>JAMFTM010000066.1:0-316950 GCA_023522825.1 Diaporthe ampelina | reverse complement strand
TACCTGCAAAGACATGGCATTTTGAAAGACAATCAGACTAAGATGTTGCCCCAGTCTGCCTATCAAAGATCGACAAGATGTGGAACAACTTCCTTATATATAATCAATTATGTAACTATTCATTATGTAACTCCTAAATACAGCTCCAATTTCACACAGAGCTGTAGTATCTATTGGTCTTGCTTTTATACCCCAAAGAACAAGGAAGGCATCCTTGTCCTCTTGATCAAAAATTTAGACACCGATGCAAGCGATTCCTACCCAGAGAAAGTACGCCAAAAAGTAGTGCTCGATCTAAATGATAAGATCAACAATGAAGCGGTCATTCCAGATGGTCCCGTGGGGGGCAGCGTAAAAGCGCCCAATAACCCAGAGGTCCTCCCGCGAGAAGCGTAGGCGGCCCGGGTGTACACCAGTGTTCATGATGGTGTCCCTCGTCCCATCGAGGGTCCCAGGACACAGGACAGATCTTTCACGCAGCTCCTTGACGTTGAGCCCGGCGTCCCAGTGGCGCAGGCCCAGGACGTGCATGAACTCGTGCGCGAGTATCTGACGCATGTAGTAGAGGTAGCCGCCGCCGGAGAGGGCGCCGCGGCGGGAGATTCCCAGGTGCCATTTGTGCCCCGGGTCACTGGGGAAGAACGCCTGGGCCAGAGTCCCACTGGCGAGGCTGGGGTCATACCGGATGTTGAACACGTTGTTGCGCGACCCTGGCGTGAAGGCGAAGGCGATGCCCAGGTCGTACCGGTTGAATTCCCAGGCCACATCGATTGCGGCTAAGACGACCCAGGCGGTGACGTGCTCGGTGAAGCCTCCACGGCTGAAGCTCTTCTCATCTATTCCGAAACAGATGGTGCGGCCGCGCGGCATGAGGCGATAGATCGCGCCGTGATGTTCGTGCAGACGGGTCTGTCGTGTTGCATCTGATTCTTCTGATGAGTCCTGCCATGGTGGTGGGGACTCGCGTTCGGTTGTGCAGGCGTGTGTGGCAGGCGGCAGGTCGGCCAAGGCGGCTGTAAAAGGGCCGCTTAGATTGAAGAGCTCGTCCACGGTCCGTATAACCCCCCTGGCTTCGCGATGTTTGCCATCAAGCTGATTCCAGAAGGCATGGGCATGTATCGGAAGGTCTCGCGGAGCCAACTTCGTGTTAAGTTCGGTATTGTCGGCGGCTTTCCCCACGGCGGGACCCTGGCCTCGAACAATAAGCCGAGTCTGATTGCGGCGGCCCGATCCGGGGCTTTGTCGAGGCTTGATAGTAGGCGGATCCTGGTCTGTGCCCCTCCTAGTACGACCTGGCGTCAGATCATCCATGCCGGCAACCAAGGCCTCGACGACGTTGGGAGCCGGGCCTGTGGCTCTATTTTCTTCCCTCGTGTGAGAATTTTGTGACGGCAGAGCCTTGTCCACATCTTGGTATTCCTTGTTGGAAGTGGAGGTAGTGTCACAGGAGAGACATCGACCCACGTCATTTCCAACGACAGTTGTAGCGGCGGTCTCCTCCTCGGAGTTGAAGTAACTCCCCCGGCTGGCAGTGGATTCATTGTTGTCGACGTAAGGGGATTGGGCGTCAACAGAACTAGTGACATCTGATTCGGCGTGATAGGGCTCCGGAGCAGAGATCGAGGCCAGGATGGTGGGGGCAGTGATCTGTAGAGTTCACAAAAAGTCAGAGACAACCACACAAACGTGTACACGCTGACTTCTTTACTTACAGGGAGAGCAGAGCCTGCCATTTTGTGATATTCGAACACTAGTAGCCGGATAAATCACGTCTGTTGGTGGTGCTGCACGGCTAGCACTTCTGTATCGTGTGTGGGAACTGAACAGTAGCTACGAACCCGGAATCTTTGCGATGATTTGGTCGTAATGAATGCCAGGTGTTTTTGTTTGCAGTCGGTGAGGTGAAAACGCGGAGTCAAGTTTGAACCGCAGTGGAAGGGGAAGAAGAAGGAGAATGGGAGGAACCACATGGCCATTCAAAGTTGGGCGGGTGGATCTCCTTGCTCAGCCCGTCAAGGCGATGATGCCTTGGAAGAGGGTATTGCGGGGCAGCTGGATAGCTGTTGTGGCCCGGATTAGGTTGGGGAAGAGGGTGGATATCGTCCAAGTGAACCGCAAGGACGGCGGTTTCAAGGTGCCTGGAGTGTCGACGGCCCCCAACAGAATGACCTGTGGTGGAGGAGAACCTTGCTCCATGCTGCGGTCTTGAGCGGGTCGATCTCGTGGCAGTCTGGTCTCCAGCCTTTCCGTCGACGGCAAGAGTAGTGCATGTGAAGGCCGTCAGCCCGGTGTACATTGCGGCGAGCAAAGCCGCCCCGACGGATGGTGTTGGCACAGTATCCCCGACCCCTTTCTTCCGGCACTCTCCTCCGAGCCGGAGGCCTGTGAGGACACCGCTTCCCAGCACTAGAAATCTTCATGTTGGAATTTGTTCAATTATGGATCGAGGTGTCTATGGAAGGCTGGGATGTCGAAGGATGGTCGGTGGAGTCAACGGAAGCCTAGCTTGTCTCGTGCAACAGGAGGTCTCTCGACTTGATTGGTATTCGGAGTAGGTAGGCATCATTGGCACTGGACGACCACTGGCTATCAGTGAGGCTAGGTGAGGCCTAGCTCAGTCAACTGAATCGTTCAACTCGTATAGGACTCCTGAAGTCGTCTGAATGTACCATAGTCCACCCGTCGAAAGAGCAGTAGAGATGTGCGGACCGTTCATGTCCGTGACGTATTCGAGAGGGGGGACGTTGGTGGGAGCAAGGAGGCGAAGAGGGAGCTCTGATTAGGTGAGAGAGTCGCTAATAAGCGCTGTGGGAAAGCGGCACAGGTGCAGATGTGTCACCCAGGCGCACGTGGTGGCTCCCCTGGTGTTGTCAGACGTTGTACAGCTGACCTTCACCCCCCCCCCCAGAGGGACGATGCTCTCTTCAGCGCCATTCGGGTCCATTCTGAGCCCTTGGGAGTCCTTAACATTGACGCAGCAGTCTCTGGCTTCCTTGGATGCGTGTATTCGGGTTGTATCGTGAAAGAAATAGACGAAGCCTCGGGTATTTGCAGCGTTGTTCCAAACCCGGGGGCCGGGTACGCGAGCCGAAATCCCTCCTCCAGGTGCTTTTGGGTGACAGGTTGCATTCGTTAATGCACGCGCTCGAATATTAGATGCCTAGAGTCCTGAATAGTACTATCAGTCTAAGCCCAGTAACACATGTACTTCGCCATTGGGATCATGCTCCGTATCCAGCGAGAAGAGTGGCCGAGTCGGGACAGGTGCCCGCTGAGACTGCGCTCCTTCATCTACTTGAGTATCAGTGTGCCGTGACGGAAATAGACCGAGATATGCGCTCCGATGACATACCACAGATATTTGACAATTGGACGATGAACTTTTGTTAGCAGTAGCGACCCTGGTGTCGACGGTGATACGCGAGGGCAAGCGGTGCTGATATGATGTCGCACGTCGCCCGTAAATACCATTGATGGAACAAAGGACAAGATCTTTACAAAAATTGGTGGTACACACTCAGAAAATTTTCTCTCCATGACCCCAGTGGAACCGGCCCATTGGTAAGTCGTGAACCACGATCGGATCTTGCCTGCCCAACGACTGAGGCCCAGTCCCCACCTCGACCCTGAGCTCCTTTGTACCACCAGGGTACACTCAGTTTACCAGGGTCCTAAGAGTCGTCACTCACTGGCATATCTCTGGGAAACCGCCCTGGGCACTGCCTGGGCAAAAAACGGAGGAGGGGATGACTGTGCGCGTGTGGTGATAGGTGGAGGGGGATCGCCACGAGAATCTGATAATGATGGGTCATGCCCCGCCCGCATTGGACACCCACGGCGTATCTGTGGCCAAGTGCAGTCATGGCACCAGGATATACACGCTTCGACGGTAAAATGCTGCATCTCGCTGCCGCGTGTAGCCGTCAGGTTCACTCCAGCTGTTCGAAAATGCAATCCCTCGCGGTCGAAGACCTCTCATCTCCCATACTTCATCCAAGCAATCGCTGCCCCAGTACAGAGTAGACCAGCCCAGATGAGGTTCGTCAATGCGCCCTTGACCCACCTCTTGGTCGCCATCTCCTCCCTCGATTTCCATCCCCCACCGAGCCCCGTCGCATTCGCATGAGGAAACGGCTCCTTCGGAATCTCCTTTCCCAAAAACTTGCAAAGCGGCTCCCAGCCCTCGTCAATAGACCACTCAAGCAGTCTCTCGGGGGGCACCATACCTCGGATCATATCGCAATGCTCTGTCATCATCATCAGCCTGTCTCATTCCCATCATTCACCTCGAAACTACTCCAATGCCGCAGGTCGAAACACTGAAAACTTCGCAAAGAAAGGCCGTGGAAGAAGAAAAAAAAAACTCACCTCGATAGATCCATTTCCCATTCCTCTTAATAGCACCCGCCATATCGCCATCCGGCGCCCGGAAAAACAACGCCCACAAGAACCGCTCGTAAACATGCCAGGCCCAAAACGCCTCGCGGTCCAACCAGCTGGCGATGTAAAAGCTCCAGCTCTCATTCACGTGCACCAGGGTCTTGACCGCGCTCTCGTGCCACTTGTCCAGGTCCCGCCGCACATTCAGCACGACCTTGGCCTCGGGATACACCCGCACCATCTCGGGCGCGAAACAGCTCGCCGCCGCGTCCGTGACCGCGACGCAGTGCCCGATTAGCTCGTCGAACTCGGCGGCCGAGATGGCCACGTCCCCTGGGGAGTCCGCCGCCGCCGCAGCCCCGAACCACTTCTTGCGCGCCAGCCGGACCCACCCCGGCGCCGGGGCGGGCGGGTCCTCGAAGACGATGTCCCAGCCGTGGTAGGTGTGGTCGTAGCCCAGCATGAGGAGTGCCTGCTGGAGGGACTCGGTGCCGGAGCGGGGTGGGCCGACGCAGAGGACCTGCATCGGCTTTGTGCGCTTGCGAGGCGGGTAGGCTGGGGGTGCGTAGATGTGGTTCTCGAGGATGGACCACCACCAGGCGTTCATGCTTGAAAGAGGGGTGAACATTTTCGCGGTGTCCGGAGGGTTGGGCTACCTTGCTCGTGATGCGCCGGTGACCTCTCCTCAGTGGCTCTGAATCCTTCTAGAACAATAGTCATAAACGCCTGGTAGCCGATAGAATATCAGTTTTGACCTTTGTCTGCTATTTGCACGCCAAGAAGGTTGACAGATGCGGGAAGACACAGCCAAGCCTGCAAGCCCGTCTGACCGAGTTCAGGCCACAATTGAAGGGCGAAATGTTTGTACTAACAGCGAAACGGCTAAGACCGACCAATTCTCGTAATCGTAAAACGTTCATGACGTGAGATGGTTTTTGAAACCAATAATAAGCAAAGCGAATCGGGACGGTGTCATAGCGCTTGGCGTTTTGCCGGCCACTTTATTGCTCCTAGACCATGTTCGCGACAACGGCGGTTTATATGAGACATCCCTGAGTACAAGCGCTAAATCCACTCAGGTGAAAGAACAACTTCAAACAAATTCAATATCACGGCTTATCAAATTAATATGAAAGTTTTCTGATTGATACCAAATTGCGGCTTGCGGTCAACCTGGACCTTTGCGCGCAGACAGTGCGAGTCCATGATGGGGAGACGGTCAGTTGTATAACTTACTGCAGACTAGAATCAACAAACAACTACATCGGTGATAGCCGCCAGGGATTCGCAGCTTGATTCCACAGCACTTCGTCCTAGGTGCTTGTAGTGATGGGCAAGATCGAGGGACTCTAATACAGCCTCGAGGCCATTGCTGCGCTAGTATCGTCGCAAGGCCCCCTTTGCAAGATGCAAGTGAGCAATAAACTTTGTCGCTGTATTCATACTCATTAGATAATGAAATAGAGCCAACAGCACCCGGGTAGATAATGTTAGCCCTTTCTATCTTGCCCGCTAGGTTCGCGAGAAAGTAACCGTAGCTTGTAGCCATTCTCATCACTATTAACACAGTGGAGTATTTAATATAGCGACTCTTGTCAGGACTCTAAGCTAAACACACCCAAGATTCAGTCACTGACTGCACCACTTATTCGCTTGTCATATCAGCTGAACTGGCCATTCAGTCCTGATTGAGGCTGTCTAGTAGCCTTGTGCCATTTCCCTCGATTTTAGTTTCGCAGACCAAGTTGTGAATCAATAATTCTTCACATTAAGCCCGGCCCTTGTTTCCATAGCACATGAGGACCATCTCACAGCGACTATGTGTTCTTCTGAGAGCGGCGGCATATGTCGTGGGTAAGGGCTGTGAGGGAATTCTCCGGAGCCCCATGGGGTCCGGGTCCGGATTAGGGAATGACAGGGATATCTCGGGACGACGCGCGTTCCCGTTATCTCTGACAGCCACCGTCGAAGGCCTCTCTGTTTCGCGGCTTGGGTCGCCACTACATCTCAATATCACGCAGAAACTGCTTGCTCATTCAGATCTTCGCCTTCAATTTATTCGAGGAAAGAGACATGGCTTCTCGTGAAGAAGTAAAAGCGTCGAAGTCATGATGTTGCGGCGCCTAGTACTGTCCGCCGTGGCTACATATTGTGCTCTGCCTTGCTGCGTCACCGCCTCCCCCAGCTCTCCCTTCCAGAAACCCTTGACAGGCGACGACCAGGCCCACGAGCAGCATGAGGTGCCAGGAGCAGACAATCCAAGCCGGCGGACTCTAAACTTCACATCATCATCCCCGCACCTGCTCGCCTCCGTCGCCAGCCAGCTGCACCAATGGAGCAACACCATCTTCCCCAACGGCCACACCCTCGCGGCGGTCGAGGTCCCCGCCTACACCCTCTTCTACCACGGCCTCATCGCCCCGGGGGACGAAGACCCAAACCCCAGCCCCGCGAGCCCGGAGTGGCTCGCCTTCGACCTCGAGATGGCCTACGGCATCATGGGCTCTTCCCGCAGCTCCTTCCTGCTGACCTACCAGGCCACCCGCCCCGTGAGGGCCCTCTACTTTGACGGGGAGTCGGCCGCCCTCATGGGCCTGGGCCAGATGGACACGCAGATGCTGCAGCTGTTTGGCAACGTGACGGGCCCGCCGGGGAACGGCTTCATGGGCCTGGGGCAGGAGTACATGCGGGCGCACGGGCTGTGCAAGTGGTTTGAGGATGCTGGGCTCGGGGGGCCGGGATGGGGGTTTGAGGGGGTGATGCGGATGAACGCCGGGTTTGAGATGATCTGGTGTGATTTCTCGAGCCCGAGTCTGAGGTTGGTGTCGAGGCTGAATGTCACTGCGCCGTTGCTACCTGAGGATCCCGAGAAAGATGGCGAGGCGGCGGTCGTGCAACAGGAGGTAGTCCAGGAAAACACTCACACTTCTGCCGAGGATGTCGCGGATCAGGACGAATTCGACCCGAGCCCTGCCATCAGCACCAGCAGCAGCAGCAAGCACGCAGCAACGTCTTACTACCCCCTCCCACCACAACCAACCAAGACCGGCCGAGACTCGGCGCCCTCCCACCCCGCCGCACCGCCAAACTGGCGACACGACCGCGACCGGGAACCATTTCTCCGGGCCCAGGGCTGGGGCTGGTTCGACAGCGCCACGTGGCACTTCGGCTCGACGCGCAACGGCCCAGGGCAGGGCGAGGTCAGGGCCCGGGTGCTGGGGGGCTGCGGCCTCCTGAGCTACTACTCCCCGCGCTTCGCGAACCAGTCGCTCAGCCGGGCGGCGGACGAGCGGCAGAGGCTGAACCTAACGGCCGACGGTCTCTGGGCTGGCCCTGGAAGCCAGGGAAACCGGTCGGTCGCCCTCAAGCAGCTGGCCCGGCGGCGGCGGTTCCACCACCTGGAGGGCGTCGGGCCTGGGGAAGCCGCGCTCATGAGGGAGGACTCGGGGCGGGCGCTGCGGAGCCTGCTTGTGGGGCCGCGAGGGGATAATAATAGTAAATGCTCTGGTGCGGACTGGGTGCAGATCACCTCCGAGATTGTGCAGAGGACAACCGGACACCTGGAGATGGTGGACGTCAAGCTCGTCTCGTTCCCTCCGCCGGGTCGCCACCGGAACGAGACGGCCGTGTCCGAGTGGCTTGATGACCTGAGGGCGCAGATCCACCTCTTCATGGTGGGATATCTCGAGTACCCACCCAGCATCGGGCGGGGCACCTGGTCTACGCGGTCGGAACTTTACAGGGAGACATACTCCCGCTGCAAGTATCGATATACGAGACTGCTCGTCCCGGAGGAACTCCACGCCCCCTTGCCACCCGAGGAGGAAGACATTCGTCTGGCCGTGGAAGAGGTGCACGGGAGCATCTGCTCGGTCCTTCTGACGATTGGTTTCGGCGTCGAGGAAGCATGGTTCGAGTCCACCACGACGGGCAGCAAGGAATCCGAGTTAATAAGTACAAGTGCAGCAGAAGCCCTGTCTGACAGGGCCGACCGGTGGCACCGCGATCTCGAGGAGCTGCGGGCCTGGCTGGGGTGGGAGAGCCAGTACTACGGCTGCGAGCGGACGTGCGCGTGGGACGAGCGCTGCTACATCCCCATGTGGCCGCTGGTTCGTATGGGCGGAGGAGGGCCCGGACGCGGCGGCGGCCCGGGAAGACGGCCTGGCAGGGGACCATATCCTTATCCGGGCCGGCCTCGGAGGGGCAGAGGTCCTCCTCCCCCTCCTCCTTCAGATGGGGGACCAGGAGGCAGGCCGGGGAGTAGACATCCCCCAAACGATGACGATGAGGCCTTGCCGCCGCCACGGGACCCGAGGTGGATGGGTGATGATACGGATCTGTGGGAGCCGAGGTGTGTTGGTATAGATTATATCATGGGACAGCGGTGACTTTAGACCTGTAGATAGATACCTGTAGAGTCAGCGTGCAAACAGAAATAGAGGTGAAAATGTATTTCAAGTTGTGCATCCTCACGGTATATCTGTTGTTCTTAGACGACTGAATGGAACCAGACACTGTTCAAACGTACTTTATCAAGTTTATGGCAGTAACTTAACATGACAGTAGTACTTAGTTACACTATCATGCCCCTGCGATAAAACGATGGAGGGAGGAGTCGATAGAGCTCACAAGCATTTTAGGTGTCGTGGGAGCTCTCAATTTAATTAGGGAAGACTCGTGTCGTTTTCCCTCCAGAGAAAATTGCTGACTCGCATGATTTTCTTGGAAAAAACGTGGGCTGATAAGAATATCCTGGAGTAGAAACACTATACGACGCTGGCTAGTGAGGTTGCCCTCCATTGGCCGTTCATTGCGAATTGAGAAGATGAGTGTCGATCTGAAGCAGAGCCTGGTGCTATTGCAATAGACATTATGTTTTCAGTCGATGCTTACTTTTCGGTTTTCGTTGATATGTCGTGTAATGATTCATTGGAAAAAAGGTTGTGCGAAAAGGTACATAGAATGAGACACTGTCGTCAAGAATATAGTTGTATGCATTAAGTACCAAGCTTTCCAAATCTGAATATAATCGAGCAGATGACTTTTACCCAATGGATTCGTAGATGGGATACTGATAGATCGGAATGCTTCGTTGATATGCAGTGGCTGAGTAAATTCTGGGCATGCAGGCTGCTGAGCCTCAGTTCCAGTCCCAACAATAGATAGAAAAGAAGTATCAACATATAAGCTGAAGACAGGACCAATCATGATGTATCTATTTTCGAGCCCATGTAGTGGAACCTTCTCTTCGGATTTGATTCAGCGCTATTTTATTCTTTGTCCATCACCACGTTACTGGCACGTCCAGAGCGCACGTGCGGACCATCCAGTCAATGACATCTTCCCATTCAGCTTGTTTGTGGCTGCATCCGACTAACGAATGGTGTGATGCCGCACTTGACCACAAGGACTCCGCAATCTCTGTCAGCCCCCTTTTAGAAGGTGTCACATATGTGCACCAGACAAAAGCCATACCGAGTCTGCAAGTCTGCCGATCCTTGAAATTGGAGAGGTGGCCCCCCAACCCCATCGCCGAGAGGCCCAAACAAGAGCACAGACACATGAAGGAGAACGGTTAATATGTTTAGGTCCTCAGCACGGCGGTGAGATGGCGAGTTGATGTGCTGTGTTGGTGGCTTGCTGCTGTGTAGAGAGAGGGCAGAGTCGGTTAGTGAGTCGTCGTCGGCCTACACTGCCACGATCGTGAGAACTCGGGCAACAGGCTTCAGCCAACCACCCACCCACCCCCCTCCCCTAAGCGACGCAAAAGTGGCAAGGCCCCGAAGTGCAATAAACTCCTTGGCCGGACTTCTATAGTCAATGCTGGACTTTTCGCAGTTGGCACCACCTAGCCTGCGTACTGGCCTCGACAGGTGGATAATTGGCTGTACTTCAACCCTTGAGCGCCGCCGGCTGGGCAGCAGGCTGGGAAAACAGCACCTCTGAAATTGAACTCTAGTGCGCTGCATCTGCCACAAGTAATATATCAGGAGCTCAGCCGTTGGTGGTAGCCACCTTCAGCGTTCTGATAAGGTCGCACAGCATTTCTTGTGTGAACATGCATTGGATATGACGTTAATGGATGCATCTTTACGGCAACACTGCCGGAGTTGTGGAACACACCAGACCTATTGCGTCCAAAAATAGGTTCTAGCTATGAATTATGGCCCCCATCCGAATTATCTAGCCACCTCATTCCTGTTGTATCACGCCTCCCGCACGCCTCCCGAGGGTGTCTGGCCAGCCTATCAACATCGGGTAATTGTCGTAAACTTGGAAGAGTTGTATCACAGCAGCAGAGCCTGCCGAATGCACTCACAATTTGAAATGGACCTTTCAGAAGCAAAAAGCTTCAAGTGCGAAGATGATACGGCATATAAATTGTTGATTGTTCTCTTGACCGGCCTACGCGAGTCCTACATTTTGAAAAACAAGCGGACCGTGCCAATAACTAGCATCTTCGACCCCGATCGCTCCATAGGAGGAGACCTATTCCCACCGCTTCAAAGTGCTGATTTGTCTCTCATAAAGCATCGACGCCCCGTGCCTTCGCACAGCCGCGCTTTTCTGGTCGTAACAGTCTATTGACAGATATTCCTCAGTTACTTCAGATCTCTCTTTCTTCTTAGCTTTAAGGAGAAGTCTTTCCCAGCCGCCGAGGAGATTCGCCATGTCTTCGAATTCTACAACGCCTTGGTCACCTCCCTATTACCAGATGCTCAATTTGAGCGACTGCTCCGCCGCAGGTGCATTCGTTGCAGACTTGTTCATTGCCCCGAGTGTATGGGATATGGACCTTGATATAATCGTGAGATTTCTTCGTTCTCTGGATACCTCATCCTGGCCAAGGGAAGGGCCTGCGGATTGGGAACTTCTGAAGTGGTGGGATTCACAACTCCGAAACGAATCCGATTACACCATCGACTACTTGATCAACAATACCTCTTATTTTGTCCTAGATCGATGCGATCGTCGGACGGTCTGCAATAATACTGCTCTGGAGGGCGATCCAGACCTGGCAGGCATAGGCGTAAGTTTTGGCGCACTTGTTTGCAGAAACAACTGCTCCCCATGTTGGATTACAATAGTAACTTTGAAAATCAGATGATGACATCTTACTACTTTATCGCTGCCTTGGCTACCTTGTATGTCAGTATAATCAGTCTCAACTCGGCCAAGACCCTCCAGGAAAGCCAAATGTGGACAAAGGTCTACGCAATATTCGAAAACTCTGAACTTGTTTCTCGATACCTCGCTTGTATTCTCGATCTCAATGCTTCTGGCCGCTATATATCGTCTCAGTTCGGCTTTCCAACATCCAGGTCGCGACGAAAACACTTTCATGTACTATCAACTCAACGCGGTTACCGTGTCTATGTTCTCGGTCTTGCTGTCATTGCTGCTTCAATTTCCAGGACAGAGGTTACGACGCAAGCGAATACGGGCAATTCTGTGGTTCTTGGTAATCAGTTTTGTGACGACACTTACTGTACTATACCACCAGTGGCGCGGACATGGTTCAATTTCCAACCACTTCGAGGACAACATCTTTAACATGTTCCAGCATGATCATGCAGACCAGGTTTTTTGGCTGTCACTCTGCGACTTGAACAATAAGAGTCTACTTGATGCTCTCGACTGTGCTATAATAATCACTCAGGTTGTCCTTTTCCTGAACCTTCCACGTTGGTTTTATCTCTTGTTCAACATTCTCAGCGCCCCCAAGAAAGGCTCCCGGATACCTCAGCGCCATACGAGTCACGGTCTATATCGCATTCTTTCAGGTTGGCCGAAGACCTACAGATGGGTACGAGCGATGAACATTCTTGTCTGCTGCGCGACGATGTGGCTACTCCTCTCCATCTTTACCGCGATCACCATACGTCTTGCTGAAACCATGGGAGACTCGAGCAAGGACCGAAAATGGAGCGTCGGGCAGGTATTGGCTATGGCGACATTTGCACCACTAATAATCGATATCATAGCAATCTGTCTATGTAAGTAAACTCTGGTTCAAAGTCTCTGCAAGGGACACTTTGGCTATGGTTCATGCTAATTGTCATCTGAAATAGCCGATCCTGTAAGGGCACTGGAGGGGAAGCTGCCCTGGGGCCTCAGAGTTGTTGAAAGGCAGCAATCTGCAGAGACGATAGCTGTTAAAGACTTGAGGCGCCACACTTTTCACAATACAGGGAATTCGTCAGAATATGAGACACTTGACGATGGGACAGGGACACAGACAGCCTGAAGATACTTGAGTGAAGGGCAGGCGTGGATTTTGAGTGTAGACTGATTGTGGGCAAATAAGTGGTCACTTGACAGGTGTTTTGGCATAACAGCAGAGTATTACTTGAAGGCTAATTGTTCCGAAGGACATTGTTCTAAACGCGGGGATTCGTACCAGGTAATTTTGAGGCGGATCAAGTGAGTCTGTTGCGATGGATACAGCAATTACACTTTTTAAGCAGTGAGCCCCTTTGACCATTATTCGCGGTGGTATCAACCTCTTGAGGGCGGGTAATATAAAGATTTTCAAATTATCTCAACCGAGTCTCCCACAGGCTGGCTCACGGTGTGCTGCGTGTCTGATAGTATGCACCACTGCCCGATGAATACCCGGCAATTAGGAAAGATACCTTTCAGCTCACCGGCCAGGTATCGCTCAGGACCTACATGTATGAGTCTGCTAACGCGGCGCGGCAGACATAGTCGATTACGACAGCGGTAGCGCGGGCCTCGTTACAGGTATTACAAATCTGCGCAAGGACTCAGATAGGGTAGTTACACAGGCCTTTGGTTAGGAACTCATTGGCTATTTCTGTCACAGGATTTAGAATCTGTGGTCTCTGAACCGCTAGCAATAATTCTGCCTGGCTGAATTTCCCTCTCTGAGGTCGTGGGACCCCGACGGCCGGCGTGAATCACCACCGGGTTGAGGGGCAGTGGGTCCGGGCCCCACCAAATTGCTGAGATCAGCCGAACCCCCAGCTTGCCCCGCTGTCCCGCATGAGCAGGACTGCCGTGCCACGGTTGACGGCCGGGTCAATTTGTAAGCTGCCATCCGTCCCGCGTTACTAACATGCAGGTGTCACTCGTTCCAAGAACCTTGCTTTTTGTCCCTTAGCTTAGAGCAGTTGGCAAAGTTTGCAGGTTCTACTTAACAGTTGTTACATGATTTGGCTCAGGGCGGCCGATCTCCCGTCGGTGCATCCGAGGTTGCCAACGGGGTGTTGGGGCATAAGTGGGATGCAGCAGCACACACATCAACATCAAACACCATTTCGGTGACGTGATGGTCTTGTGTCTCGTCTTCCAGGCATCCTGGTCAGCCTAAGCGACCGACAGCTGGTGCAACCAGTAATCCTTCTAAGCTCCACATGCTGCTCACCTGCTTAATAAAGCCATCTCGAGCTTGATGGAATCAGTAAGAGCTTCACAGCCGTGACTTGTGGGTTGAGAGAAGTATTAAAGCAAGGTTTCTCTGTCACCCTCGTCCTTGTCCACTCCAGACTATAATAGCATCTATCTGCCCTCTCCGCTCCACTTCTCAACGACACTACCATCATACCACCCCCTCCCCATCCCGCCTCAAACACCATTGCCCATTGCACCCCTCACCAAGGATATCACCACATCACCACATCTTCACACATACCCACATAACCACATACCACACATAATTACCCACCATGGCCACCCCCGACCTGATGCTCGCCATCGGCACCGCCGGCTTCCCCGGCGCGGAGAAGCTCCAGCCCGCGCTGGACGCGACCAAGGCGGCGGGGATCAAGGAGATCGACACGGCCGAGATGTACGGCAACAACGAGACGGACCTGGGCTCCGTGGGCGCGGCCGACCACTTCGTCATCTCCACCAAGAACCCGGGCGGGTGGCAGCCGGGCGCGCTCAAAGACATCACCCCGCGCTTCAACGCCTCGCTCGACAAGCTCAAGACCAAGGCCGTCGACATCCTCTACGTGCACGGGCCGGACCGCAACCTGCCGCTGGACGAGTGGGTCCCGCAGGTCGACGCGCTGCACAAGGAGGGCAAGTTCAAGCGGTTCGGCGTGTCCAACTTCAGCCCCGAGGAGACGCGGGCGCTGCACGAGTACGCCAGGGCCAAGGGGTTCGTGCTGCCGACCGTGTACCAGGGCAACTACAACGCGGTGTCGCGGCTCATCGACGACACGCTGTTCCCGGTCCTGCGGGAGCTGGGCATCGCCTTCTACGCCTACTCGCCCGTGGCGGGCGGCTTCCTGACCAAGACGCGGGCCGCGTTCGAGCAAGGGACCGTGGACGGGCGGTTCCGGAGGGACCACGACGCCCCCGTGGCCAAGATGTACCAGGACTTCTACTACAAGCCCAAGCTGCTCGAGGGCCTGGGGAAGTGGGAGGAGCTGGCGGAGCTGCAGGGCGTGCCCCGGGCGGAGCTGGCGTACCGGTGGGTCTACTACCACTCGGCGCTGAGGCAGGACAAGGGGGACGTGGTCATCGTGGGCGCGAGCAAGCCGGAGCAGATCACGCAGACTGCGGAGGGGATCCGGAGGGGCCCGCTGAAGCCGGAGGTTGTCAAGGGGATCGAGGAGGTCTGGGAGCTGGTCAAGGGGGATGCTATTGTGGATAACTTTGAGGCGTCGAACGGCAATGCTGCTCCTATTCCTACCAAGTGATGGGGGTAGGTCTGGGATACACAGCTGCGTCTCGATTATGGAATGAGGTGGTGAATGATTAGTGTAATTGAAGTCTATGTCTACCAATTTTGGACTCGTACGTCGACGTTGTGGAGCGTTGCAGCCGAACCTCGTGGCATGCCGGATCCGCTGGCCCACCGGTTCGCCTGTGCCGCACTCGTGCAGATGGACCGACCGGCCACCCGGTGCTTGTCAGTGAGACCTGTCACACGGCGTTCGGGCGAACTCTCAAAGGCCACCGGTCAGGTCGGAAGCAAATCTCCCCCGGGTTGTTGGTCAAGTCTCCGGTTTTAATGATCTTACATCCGTCTTGTCTTGGCCTTGCAGCGGGGGCAATGCAGTGAGATGGGCCAGGGTGGTGGTGAAGGAATGTGATAAAATGCGGGTGGCAGGTGGCACGCAAGCATGTAACATATTACCTGGGCTGGGGCACAGACGGGGATCTAGACCACGTCCAAGGTTCCCCTCGTCGCGTATCGGATCATCTACTTCCTCATCAGCCGAGCTGGACAGCCTCCATCTGAAGTGACTGATCTCATTGCACCCAAACTCACAACTCGCTCAGTCAGGGTGTTTCAATCGCCTGTGTAACATACCCCTTTAATCCAAAATGGCCTCACTTCTAGGCGCCGTGCGCCGCAACTGGACCATGTTCAGGCAGCCGCTCGCGCCAAAGACCGACGACGCCCTCAAGTTCGGCATCCTGGGCGCCGCCAAGATCGCAGACATGGGCTTCATCACCCCGTCCAAGAGCCACCCGGAGGTGATCATCTACGCCATCGCGGCGCGGGACAAGAGCAGGGCCGTCGCCTATGCCAAGCAGCATGGCATCCCCGAGGTCCGGGACAGCTACCAAGGTGGGTGAGACATCTATCAGCTCTCATCCCATCACCATCACCACTGACACCAATCACACCCCAGCCATCCTAGATGACCCGGCCATCGACGTGGTCTACATCCCCACCCCCAACGGGCTGCACTTCGAGTGGGCGCTCAAGGCCCTTGCCGCGGGGAAGCACGTCCTCCTCGAGAAGCCGAGCACCTCCAACGCCCACGAGGCCGAGATGCTCTTCCGCTCGCCGCTGCTCACGGCCCCAGAAGCCCCGGTCCTCATGGAGGCCTTCCACAGCTTCTTCGCCCCCTCCTGGCGCCTGTTTTTGTCGCTTATCGACCAGCCGAGCCTGGCCCACGTCCACGCCCGCGCCATCATCCCCTCCTTCGTCGCCAAGGACGACGACATCCGCTTCGACTACGGGCTCGCCGGCGGGTCCGCCATGGACGTCGGCACGTATACCGTCGCGGCCGTGCGCAAGGCTGTCGGGGCCGAGCCCGAGGAGTGCGTGCGCGCCGACATGACGCCCATGGCGCCGCCGCGGGACAAGTGCGACGGCATGTTCCACGCGCAGTTCCGGTTCCCTGGCGATGTGGTCGGTGAGGTGGAGGGCGGCCTGCGCGGGTCGAATCTCAGCCTGTCGTGGCCGACGCTTTTTGTGCAGCACCGGGCGGTCACGGATGGGGCTGCCGAGGAGGGAACCGAGGTGAAGCGGACGCGCAAGGTGACGTTTGTCAATTTCATGTTTTCGCCCGTGTACCACCGCGTCGACGTCGAGGACGAGTTCGTCGTCACAAAAAGGGACTCGGGCGAGGAGGTGCGGCGGTACGTCAAGAGGGAGACCAGCAAGGCGTACTCGTTCAAGGAGATGGGTGTTGACGCGCCGGGGGAGGTGTACTGGCCCACGTACCGCTATGAGCTGGAGGAGTTTGTGAACCGCGTGCGCGGGCGCCCGGGGAATGGGACGTTTTTCGAGCATGAGAACAGTATGGCGCAGATGAGGGCGCTCGATATGATGTATGAGAAGTCTGGGTTGGGGCTGAGGCCGATGAGTGAGTACCGGCCGTGAGAGACATGTGGAGGAAGGCTGTAAATCATGTCGTAATGAAATCTTCTGCAATTTGTGTCGTTGTCGTTATCCCCTTCGTTGAGCTCAACTCGGCTGATCAGACCAAACTCAGAGCCCTCATACGCTACCTAGATACGTGCGGCGGATGTGAGGAGCCCCTTTTAAAAAGAATGGAGCACCCCAACCACAGGGCCAAGTCGCTCCAGCGTCGCCAATCTTTTTCTGTTCTGCTCAAGTGCCCATTCTCTCGCCTCAGCGTTCCGCCGGTCCCTGTACTCCATGATCGCCTTCAGGCCCTCTTCCTTGTTCCAATCCTTCCCAGGCCACCCAAACTTCCTATACAGTTGACAAACCCAATTGTTGTCCGGCAGATCAGCCAAGCTAAAACTCCGAGTAGGACAATGCGGCTCGCCATTCCTCTCCAAGACCTCCCTGGCCCCTTCCATGAGCGCAGTGTCATACCGCGGCGTAGTAAGCTCGAACTCCATCCAGACCCCATCGGGGCGGTGGACGGGGCGGCCTTCGCCCTCGTGGGAGTAGTGCCCATCGAGGAAGAGCGTCCTGAGCTCCCTACACGCCCTCATCTTGCGGGCGAAGAACTCCCGCGCGGGCAAGGCCTGGGCCTCAGCCTCGGCGTCGGCCTCCGCGCCCCCCTCCGTCTGCAGGTACCCCTCCTCAAACATGACGCCGGTCCTCGTGTCCAGTATCATCTCAACGCTGCCTTCCAGTACTCCCTTGGTGATGAAAACCTTGTGCCTGAAGAAGTCCGGGCCGCGAAACCGCTGGCACCCCATGCCGTACCTCCAGTCGTTGGCTTTGAACTCCAAGGGGTCTGCCAGTGAGTAGTCTACCACGGTGCACATGTAGTCGATTTTCGTGGCGCTGGGGACCTCTCGGCTGATATATGGCAGGTGCCGGAGGACATCGACCACGAAGTCTGACTTTCCTGACTCGGAGCAGACCTCTGGGGTAATCTTGGGCCAGCCTCCGGGGGGCGGGTGCTTGATGTGGTCGGGCTCCGGGATGTGGAACCTCTCGTGAAAGGCGTAGTACTCGTAGAACGGTGCCACCATGTTGTCCCTGACTGCTGCCAGTATGTTGGTCTTATACGCAGTGAACAGGGTGTTGAGAGCCCGGCAGGTCATGGCGAGGTCCATGGCCGCCACAGGGCTGGGGAGCGCCTCGAAGACTTTGACCTGGAGCTCGGGGATGAGCCTCATGAGATCGAATTCGAACTCGTTTCGGTCTGCCATCTTTGCGTGTTCGTTCGAGATATATGCTGGATCTTTGAGTTGCGTTTGAGTATGTCGCGTTTGGAAATTGGGCCACGCCTGCTTATGAAGTCGGACACGGGACGATCAGATCACGGGGCTGACGCCAAGCTCTCCGAGCCGGTGAGCTGCAGTGTTTCCCAAATTCGGCAGGGAGGTCTTACACGGCACGCGTGATGTTGCTTCTTTGCCTCGTTTTGCTTTTCTCGGGCCGCAAGGATGCCCGAAACATGATTGCAATTGTTGTCGGGCCGGGATGTGAAGTAGAGGACAAGTGTAGTCATGGAACCGATGCTGTAAAGTTGCATCTTTTTGGATGCTTGCATTGAAGTGATTTTCAATTTTTTTGTCTCGTGTGGGTCGTCCAGCATTGCAAAAATGTAGTCTGCCAAGTATTGTACTCGTAAGGCGTCTGGTCGAAGCGGCGAACAGGATAATTGGGTGTGCTGCTGGCCCACTGTAGAAACAAGTGCCTACAACTAATCATTCTGCCATGCCTCCCAAACAATGTTGGTGACCGCGGCTGTTGTAGTATTTGCGTTTGTAGAGCTAATGGATTAAGATCTTCCAGTGATGGTGCGGCACACAAACATTGCCTCCAAGAGTAATTTTGGCGATAAAAGTCTGCGCAGCTGTGCTCCCCTCAAGTTCAAGTCGATACATTAAGCTCCCTGGCCAGAGCGCTTCGTTTGGTTTCTTTTAAGTCTGAGGGTCTACCTGTTTGAAGTCTCTACGCAGTATTCAGTCTGTCAGTCTCCGCCTGCCAGCACGAGTGTGTTACTCATACTTTAAGTCAACGTACTGAAGAGTTAACGTAGCATAGACTACATTGATAGCACGGAGATAGGCCATAGTGTTTAGAAACTCATAAGGGTTTGTTGATGGGCTTCGGAATGGAGTACTGGTATGAGTTTACTCTCGCTTGGCCTACCTGGAGACTTTCAAAGGTTGAAAACAACAGTACTTGGTAATGATATAGTTGAGAACCTTTGTGGCACGTCGTACTATACCACTTACCAGTAGTGTACTATAAAGTGTTTAGACACTTTTAGACACACTATTAGAGTCTTTGGTCCCAATAACCAACCTTTTCCAGCTCAAATTTTCCATTCTGACTCATTTTTAGGCACTGAGTCTGAATATAATTACAGGTCCGCTCTTCAATTCCCAGATTTACTAAGGCAATTCAAAAAGTGACTCAGAGAATACAAATAGTCTTACCACTAAGGCAAGTAAATGCTCAACTATCAAAGCACTTGTCTTTTAGACCGAGGTTCCATTTACATGCTAACCCGAGCGTGTTCGAATATAAAAAGGCAGCTTCCCTCCCCCTTGATTTGTTTTCTTCTCCTCCACTTTTTGAACTTTACCACAAACTACCTCCACACACACAAGTACTCAAACTCATACATTCACACTCAAACACTCAAACACACAACAGACAACACAAAACAGACAACACACAACACACACTCAACAAACACAAGTCACAATGACTCAAAGCAACACTTGCTCCATCCCTCTGGGAGAAGTACCAACCAAGCCCGAGAACACAAACGGGGCACCACAGAGCCTCTTGACCGCTCTCACCACCGCCTGCGAACAGCACCCACTGCTATCGCTGGGCTTCTACCCTGGCGCGTCTCAGACCGCCACCAACAACAACCAAGAACCCCCACCTACGGCGTCTGCCGCCGATATCGAGCAGCAACACCAACACCCAAGGTGGACGTTCGAGCCCTACGCCGTCGAGATGGGCAACAACCCCATCATGGCGATGAACGAGAAGATGATGAAGAAGGAGGAGAAGAACAGCCGTCGGCGTCGGCGTCGAGGGTAAGAGCCTGGCAGTGCAGATACCGTCCTCTTGGGGATGTGGGCGCTTCTGGCGCAGATACCGTCCTCTTGCGGGTGTGGGCGCTCTCGGCTAGTGCTGAGTGATACTGCCGGGTGGCGACCCTCGAGTATTTTTGATTTTCTGTTTCTTTTTCTTGCGAGGGTGGGGACCTAGCAGCGCAGGTACCGCCTTAGGGCGAGGGCACTCTCAGCTGGGCTGGGTTAGGCTGCTGGGTACCCACTCGAGTACTGCTTTCGTTGTTTCTTTGGTTTTGTTTTCCTTCTCGAGGGTGGGAGCCCAGCAGTGCAGGTACCGCCCCTGGGCGCTCTTAGCTTGGCTGAGTGATACTGCTGGGAGCCCACTCTAGCGCTGCTCTTGGTGTCTCTTTGGTCTTGTTTTTCCTTTCCAAGGGTGGGAGTCCAGCAGTGCAGGTACCGTCTTCGGGCGAGGGCACTCTCAGCTGGGCTGAGTGATACTGCTGGGAGCCCACTCTAGCGCTGCTCTTCTTGTTTTGGTTTTGTCGATGGCGAGGACCCAGCAGCGTAGAATACCGCCTCGTACGGCGTGGGCACTCCTAGCTGGGCTAGGTGATGCTGCTGGGTCAACGCTATGGTGTTTTGGTTTATTGACGGCGAGGACCCAGCAGTGCAGAATACCGCCTCCTACGGCGTGGGCACTCCTAGCTGGGCTAGGTGATGCTGCTGGGTCAACGCTCTAGTGTTTTGTTGTGCATTTGTTTTTCTCTACCATAACTTGGGGGTAGGGCCCTAGCAGTGCAGAATACCGCTACGGCGTGGGCACTCTCAGCTGGGCTGAGTGATACTGCTAGGGACCGACTCCCAAGCCCCAGCAGTGCAGATACAGCCTCCTACGGCTTGGGCGCTCTCAGCTTGGCTGAGTGATACTGCTGGGGGTGGGCGTCAAAGTCGTATTCTGCGCCTCCACGTGGTGACGCCTGGATAGTACCAGAGCAGAAACGCATCTTCACTCTTGTCATTCCCCTCCTCGTTTGCTTTGAATTTCTGTCTTAATCAAGTCTCTGCCATATGACTTGATGAGGTCTTGGAGGTATCTCATTCGTTTGGCAGGGGCAAGCCGAAGAGGAGAGGGGCGGCAGGGTGCTAATCCTTTGGATGTGTCTGTGACTCCTCTGGATCTCGGACTCAGGAGGAAAGTTAGTGTGGCAGCTAACGTTACTTTAGGTTGAGTAATTAGACTTCGCACTTTGTAGAAAGCATAGTGCTCATCAAGGTCCCTGCTGTATGGAGTTGCATTTTGACTAGTACTACTAGGCTCATTTCGAATACAAACATCACGCCATTTTGTTTTCATCCTTTTATGAATATATCTTGCCTGTCCAATATGGAACTATCACTGTCGAGTCACGTGTAATGTACTCAAGCTCATTACCGCTTCCAGCATTCCACAACCCAGTACCTGACACACCTGGCAAAGAGTCCTGCCCACTCATGCTGCTTTGCCACCCGTGGTGACACCTTATATGTCTTGTCAATAGCCAGGGTTGGCTCGCTAAGTACTGGGCCACCGTCTGCTTCAACAACCCCATATCGCCCTCTGAAGAATTCTAGCAGCTTTCTCGGCGAGTTCCTCGTAACATCCGGGTCCGACTCCTCCAAGCGCCTGAGCCACTCCCGTTGCGATACCGCCTCGCAGGCGATACCGTGCCGAGCAAGAGACTCTTTGATGGCTGGTACGAAGTCGCTGTTCCACCTCATTGGCACCGCACTGCTGATATTGAAGTAAGACACCGGAACCGAGGACCCGTCTGGCTCATTGTCACTACACAGCGCCACATCCGCAATAGCAGCACCCGCAATGTCGGCAGGCAGCCAGAAATGTTCGTCGTGAACAACGCCGTCGCTCGCAGCCTCGATGAGGGGCAGCGCACCGATCGTCAGCGCACTCTGCACAACAGTTGGGTACGCTTCACTTGTCTTCCACCGCCCGAGCCTCGTGTCTCCAACGACCTGGCCGAGGCGCGCCACGCGGATGGAGCTGAGGCCATGGCTCGCTGCAGCAGCGAGGATCTCCTCCGTTACCCACTTGCTCTGACCGTAGCCCATGGGACCCACGGCTTCCCAAGGATAAGCCTTCTCCTCTACCTCGCAGCCTGCGTTGAGTACAGTGGCGATGCTCGAGACGAAGGTAAGGGCTGGCTTGGGATGGAGTCGCGACCTTAGGGCGAGGTTTATGAGATGATGCGTCGGCTTAATGGCCTGGGCCTCGAAGCTCTGGAAATTCAGGTTGAAGTTGACTGGCCAGGCGTTGTGAATGACGTGGGTCACGGTATTGATGATCCGTGAGTAGACTGGATTGCTAGGGGAGAAGCATTCATCTGGGTCAGACAGGTCTCCCGGACATGCCACAGCTTTCTCGAGCTGCGTTGTAGAGAGTTCAGCGAGGAGCCCAGCATCACCCAGGGCCAGGTGCAGCCTTGCAAGACCGTCCTGGGGATTCTTGGCACGGACGACGCATAAGACACACTCGACATCCGGGCGAGGCAGCAAGGAAAATAAGAGGTGCGCGCCAACTTGGCCTGTGGCACCTGTTAGGAGCTAGTAAACATCGTGTTAGCGTGTAGATATGGTAGTCTACTGGGCCTTGTGGGCAACAGCAGATGGTGAAAGGCCACTCACAACTGTCTTCGCTTGAGTCGGAGAATTCACGACTTCAGCCAATGGTTCAGTCGGCGCGAAGTAGCTGTATTTATCTACCATCGCCCGAGCCAGTTGCTTAAGATCTGTCGAATCTGAGTGTGTGCTGCTGCCAAGGTGCAACTGCATCACATGGTCGGCTAGGAGTGCGGCTCTTGGGAAGTCAAACACCACGTTCGTCGCCAGCGGTGCGCCGTGAAGGTCAATCTTTCTTTGGATGCGACTGCGAATGTTACTAGCCAGCAACGAGTCTACTCCAAGATCAAAAAGATCGGCATCAAGCGATAAATCCTCCAGGCTCTTTGTCTCATTAGCAGCCATCCGTTCTGATGTTGAGCTGTCATGTGCAGCCTTCGAGCGGAGTTCATCCTTCACAATCTCTGAAATGATGGAAAGAATCTCCCCATGAGACATTTGTACTCCGCTGCTCACAGAATTGTCTCTTGCGTTTGATCTTTCTGCATACAGCCTCTCAATGTCGCCTTCCATCTGTCTCAGAAACGTCGAGCGGATGACAGTGCCTTTATCCGTCGCCGGAAATGGCGTATCCGCCTCCCTCACGATGATCATATCCTCTGCTATTCGAGCGTACGCCGGGACTCGTGAGTTTCCCAAGTCGAGACTGGGGCTTATGGCTTTCAAAAAGTCTTCATGCGAGAGAGCGGCAGACGAATGAGACTTGATGACTACCACACCCAGAGCCTCTTGTCCGGCTCCGAAGACCACAGCAGTGGCCACCTCAGGGTTGATCCTCAAAGCATCCTCTACAGGGATGGGGTCTGCCTTCTCTCCGTTGAGCATCACAATAATATCGTCCTTGCGGGCGGCGAATTTCCACAAATGTGGTATCTTAGGGTGACGCTGGAACAAGTCCTTGGTACCATAAGAACCATCCGGTCGGTCCGAGAGAACCTTCTGTTTCAATCCCGGCTTGATGACGAGGTGGTATAGATTCTTCGAGGCGCCGCTGCTCTCAGGTTCAAAATGAAGATACGGCTTGGCATGAGGCAGAGGGGTGACCCAGCTCCACAGCAATCTATCAGAGGGCGGTTCCATCAGGGCGCCGCATTCAGTCTGTCCGTACAGGTGGAAGATGTTCCCACCGGCAGTGACTATCTTGTCACCCAGGTCATCTGGTATTGCCGAACCGGCATTGATGACTTGTCTCAAGGCGCCGAGTCTTTCCAGGCCGCCATCCGCCTCGACCAGGAACTTCAAAGTGTATGGGACCGTTACTAAGGCTGCGGATCGCGTAGCGTTCAAGTATTTGAGCACGTTGGCCGCGGTAATGGGCCGAGACGCATTGAGGAGACTCAAACGGGTACCACCAACAAGCCCACGAAGCAGCGTGGCGAGGCCGAAGCTGTGGAAAAGTGGTAATGTTGAAAGTGTGTCGACTCTTGGGATGCGTCGCACAATGTCACTGGCTTGAATGAGCCAGGCAGAGGCAGCGAGTGGTACTGGCTTGGGCAGCCCTGTCGTTCCACCGCTGTGAATGATGAAACCTGGCGCCGGGTCGAAGCACAACGGACTAAATTCCGAGGTGTCGACGGTATCACACCCCCGATCCAAGGATTGAGCGTCAATCATGGGAAGCAGGGAGAAAGTGTCCGGGAGCGAGCCGTTTTGTTGCAGCCTTTCGAAAGTGCTGTAAGATGGACCACTGGCAATGGCGAAGTTACATTCGGTCTCCTTGAGTAGGTGGATGTAGCCAGCGTCTGCCAATCGTGGGGAAATGAAGAATGTAGTTATTCCCAGCCGTTGCAAAGAAATAAATGTCAGGTAGTACTCGAGGCTCGAGATGCCATTAATTGCCACCACCGATTTCCCTCTTTGCAGCCCGCCCCCCGGCTTCAAGCCTACTGCACCAAGTGCTTTGGCAGAATGAACCGCTACTCGCCGGGTGAGCTGCTCCAGTTCAGTACCGGTGTAGTCGACGAGGTCTGTCTCATTTCTAGGGTAAGAGATGAGCGGTCGGTTTGAGTGGGTCACAGCCCTTGTTTCGAGGACTTCGTTCAGAGTTGTGAAGACTTCCACGTCTTCGTGACGAAGTGACTCTACCTGAGAGATGCCCAGGCTTCCCATTTTGATTGCTCAACGGTACTGCTTAACGGTATTCACTGGGGTGGTTTCAGATTCCCACGATGGCGAACTGCAATGGTCATCTGAATCAATGCAGTAATATTGAAGAGGTTGCAGCACCAAGCACAAGTTGTTGTCGCTAAACATCACTCTCGCTTTGGCTCGAGTGGCAAGCAACTCATTCTTCCAAGTCTGCCCTTGCCCACCTTACAAGCACGGCTACCCGACGTTCGACGTTCGAATCATCCCCAATCTCCTTTTCGGATTAGGCCAAGCCACCCCGATCTCGCTACGACTTTCTCCTGAAGGTAACATCGGAATACTGATCGGTGGTCTATCGCCCGGTGCGCGCGCTTCCCTTGCGTGAACACTTCCAAGATTTCTCGGAGGACTCGTGTCTCTGCGCCCCACCTGGGTATGCAGTCCCACTACACGCGAATTTCTCCACCGGAATCTGGACTCTTTCTCTTGAGCTTCCTTGGATCGCAAGCTTGCGGGCTCCATCTCAATGCATACGGAAGTTGATTTTTCCATCATTGCTGGTGCAACATATGGATACAGTGCGCAGGCATCACGGAATGAGCACTGGTTACGGAATTGAATGCGGTATGCAGCAAAAGAATCCCCACTCTCAGGACGGGGTGTATCTCCGCAGTAGCTACTACATATACAGGCAGCTTGCGGAAATATAACCTACCAAAGCTTGAATGTCTAGTGTAGATGACCCCTGTCTCGCTAGCTGGCCAGGGACCCACTATCTTTGCGAATAAGCTTCCCTGCGCAAATCAGTAGAAGTGGGTGCCTACTGACAGATATGCAGTCCATCATAATATGGATGTCAGTTTTGCTGTCCATCGTGATTCCGGAGGGAAGCAAAAGTGCGGTGAAGTATGTTGGCTTGATTCAAGTTCAATAGACAACCACCACGTGCCTAGCTATCCGGTGACGAAGCAGTGAGCCCTTTATTCACTAGGCGGGCTCACATAATGTGCGTCTTTGCGCTGCTATCGAAGATCAAGATGCTGCTGGAGCTAACGAGCATGTCTATTCGGTACTGAAGCCCGTCTTACTACCCAAGTAGACAATATAGGTTGAGTGAACATTGCAAGCCTGCTGCGGGTTGCAAGGACAGTGATTTCAAAATCGCGCAACTGCTTTTTGCCTACCATCCCTGACTCGGGAGGCCGTTTACATGCAGGAACATGCGAGACCCCTGGAAACCTCTCTCTTACTACCCATTCAGGTATATCTCGCTTCCGTCCACAGTGATGATCCTCTACGGATGCCACTTCGATATCACATATCGGAGCAAGCTGACGTCGTGTGGCTCCACAACCCTCGCTCATCGGCATCAACTTCAAAGCCGCCTCTGTGATGTCGACGGCAGAAACCGGTTTCGGAACTACTGCGGGTCAGAAGCCGTTGCATTACTTGTGGGGAGGAGATGCAGATGGATTAGATTAGATAAAACGCACATGCCATCAGCTCGCGATGTCAAGGGCACCCCGGCTCCATCTCATCGGAGATCGCTCTGGTGAACCATACTTGACATGAGTGCGACAGGGACGATAATGTTAAATGCCCACAATTAAACCTAAATAAACTTGCATGAGAATTGTATAGAAGCACGTATTCTACATTTTTAAACATTACCGCGTTTGCCGAAATAATTACAAAGTGTATTTGTTTTATCTTGATTCCCGTAGAAAATGAGTAATAAATGCTCTGATGTCAAATTGCGTAGAAAAAGAGATAGAAAAGATATCACGAAGTCGTGTTGCAGGGTCGGATGGATTACGTGAAATGTACCCCTTGTATATCGATGGGTCCCCTAGCTTGAACGTAGCATAAAGACAGACGGGTGGGTTTGCCCAGACTGTAGTATTCTGTTGCACGCTGTGCCATTTCCGTGTGCTCTCCATTGACCAAAACTACGTCCTCGCCAAGATGGAGCTGTCGTATACTTGTGAACCCGTAATCCTCTCGTCTGCTCGAAGACCTCGTGTTCTTTTGCTGGGCCAGACACTCCATGACGGCGGAGAGGCTGTGCGCAACTCGGATCTTTTTGAGATACACGTGAGTCCAACAAAAGTCAGCTTTGCACAAGTACTACATGATATAATTCTGACTTGATAGCAGACTCTGGACGCTGAGAACAGAGAAGAGCTTCTCGCAAAGATACCCAAACACATCGCTAGATATGGGCCCTATCAGGCGCTCGTGACCCGTTTGAGTCCCAAGCCATATGAGCCATTTGATGCAGAACTCCTGTCGCCCTTTCTGCCAGACTTGCGTATTGTTGTGTCAGCGCAATGCGGCTACAATGACTTCGACGTCGATTGGATGACGAGCCAGGGCATATGGTTCTGCAATTCCAGAAACGCCACATGTGAAGCGACAGCTGACATGGCGATGTTTCTGGTGCTTGGCGTACTGAGAAACGCCTCTCTCGCCGAGCAGAACTTACGAAACGGGCTCTGGCGCACAGGTCTGGGCCTAGGACAGGATCCGTGTGGCATGACGCTTGGCATCGTGGGCATGGGCAAGACCGGCTCGCTGCTTGCCCGGAAAGCCAGCCTCGCGTTCGGAATGAGGGTTGCATATTGGAACCGCAGCGGAAGATCAGTTCCCTCCCCGCCCAATATATACTACAGAAGATGCGATACCTTGGACGATCTTTTGAAGTGTGCCGACGTGGTCTCCTTGCACTGTCCTCTCACGGAGGATACAAAAGGTCTCATGTCGCGGGAAAATTTCAACAAGATGAGAGATGGATCATATTTCATCAACAGCTCGCGCGGTGGGCTCGTCGATGATGAAGCCCTGGTGGAATGTTTGGAATCGGGGAAAGTTCGACGGGCGGGACTCGATGTGTTTGACAACGAGCCTGGCGGAATCCATTCATATTTCCGTTCACGGCCAGACAAGGTCGTTGTTCAACCACACATGGGCGGGCTGACTGAGGCTTCGTTTGCCAAAGCAGCGGCAGAATGTTTTGGTAATATTCGGAGCTATTTTGAGACTGGACGGCCATGGGCTGCTGTCAACGAAGTCTCGTCTCAGAATTCACGGAATTTCTGGGGTGAGTCGGGTCCCAAGACACCGGACTTGGTCAAAGACAGCGTCTCTTTGAGTTTGGGAACGGACATGGATCACCTGAAGACCAAACGTTGCGAGGCGATCCGTATTGCAATCAAGTAATTACCCTGGCGGACAAGCTCATAGCTCATTGCTTTTGACGCCTTCGTCTCCCATAGGAGTTCATCAGTATACAGATGTGAAGCAATCAAGCGTTTCAATCACCAGGTTCGCTTTCATAATTATGCTAAAGTTAAGTAGGGTAGACAATAAGACTTATTTTGACTCGATAACTATGATACTATGTGTTTACTCGGTTTTATCCATCCTGCCCTTCTGATTCCACTTGCGTATGTATTTTGGACTGCTCCTGACAACCACCGAATGAGCACACATGACGTGATCATTATCCGGATCATTGGTTCGATCTAATGTCCGATATTCCTGATTTCGGTCGTGGCCTTGCTGCAGCATAAAACTGGGACGATATCAAGGTCGGCTAAATTAGTACCCACTCTATGTGTGTGTGTGGAGAGAGCTTGCGGTCCGATGCCAAGATTCATGACATGGAATGCCAACACTGTTGCTTCTCGGGGCATCCCACACTCGATTGCCCCTGCGCTTTCCGAATCGGTAAGTGTGGGCCCACCAGGGACCACTTCGCCCGACCTCGCAGTTGGGATCATATTGGGGGAGAGGTCAATGAGTACATAGGAACAGGGATTCTCGAGGGGGTACTATGGCACGATAATGCCGTCAAAGACCGTATAAGAAGGCGAAAGACTGCATGATGATGTATCTCGAGACACTCTGCACCAAGGGCCTGATAACATCCGCTGGCCACCTGCCTAGGTGTTGCAACTCTTATCGATCAAGATGAAGTGGTTTAGCCTCATCACTGCCTCCCTCGGCTTTGCGGCCACCTCCCAAGCTGCCACGGCCTGGCAGCAGCGCAATGAAACATTTGCGGTTGTGGAGGCCCCTCTTGGACTTTTTTCGAACTTCACAAGCAAGGTCGATGCATTGGCCAGTCTTGAGAGCACAATCAACTCGTCCAAGATCTCTCGCCAAGGGGACTTCCGCTATGGCCAGACTATTGCTAGGATTTGGACTGAGCAGCGCAAGATTTGGCCCGAGTTGATTCTCTACCCGGAAGACACGGTGGACGTCAGCATCATCATGCAATTCTACTCCTCAGCTCATGCTTTCTGGGGTGACAATGGATTTGCTATCAGTAAGTGTCTCAATTTTGGTTGTAAAAACATTCTACAAGCACTCCGATTCTTCATTTTTGCGGCATCGTGATTGACTTTGTTACCTACAGTGGGCGGTGGTCACGCAGACTTCGGAGGCGCACAGTCTCCTAGTGTCATAATAGATCTGTAAGCAATCTCTATTGAAAACCCAGTCTGAGCCGACAAGACAGTTATTGACGACTCCAAATCTTAGCCACAAATTTGGTGAGACCGACTTTGCCACTACGGCCAACGTGAGCGCCGCCAGTCCCAGCACTTCCTGGCCGATTTTGAAAGTCGGTGGCGGCAATGAGGCTGGCGACGTCTACAGTCTGCTCGAGGGGACAGGATGGGCCTTCCTGGGTCCCCGTGCTGCCTCGATCGGCGTTGGAGGCTTCCTGCTCGGTGGAGGAATTGCTTTCCAAACCAACAAGTATGGTATTGCCAACGACAACTTGGTTGGTCTGGAAGTGGTTCTACTCAACGGAGAGGTGATCTACGCCAACCCTTACAACGAGTACTCCGACCTCTTCTGGGCGTGCACTGGAGCTGGATGGATGGGTGTTGGAGTTGTCACCCACTTCTACATTCAAGCGTATGTTCTCCCAGTTTCCCGTGAGTTTCAAGCACTGCCGATCGTGAATGCTGACGCCACCCACTGAAGATACCCCGACCCTGGCGTTGTTTACACTGCAACTATCGATTGGGCGGAAGACCAAGCTCCCCACGTCTTCAAGCAGACAACGGACTTTTTCGAGAACAACCAGGACCCTGACGCATTCCCGGCCCTCTTATATTACTACAAGGACCCGGCGGAGCCGAACGCCATTGTGCCTCTTCGCGAACGCCAGTTCGTCTTCCAGCTCAACGCAGTGTACTTCGGGGGGAACCAAACCATCCTCAACAGCACCTTTGGCTCCTTTTACGAAGGCGCTTCTTCCATCGCCATTCAAGAGTGGACGCTGAAGAGCCTGGACCAGTACCTCCTCACCAACTACCCCTATGGCTACCAGCGAATCTTTTACGGCAAGAGCCACACTCACTCGACGGTTGACTTCTACAACCGGACATTTACCATCTACAAGGACACCATCAACGGGTTGATCGCCCGTGGCGAGGATCCAGGCCACACCATCTGGGTCGACGAATGTGAGTGAACCGATGCCACCATCTACCACCTTTGCCTTTTGATGTGTAAACTAACTCGGATGCGAATCAAGACCTACTGCCCGGACTCAACGGCCAGCTCCCAGCAAGTGACAGTGATACGGCCTGGCCCCACTCCACCAGCGCGCACATCACCCTCACCTCGGCTGAGTGGACCAACCACACCAACCAGGCCTTCATCTACGACCGCGAGGAGAACCATATGATGGCCTATCTGCGCGACTTCGAGGAGTCACTTGACGAGCCTGCCATCTATGACTACCCCAATTATCTCGCGCCGTTCAGCCTCGCGAGCGAGGTCTGGGGCGAGGATAACTTTGCACACCTGTTGGAGATCAAGTCCAAGTATGACCCGCAATGTCTTTTCAATCGGGGCCGTGTCTTTGCTACGCCTGCTTGCGTGGAGAAGGGGCTCGCGACGACATGGGTCAATGAGTCGGTTGGGGGTTACATCCAATAGAACTTGTTTCCGATGCCAACAACAGGTAATCGTGGATGCAGTCAGCACCGCATAGTTAATTCAGGCATATTTACAGATCCTCTGATTCTATTAAGGTTAACCCATTGTTAGCGGACCTGAAACTGTGGCCATGTCTGCCCTGAAGAGCATGTGTAGGAGCCGATAGAGGCCCCGGGGTTTCAATTGCTTGTCAAAAGATATAGGACACTTCTTTTTCATATATGAGACATAATTATATAGTTCAATCACTTATAATCATCCTTGTTTAAACCCTCCTCAGCGTAGTCTTAACGCACTTCCATGCCACGGAAGGCTAGCTATAACGAATATGTCGACGTAGTTTTCTGTTACGATCTGGGTCCTGGGAAGTAGGCACAGCTCGAATGTCTATCTTGCCAGTCTTACCGTTGTCAGTGGGAGATATGATTAGCTTGATAGGACATATGAGCTATCCTGACAGTGATGATCCAGCCAGATCATCCAGAGGCTGGCAGTGGATGGCCGAGGATCGCAACTAAATCAAACCCGTTGTCCAGTGGCACCGAATGCATGGTTGCAGTGAGTCCAAGCGCAAGAAGCATCAGCAGGGGCTGGGGGCAGAAGCAGCGAGAGTCGAACCAAGCCCCTAACGGAGCGGTTATTGCATATCCACGTATGACTACGTGGTAGACTATCTGCTCCTTTCATCACACAGACACGGAAGAGATGGGGCTCGTGGAAGTGCCGTTTCAATAAGAGAAAGTATGGGTGGGATTATTTACAGCTGGGCCCGATCTTGCCGCGGTTGTCTGTCTACGATATCCGAGACCTGAATCCTCCATTCTGACGGATCTTGTGCCAGCACGGCTTTGACCATTTCATATGAGCCGTACACGGATAGCATACATTTGTTCCCCGCGCCGTCATATCTCACAGTACAGATAGCTCGATCGATTTTGGTAGGTCCCTGGAGCTAAAACCAACATCGAGTCGGAACTCTCCCGTGGGTATGCGCCATATCTGGGCCGTGGTGTCCCAAAAGCTGAAGTCTCGGCGATTCAACTCAAACGATACATCGCGGGTCTCGCCTGGGCCGAGCTGTACCTTAGAGAACCCCCGAAGAACCCTGACAGGGCTGCCAGGAGGGGCTGTGCCCTTAGGCATCGACATGTAAAGCTGAACAACGGTCGCACCACTGCGGTCGCCAGAGTTGGTTACTTTCACAGTCGCATTCGCAACCGGCGAAAAGAGTTCGTCTAGGGGGGTCGAAGACTGATTACGAGTGCGAGTCAATCCTGACACGGCGTCTGCCAAGAGTTCAGCGGAAAGATCCGAGGCCAGTTCAAATGTGGTGTAGCTGAGCCCGAATCCAAACTCGTACAAAGGCTCAATATCCATTGCGTCAAAGTGGCGATAGTCAATCATCAGTCCCTCAGTAAAGTTGGACTGCCAAGCACCAGGCGAGGTTACCTCATCGCTGGTAAGGTTCACGATGGGAATATTGTAGTCCTCCTCGGCGGCCGGTATGGTGTAGGGTAGCCTGCCGGACGGGTTGACGTCGCCCCAGAGGACGTCCGCGATTGAATTGCCGGTTTGCTCACCAGGCAAGTGGGCGGCGATTATGGCACGAACATTAGGATGGCCAGCCCAAGGCATGGTGTTAATACCGACGGAATGCGTGACCACCACGGTGTTGTTGCACATGTCTGCGACCTGTGTAACCACGGATGTTGAGTTCCAGTCTGCTTCAAACGAGACGCGATCGAAGCCTTCGGCGGCGACCGTCTTGAGGAAAACAAGACATACGTCAGGTGTTGGATAGATGCTGTGGAAGTCCCCAGCAGCGAGTCGTTCGTTGTTCAAGATGTATTGTACGCGAGCACCGGTGTTTCTGGCGCGCTCCTTGATGGCATCCAGTGGCGTGACCACGTATGTGTGGCGAGCGCTGCTGGAGCCCCCGCCGATGTCCAAAGTTCCATATTCGAACCCTATGTTGGTCGCCGGGGGGTCTTGGTAAACAAGGCCGTCGGTCAAGTCGCCAGCATCGTTCCCGAAAACGCCGATGTTCTGAGGAGTTGTGAGTGGCAGCGTCTTGTTGACATTCTTCAACAGCACGGCCCCTGCGGCTCCAACCTCTCGAATAATCTTCGCGTGGTCACCTCGAACGTCTCTTGCGGGTACGTTGGTGACGACACCGCCAATGTTTTGTTGATACTGAGAAGCGATGACGGAGATGGTTGATGGATCGAGACTTGGAAAGCTTCTATCGTCTTGTCCATGGAGGTAGTACTGGGTCATAATTCGACGGACCATCTCGTCTAACCTGTCTGTTGAAATGCTGCCATCATCAATAGCTGTCTTCACATGGTCTCCGAACCAAGAAGTGCCTTGTCCTGGTACGGTGGTGCCAGGCATCTCCAAGTCCAGGCCGGCATTAATTGAGGCAGCTGTTGAATGCGTAGCATACCAATCTGAGACGGTATAACCCTCAAAGCCAAGCTCTTCTCGAAGGATACCGGTCAGAAGCTTAGAGTGCTCGCAGGTGTATGTCTGGTTGAAACGGTTGTAGCTGCACATAATCGCAGCTGTTTTCGCGTTGATAGCGTCCATAAATGGCCACAGGTACAGCTCGTGGAGAGTGCGATCGTCCATGTTGGATGACACAGCGTCGATGTTGGATCCATCCGCAAGTGTCAGATTGGTCCTTTGCGTCTCTTGCTCGTTGCCAACAAAGTGCTTCGCGATTGCCTGAACACCGGTACTCTGAAGACCTCTAATCGAGCGGTCCATGGCGATCCCGGTGAGGAAAGGGTCGGGAGAGAACCCCTCCCACACACGACCGCCCAAGGGGTGGCGCCCAAGAGGACCAGCAACAGGACTTCCATGCAGCATATTAGTACTAGACGACTTCCGCTCTGGGAGAGGATTGAAAGGCTCACCCAAGGCAGGCATGCATGCCTTTCCCTCTGAATTCCTCGCCCAGGGCCACGGCACGCCGGTACATCAGATCTGGATCCCATGTTGCGGCAGTCGTTAAGCCAGCTGGGAAGACGCTAGTGAGATCGGCGCGATTCACGCCAGATGACCCGTCAGAGTAACAGATTCTGGAGAAGTTGAGGCGTGGGATTGCGCCGATGCTACCGATGCATCCAAGTCCAGTCAAGGGATTGGCACCAGTAACGACAGCAGTCTTCTCTTCGAGTGTAAGTTCGGCAAGAATCGCGTTGGCCTTTCCGACGGCAACATCCCAGCCAACAGTACTGTTGACTGATTTCATGTCAGCTACGATCTGGAAACTCATGTGGACACTCGAACACTTACCGTTGGACAGTGCGTTGGAACATGTAAGACCAGCGCAAAGAAGCGCGAGGAAGGCGGTTCGGTGCATCTTAGTCGCTGGTGTAGTTGTTCATGCGGCACTTGAATCAAGAGTTGGAACATGGCTGCGTCCCTTTGTATTCAGGAAACCGCCGCCTTTATAGACACCCAGCGCCAGCGATGTCTCGTACTGAGCTCGATGACAACTTTGTAATTACCTGCTCGAAATAAGAATAACCCTGATTCATTTCACAGCCGCATTCACAGGCCTCCACTGGTCTCCTTTTTTGTTGGTTCAATGTCGGTCGACAGTACCCCTTTACCAGCTGGCCCAAGTCAAGGACGGGGTGAGCTCTAGCAAATACGGATCATGCACCTCAACCTACTCTGCGTAGTGGGTCATTTATACGTAAGTCAGTGGACCCCTTCACGAACCACCCCCTTCAGATTTACCGTTTCTCACCAAAAAACATGATTTTTCACCTATCATATTTAATTCTATTAAATACTTGTATAAGAACTAAAATATTCAATAAATTCCTAATTTTTAAACTAAATAATAATAAAATCTATAAAATTCTAAACTATTCCTAATAAGGTTAAATAGATCTAAATAGCTTTTTTTTATTTTTTATATAATTAACTATTATTAAAGTTTTAAAGCTAATTAGTAATATATATAACTTTTTCTACTTATAAAGTATTATATTAGGTAATAAAGAATATAAATAAGAGGAGTTTATATTTTTAAAAATTTCCTTTAATTAATTATATAGCTTTTAATAATAAGTAGAGTTTTTATAGTATACAAGTTAGGGTGCAATTATATTATATTCATATATAGTATAGAAGGAAGGAAGACCTAGTAGGAAGGTCTACTAGAGCCTTTAGGAATAAGCCTAAAGGAGGTAGTCTATATACCTACTAGTTATAAGCTAGCTAGTAGCTAGCTATTAGACCCTATATCTATCTAATTATTTATAAGTATAGCTATACCCTATATATAACTACTATAAGTACTAGGGCTATAAAAAAGAGTATAATATCCTTATTACTTCCTATTATAATATAATTAATTAGAATTCTTTATATAAGTATAATATTCTTTTATTAGTTCCTTAGTATATTTAAGGTTATATTTTATTTTCTATTTATTATATTAGGAGTTATATTCTTTTTATTATATAAGGTACTTAACTATCTTATTAAATAGCTTATAGTTAAGTATATATTTGATTTTATAGTACTCCTTATTCTTATTAGCTAATAAGTTAGTATATTTAATTAGTAGAGGTTAAGATATATAGTAGTTAAACTTTTTATCCTTATATATTTTATATAGAAAAAGATATTAGATAAAGATAATAGGGTTAATATAGTTTTTATTTTTTCTAAAATTAAGGTAATATATTAGTAGAAAAATCTTAGTAATAATAGTATAAGGGTCTTCTTAGGGTATTATAAGTTTTATATTTTAGGTCTTAAAGAGAGGTTTATATATCTTATTTATCTTAAACTAAACTTTATTATTAATATTAAATTTAATTTATTTATATTAGGTATTATATTAAATCTTATTATTTAAAATAATAATATTTATAGCTAATTATATATTATATTATAAATACTTATAAGTAAAGTAGATATCTATAGCTTAGAGGGGAAGTTTAGAGTTTATTAGTTTATTAATAGGTCTAAGAATCTTAAATCTAAATAAAAACTTATATAGGCTTATATTAAGAGTATATAAGTAAGCTCTATTTAGATTTTATTATAAAGTTAGAAGTATATTAATCTAATTATAATTAGGGTACTTAGTAATATAATAGTAAAGTACTAATTTTATATCTTAGTTTTTATATTTAGATTACCTATTAGCTTAGGGGTAGTAGGTAGTAGTTATCTTAAGGTATATTTTAAAGGCTTTTTATAAGTTTTATTAGAATACTAAAAGGAATTTAATATTTTAGTTAGAAATAATAGCTTAAAGGTATAACTAATTACTTAGTAGTAATTAATATATTAGAATAGCTATCTAATTACTAATAATATATATAGTATATTTAGGTATTAGGAGTATATATTTTAAAGTCTTATATATAACTAGTATTATAATATTAAAAGAATTAAATTCTTTAAGGCTTTAGGGAGTATTAGTAGAAGGTACTAATAGTAAGGTAACTATAAAATTTATTATAATTATATATATAGGTTCTTTAGGAGCTTAGATTAATTAAAGGTTCCTAAGTAGTATTTAATTATCCTTATATTATACTCTATACTAATAGTAGTATTTAATATAGTTTTTAATTTTATATTTTTTTCTCTATATATAAATACTTTTAAGATCTATTATTATATAATTATAGTTAAAATAATATTTATTATTATAAGTATTAGTTAGAATCTCCTAAATTAATTATTAGGGAATATATAAGTATTTATAATTATTATTATTATAGTTATATAATAATTAATTAATTAAGTAAAATATATATTTAAGCTTTAAAACTAAGATAATATTCTTATTATTCTTAATAATAGTTAATTTATATCCTATTATAATAGGTATAATTAAGTCTTTAATAATTTAATTATAGATTTTATTATACTTATAGGTTTTAATAAAATATTATTAAAGGGAGTTATTTATTTAGGTTTTAGTAATAAATAAAATATAATTATTATAATTATCCTAAATAGAATTAAAAATAAATTTCTTAGAGTATTTTTTAATAATAAAATTATTAAAGGTTATTAATTAAGATAGGATATTAGGTATTAAGTTAAGATATTTAGTTAAATAATAAATCTTAAGCTTATACTTACTTAAGTAAATACTAATATTAATAAGTTAATAATTAGATTAATCTATTAATATTATATTTAGTAAAGTCTATTTAATAATATTATAAGTAGTATTATAATTAGTTAAGATAATAATAGAGTAATTTAAAGAATAAAGAATAATATATAGATATTTAATAGCTTAAATAAGATATATAACTTTAAACTTAAAAGGATTATAATAGAGTTTTAGTTTAGAGAGATAATAATTAAAAAATATTATTAGTTTAATAGCTATAAAGGGTATATCTTAATTTAAAGTAAATATTATATTATTTTTTAAGTAGTAAATTATAATATTAAAGCTATATTAGAGGTTATTATTAATTTAAAGGAATAACTATTTATTTAATAATATATAATATAAATAAAGTTCCTTATAAATATAGGTTTAGAGGGTATTAAAGGAGGTAATCTCTTAAAGTATAGGATTAAATTAAATAAAATTAGTAAAGGCTAAATATTTACTTTTATTATTTACTTTAATTTAACTAATAGCTTATCTTATAGTAAAAAGAGCTACTTTATATTTCTAAAGTAACTTAGATATCTATATATAATAGGTAATTATAATATATAGAAATTTTATAGTATTTAGGTATATCTTTAAAAACTTTAATATTTTAAGAAACTTAAGATTCTAAAATCCTTTAATATATTCCTTAATAATAGATAGTTTTAGTAAGTTAATATAAAAGTTAAGTAATTTAATAAATAAATAATTAAAGAAGGACTTTTTTAAGGAGATAAAAATATCCTTCTTAAGAAATAAGTTAAAAATAATAACTAAGTACTTATAGTACTCCTTAAAGGTATTAGAGAAAATAATTATATTATTAATAAAGATATAATAAAACTTCTTATACTTTTCTAAGAATTAATTTATAAAATACTAAGTATAAGTTAGGGAATTATAATAATCTATTAGGGTAATTTTAAAATATTTAAGATTATAATAACTAATTATAATAAATTAATTATAGTAAACTAAGTAAATAAGAAATTAGTAAAAAAATATAGAGGTATTAATAATTATAATCTATCTTTTTTTATAAATAATATTAATTAGGTTAAATTATAAGGATAATAAATAATTATTAGGTATAACCTACTTATTAAATAGTTATAAGTTAATAATAATTTATTCCTTTTTAATATTATAGATAGTATATTAAACTATAAAGATAGAAAGTATAAAAAGGTAAATTTTATTAATCTTCTTTATATAATTTTATTTATAGAGTTTTTTATAAATCTTATTAAAGACTTTCTTACTCTTTTATAATAATAGATATTAATAGTAATTAAGCTTAGTATTTTATTAATTATTTATTAAAGGTACTTTTATTATCTAGTTTTTAGATATATTAATTAGGCCCTTATCCTTTTAGAGTTTAGGATAAAATTTAGTAATCTTATAGAGCTTTATTATAAGTATAGGGTTCTTATTATAGATATAAATATTATTTTTTATAATAAGAGAAGGAGCCTTATTTAGGGTTTTAATATTAAGTAAGCCTTTAATATAATTAAAATAGGTAGTATTAGAGGATATCTCTATAACTTCTTTAAGATTAAAAAGCTTAGAGTTAATATTTATAATTATAATATATATAATATTATTATAGGGTATAATAGAGTTTATATTAATATTTAAGGGTTTAGTATTAATATCTCTTTTTTAAGTAAGGGTAATAATATTTAAAAATATCTTAAATTTAATATTTATTAAGATAGTTTTAATATTCTAGGTTAGTATTTAAGATATATTATAAGAACTATTAGTAAGGTCCTTATATTAGGGCTTAGTAATTAGTATAACTTAGCTTATTAAATTAGATAGGGCTAAGACTTTAATAATATTATTAAAATTTATAATAAAGTAGATAGAGTCCTTATAATTATAAATAATTCCTAAATAGGTATACTTATTAACTTTTATTAGTTTAAAACTAAGGTTATAGAGTATTATAAATTTAGGAATATTTATATCTACTATAATATTTATAGTAGTAGAATATAAGGATATAAATATAAAGGTATAATTTTTTAAAAGGTTAATATAATAAATAATTATATATATAATCTAATTAAATTATAATATAATTAATTAAGTTAATATTATTTTCTAAACTATAGGTTATACTATCTTCTTTAGAATTATAAAGGGGACTATAAAGTTATAATTATTTAGATAAGTAATAATATTATTCTTAAATAAAATAATAGTATTATATAGTTTTAATTACTTAATACTAAATAGATAGTTAATAGTAAGATAATAGTCTTCTATAATTTAGGTAGTATCCTCCTATTCTAATAGACCTAATATATTATTAGCTTTAATACTAGAGGTAAAGAAGGTAAATTTAGTAAATTTATTAATAAGGAAAGACTTTTTATTAATACTTTAGATATCTTATAGCTTTTTTATCTTAGATTATAAAATAACTTTAACTATATATTTAAAGTTAATAAGGTATAATTATATAATAAGTAATTAGCTTATATTAATATTAAGATAAAGTTTAATCTTATTACTATTAAAACTATTATATATTTTAATATATAGATAAGTAAAACTATTAAATATACTAAGGTTAGTAGGCTTAAAGGGTATTTTCTTAATAATATTTATAGCTAAATAGGTAATATAGTTTTATATTATACTAATAGGGGTAATATCTCTATTATTAAAAATAGGTTTAGGATAAAGGTAAGTTTAGTTATCTTTTAAGTAATAGAAAAGGGTATTACTAGTAGGAAAGGTAGCTTTATAATAACTATAAGTTATCTTAAAGCTCTTAACTCTAAAAATACTATAATAATTATTAATAAATAGGGTATTATTTATAAAATTAGAATTACTATTAGAGTTAGGGTTATCTAAGTTATTATTTATTTAGATAGAATAAGTATAATTAGATTCTAAATTAGAATTATTAATAGATATAATATTATTAACCTTATTATACTTACTTTACTAGTTATTATAAGACTTATCCTTATTATAGAGCTATTAGTTATAATTATTAGATTTATTATAGTTATTACTCCTTAGTTTAGAGTAATTATTATAGTACTTATTATAGTAGTTATTATAATAATCTATATTAAAGTAGTAGTAATTATTATAATATAGGAAGATATTAAATAAAGTACCTAAAAAGCTAATAGAACTAGTAAAGTCTTTAGCTAAGGCTAATAAAGTACTATAATACTTATTAATATACTTTATATAGTCCTTTAGAGAATTAAACTTATTAGGTAGCTTAATATTCTAATAAAATATAATAAGTATTATATTCTAAATCTAGTAAAGCTAACTATTTTAGTTATTATTATTAGGAGAAATAAGCTTTATAATATATATCTAGTAGATCTTCTTCTAAAAGTAGTTATTTAAGGCTTTATAGTTCTTATTAAGGGACCTAAATAAGATATAAGTAGAGTTATATTAATCTATAGTAATAGATTAATTAATTATAAATTACTTTTTTAAGGTATTAATAATAGTTTCTATACTACTATTAAGAAGAGCTTAGTAGTCTATATATATTAACTTAGAGTACTAGTAATAAAGATAAGATCCTCTAAATATTTAAGTAATAATAGATAATATCTTATATTAATAATTAGGTAGTATATAAGAGTTATTAAGGAGACTAAATATATATTCCTTAAAATAGTTAATATTTATATAAATAATATCTTTATCTAAGAATATTAAACTAAGATCTTTATTATCCTTATATAAAGAGTTAAAAATACTAATCTATTTATAAGGCTTTAACTTATTATATATTATACTATATAATATAAAATCTATTAAAGTATTTATCTATCTTAGCTTTATAATAAATTATAAGTATTAAAAGTTATATATTTAGTTAGTATACTTAGTTACTTTTATAATCTCTTAATTATATAGAACTAAAGACTATTTATAAGGAACTAAGTATCTATATAAAGTTAAGTATACTAGATAGCTTAGAAGTAGTAATAGTCTATAAAGTAGACTAAATAAATTAGGTTAACTATATAAATTAAATAAAGGTAATTTAGGTAGAGGAAATCTATATAATACTCTTAGTAAAGATAAATATAAAGGATATTCTATAATATATTTAGGAGGAGGATATTAAGGTAGTTAAATATATAGAGAGTAATATTTAAGCTACTCTAACTAATAAGGTATAGTTTACTTTTACTTAGGTAGTTATTAATTAGAATTTATAGATTTCTTAGTTAATAATTAAGGGTTATTCTTAGAATATTACTATAATAGTATAATTTAACTTATATAAAGATTAATAAGTAATAAAGTATATTAAATATTTTAATAATATAAGTACTTTATTAATAGGCTTATTTTAATTAATAGTATTAGTTACTTATATTTAAGTAAATAATTATTTTCTCTTAAAGTAATATAAACTAATTAACTAAGTTAAGATAGATTATTATAATATTAAAGGTAATTTAGGTTAATAAGATAAATAATAAAATAAACTTTATAAGCTAATAGTTTAGATAGAATTAAATTAGTAAATTTTACTAAGGTAGAATTTACTTTTAAAGGGTTTTATAAAGTTACTATTATAGGAGTATTTTCTAAAGTTATAATAATAGGAGTAAACTAATCTATAAGGCTTATAACTAGTATAAAAGTATAAAAAAAAATATTATTTATTATATTAATTCTTTAATTTATTTTATTAGAATAATCTACTAAATATAAGAATTTCTTATATTAAGAAGCTTATATAAGGAAAATAAAAGGTTCTAGTTTTTTTATCTTTAAAATTAAAGTATAATAGTTTATATTAGTACTATTAGTAAAATTACTTTTTATAAGGCTTATAGTATTATTAATACTAAAGTTATACTATATATAATAAAGGTTTAAGTATAGTAACTTAGATATAATACTAGAGGGGTTATTAGTTAGTATTAAGTATAGGTAGGCTAGAGGGGTACTTATAAATAGGTTAAAAGGTTAATTTATATAAGAGTTAGAAACTAGTAGAGGTCCTATAGATAGGTTTATAGGGTTTCTTCTTAGTATTTTAAGTAGATTTTATAAAGGTTATCCCTTATTTAAAAAGGTACCTAATATTTATAATATTATACTTAACTTACTAAGTAGAGTAGTAAGTTAATTCTTAATAAATAAAATATAAAATAAATAAAATAAATATAAGAGGGAAGGAGATATAAGTTATTTAGTTTTACTTATATATAATTAATTATAATATCTATAATATTTTTAGTTAGGCTACTAAATTTACTTAATATTAGAGTCTAGAATATAATAATAAAAATAAAATATATAATACTATATTATATAATTAGCTATTAAATTTACTAGTAACTACTTTATAAAGAGAAGGTAGACTTAGTTTTATTAATATAAACTAAATAGTTTATATAAAAGTAGTTATTAATAAGGATTAATAATATTAGTAGCTACTAACTACTAGATTTTATTAAGTAGTACTAATTATTAAGGTTAATAATTATCTACTATTAAATTTATAAGGTAATATTAGTAAGTAATTAACCTACTAAATTTAGTTAGTTATTTAAATATAAGGATAGTAAAAATAAAGAACTTCTAATATCTTTATAATATAAGAAGTTATAGCTATTATTTATAGTATATAAGTTAGGGTATAATTATATTATATTTGTATATAGTATAGAAGGAAGGAAGACTTAGTAGGAAGGTCTGTTAGGACCCTTGGGGATAAGCCTGAAGGAGGTGGTCTGTATGTCTGCTAGTTGTAAGCTAGCTGGTAGCTAGCTACTAGACCCTATACCTATCTAACTATCTGTAGGTATGGCTACACCCTATGTGTGACTGCTATAGTTTTTATCTCTACTATATTTACCCTACTTATTTTAAATCTTTAATAATTAATTCTAAGAAATTTTTAAAAATAAAAACTCTTTTAATTCTTCTTTATTATACTTTAAATAATTCTTTTATTATAAATAATATTAATATATATTAATAATTAGCTTTAAACTATTAATAATACTTAATTATATAAAAAGGAAAAAAAAGCTATTTAGATTTATTTAACCCTATTAGGAATAGTCTAAAATTTTATAGATTTTATTATTATATTATTTAAAAATTAGGAATTTATTTAATATTTTAGTATTTATATAGTATTTATATTAAATAAATTAGAAAGTGCTTAAAATTAATCTATTTGGTGGGAAATGGGTGTGCGTGAAGGGGGTGGTGTGTGAAGCTATCTACTGACTTATATGCACGTCCTCCTGCCGGTGCCAAATATAAGTGTGGCACCCACCCCCGGGAATACACGTATTTTTTTCAGCGCCCCACTCGACCTAGTTGAGAAGGCGGGAACACCCTTGTCAGTGTATTTCCCTTGCTTAATCCGGGGATTGAGGATGACCTTCTCCCCTAGAGATGATTTTTTACCTCAGTATTGACACAGCCAGCGCTGTTTGAAAAAAGGCGAGCATTCTGATCTTTACGTGGCAGTTAGTCAGTGGTGGAAAAGTGCATCAAGGATGCGAATATTCCTCAACTTCTATCGAGAGCTCACGTATGTAATGATATCGTCCATTCATCGAGGTCTTCAATGTTGTTTGCCGCAATCATTGTTGGATCATTCCACTGAGACGAAAAGGGGCTATCACAGCTCAAGATTACTTCTGGTGACCATGGCCTACCTAGATACGTAGATAGATACCTCGTCCCGACTGTAAGGGATGTTCGGAGACATGACAGTGCCAGTGACTTGGCCTTCCCTTGCTCCATTTCTCAGATATTGCCTCCGGAGTGGGTAGAGACTCGTCCGAGCTAATTACCGAACACACGTATTCTCACAGTCATCGCAATCCACTTCAGATAGCCCTGGTCATCGAACCCTGAAGACGGCTGAGCATGCGCCACTGGCCGAATTCTATTTCAAGTGGTGTTTCTCATTGATATTATCTATTTAAGACCTGATGTCGCTCTGTGGTTTCAATAAGACCACTCATCCACCTCCATCTCACCTTTTAGGCCTCCCTGCACTTTTTCACAAACAGTCCCCTCCGACCAGCCATGCATCCACGCTTGTTTCTTGCGTCTCTCTGGGGGATCGCAAGTGGCAACCAGATTTCCGTTCAAGGGAATGGTACTGTCTCGTACTTGGAATCGCTTCCAAGCTTGAGCGCTGGAGCAGATTGTGCGTGTACCAAGCTCTCAGCCAGGTTCGATGACTTAGTTCTAAGTATGAACTCAAGTGACTACACCACTCAGGCTGAGGACTTCTACGACATCCGGGCAGTCCTTCAGCCGAGATGCATCTTTATGCCCACGAGTGCGGACCAAGTCGCCTCGGGCATGTCCACCATTTCGTCTTGCGGTGCACAGTTCGCCATCCGCGCAGGTGGCCACATGAATGTGAGTTATCATCAGATTGGTTGTCTCCGCTTTTGAGATACTAATAGGGTCCATTAATCAGTACCCAGGATCGAACGACATTGATGGCGGTGTTCTACTGGCACTGAACGGTTTGACAGATATTGAGATCAGCCCTGACAACACTACTGTCGCCGTCGGCCCCGGCAACCGCTGGGTAGATGTGTACGAGGCCCTTGCGCCATACGATCTTTACTGCATTGGAGGCCGCATGAAGACTATCGGGGTTTCTGGGCTATCTTTGATCGGCGGCTTTCATTTCCTGACCAACAAGTATGGGTTTGCGATGGACAATGTCATGAGTTACGATATTGTCCTGAGTAACGGCACAATGGTAGTGGCAAACTCGACTTCCCACGCAGATCTTTTCTGGGCACTCAAGGGCGGAGCGAACAACTTCGGAGTCGTCACAAAATTCGTGCTCAAGACGCTGCCGATTCCCATGATCAGCACTACCCTGCAAGTCTTTGATGAGTCTGTCGTCCGGGAATTCATCGACGCTACAGTCGATCTGGCCGAGAACCAGAATCCCGACGTTGGCGCGGGGTCTATTATCACCATCACATACAATACCACCACCAAGGGCATATCCGCCGTCCTTCGTGGTGTGCAGGAGGGCACTGAGTCGCCACCATCGAGCTTCCAGAAGTTCTCAGACCTCCCGTCTGTAGTAACTGAGAATGTAGTCCAACGGCCCATCGACTGGCATTCTCAGCTTGACAGCCCTTTCCAAATGTTCCGGTATGGCCATCGCTCTATTTCCACTGCCTCCCTTTTGTTGCAAAGAGTTCTGATGTTGCCAGACCATGACTGATGCTAACGAATGTATTCAACAGGATTCAGTTCGGCCATAAGACCATGAAAGCTGACGCAGACCAGCTGTACCACATCTACGAGGTCTGGAGAGCAGCCGTTGAGGACATCAGTGACGTGGAAGGTCTAATTCCGACGCTCGTTCTGAACACGATGGCCCCCAGTGCCATGAGTGTGGCCAAGAATAATGGCATTGGAAATGTCTGGGGATTGGATGACGATGAGGCGTTGATCAGTAAGTGGAAAACAGGTTTTTGAGACTGGTCGTCGCTAATAGTTTCAATTCCAGTCTGGCAGACTTCCACGGCTTGGGACAGCGAGAAGAGCGACTTGCGTGTCACAAATTTCGCCCGCGGAGTACTTGATGACCTGCACGCTGAGAATCAGGAAAAAGGCCTCGCGTCAGAGTTCATCTACATGGGAGATGCTGCGGAATTCCAGAATCCGTTCCTCGGGTTTCCCAAGGAGAACCTTGCTAGGATGAGAGATGTTAGGACTCTTTATGATCCTCTCGACGTCTTTACCAGACAGAACTGGGGTGGCTTCAAGCTTCCAAGGAATTGATTGGGGAACATTGCAAGGAGAAATCTGGGTCTTGTCGTTCACATTATTAGCGTCGTTGATGCGAGGAAATTGTAGCTTTAACTGTGATCGGAACACTCATGCCTACAATCCCATTCAATGAACTTTACTCGCGTTTCACCTGTAACTTTTTTCCAGATTCCTCAAGTAGGAGCCCTGGCCTTGCGCTGTGTGAGGCGCAATCATCGTGGATGGCAGGCCTTACCTACGTAGGCTGAGTCCAGAATTAGTACCTAGCGACATCACCTGTCTGACCGGAAACAAAGAGATTTGTAAAATTTGAAGGTTTGCAGTATTTAGGAGGCTAAGGAAATAATGATTAAGACCAAAAGGGACAGTCACATGTTCGTAAAATGAGTAGTAGCACAGACTAGGCCGAGCACCTACCTTGGATCGCCTGTGCGACAATGTGACCACTGCGGAAAGTTCAGGCACGATTTGCGAGGAGTGAAGAGAGTGAATCCTGGATAGATTCATATAGTGACAATTGGTTTCCATGAACTGGAATTGATGCGGTGGTAATCTGTGAATGCCATCGGTTCCTATGCGTGACCCGGTGGTGCCTGATGTTGTGACTTGAACGTACCTAAGTATTTAGCTGGTTTCGTTTCTATTCCGCATGCATCCGAAACAATACGCAAAACCTTCATACAGTCGTAAAATCTCACGACCCAGCGTTTTAAAAAAACATGCAATACCGATAACAATGGTTAAAATACAATAAGTAGGCACGTGGCATCGGCCTTGTGACGTACAGACACGGCTAGGGAGAACCGCTCCTGACGACGCTGTTGATCGTCGTTACATACCCCTTTGGAAATTATTTAAAGTTTTTCTTTGATAACGCCAACAAAGGATTTTATATTCTGAAAGAAACGCAACTTGAAAAAGCAAATGCATACATTCTGTTCTCAAATTCAACTACGTACGATACACGGATCGAAATAAATCTGCCCGAAAGAGATCCCAATGGTCTGTCCTCCCAACGGATCAATCATTGATGGAGGTCCCGGAGAGCCACGTACTGCCTGCTTCCACCATTTTACCAGTGAAAAACAAGACTTAGGTCCAGGAATCACGATGCTCCAACGCGCAAGCTCTCTCTCCTTCATAATTCCTGGGATACGAGGCCGCGCTCAATTATCGAACACTGTGGCTCCCCAATGAGACAAAGCTTCCGAATTCCTGTGAAGCATCTGGTGAAACGATATTTCCATATTGGTCCACAGTCATCACAGCGCCGGGATGGAATGCAGCCAGAATGAATGTGACAAGAAAAACGAGGGCAGCGTCGAACATGTAAAGAAACACCTCGGTCGTTTGTAAACTACGAAAATGGCGATTAGAGACTGCAAATGATGCATTCCGGTTGGGGATATGTACTCACTATCCATCATATCCTAGGAAGTATTCGACGACACGAAATAGAGAGCGGATGAGAATCAGGACGCTGACACCGTACAGAATCCAGAGGACCTTCGCCCATGACACAGTATGCCGAAGTCTTCGTCCACGGGTTTCCTTGGCTATGCGCCAGTGAAAGATTGCCGTGACAGATATGAAGAGGCCAAAACCGACCAGCTGGATGAAAAGGCCGACAATGACGATATCCTCGCCCAATTGAATGTTACTCGGTGATTTCGCGTTGGTGAGAATGCCTCCACCACCGCACTGAACCAGGAAGGACAAGATATCGCTGGTGATGAAAACCTTTGTGAGGATCTCAGGTCGAATCGGGCTGTATTCTTGGCCTTTTGCCAGGACAATGAGCCGGCCTAGCATCCCATAGATCGATACAGCCAGCAGCGATGGAGCAATCAGCAGCATGAGACTCTGCAACGCGTATAGCATGACATTCCAGTTTGGGGTTTCAGTAGCTGATACGGCACGAGCAATGTATCCAATAATCTCGCAGACAATGCCGATCAGAAACGGGATAAAATATCGGGTTCGGTGTCGGAAAAGCAATACGGCGTGGGCAACGAGGGTAAAGCCGAACGAAAAGACAAAGAAACAAGCCGCGGCCATTGATGGATCATATAAATAAAGCGACGACATGACTTCGCTATCCTGCTGACGGTGAGTCGACGACGCCATGGTAGTCTTGGCTGAGGACCGTTGTGGTCGAATTTCCGTGCCGACTTATGATAACAACTTAAAAGAGATGGGATTAATACTGAGATATCATTTCGGCATCTTACAAATGTTCTACAGCGAATTCTACTGTCTTATATGTTGTGAAACCTGGAAGATGTCCGTTGTGACAATCAAATTTACGACTTAGCGATCATGTGTAAACAACCAAGCGGCCCTCAATTCAAAAATAGTTTGACGATGGTGCATTGTTTGAGAACTCTTTGCGCTATCTTCGTATTGACCTGGTGGTCTCCTTTTCTGTCGAGGCCTCGACCCAACAAACATCTCCCCGCAGTCACTCATTACACAGGGGATGAACCACACGACACCTCCTCTGGTGTTGAGAAACCGACCGCGCCGGGAGAAATTCCCTGCATGGTGGGGCCGCAATGCGTGAACCCGCTATTTTGTGGAGATACGCGTACCTGATGCGCCGGCAAGGATGCTTGCATGATGAGGCGCATCGGGTGGGTCTCAGTTTAAATAGTGGATACAACCACGGGAGGAACCCCATGCGCACACCATGAGAACCGGACCGATAGCAGATGTTGAATCGTGCCTCTGTCGGCCTCAGCGGAGTTAAGTCGAGCGGCACACCGCCGCCAAGTCCCAGGCACTCAATGTTAAACTTATTCACTACTTACCAATGAGTATTGAAGTAAACCTGGTGATCATTTTCGATTGATCCCGTATTTCCTATCATGCAACGCCGTCAGCACAAAAAGTCTAGAAACGGGTGCGCTGAATGCAAGCGACGGCACATGCGAGTGAGCTGGCCCTCAAACGAGCACATAAGCACGGAGTCTGACATAATTCCAAACAGTGTGACGAGCAATGGCCCACCTGCATTAATTGTATCAAGGCCGAGCGTGTCTGCTCCTTCTTTGGTGGAACAAACTCAAGTATGACTGACCCATCCCAACCCACCGTGATACGCGTAATTGACGATCCAGATAAAGGTCAAAGCCCGTCACCCGGCTCCAACGACCAACCTAGGGGAACTTCATCGCATGGTAGTCCAGCGAACCAAAGGACAGCAGGAGACCCTCACGAGGTCAACATGCTCCACCTGGAGCTCCTCCTTCACTTCAGCTTCGAAGTCTACGTTCCCGAACTAGACGGCAGCCTTGGGAGATCCGCAACCGAACTAGTCCTGAGGACTGCCCAAAGAGCCCCCTTTCTGATGCATGGGGTCTTGGCCATGTCTGCGCGCCACTTATCCATCATACGGCCCGATGACTCAGCGACATATCGCGACCAAGCTTTCCGGTTGCAGACCCGAGCCATTGAGCTGTTCAACCTGACACATGGCGAGTCGGGTGGGGAAAATGGTGTGGCTCGACTGCTGTTTTCCTCCATTCTAGGCCGACATATACTTGCCGACGTACTTCGTGGCGACGGCCTTGACTTTGATAGCTTTCTGCAACGCTTCGTATATGGTATCCGAATCCATGGCGGAGTCAAGGCTGTCGCGGCCCAATATGATTGGGCGTCCCTTTTGGAGACGGAACTTGGCCCCGTCATGGCCACGGGGGTCACGGCGAATATGCCCGAGAAGACGACAGAGCTGAATGAGAATATGCAGTATCTCATATCTCATTCTAAAAATCTAGATGCGGATGACAAGGCAGCCTGCGAGACTGCCCTTCGGTTGGTAGAGGTGGGTCTCGAGGATCTCAGAGATCCCACCAGGGTTATCTATGGGCGACGCATGATGTTCACTTGGTCAATAATGCTTCGAGATCGTTTCATTGGCTTAATGGAGCGTCAGGTTCCCGAGGCACTGGTGATATTGGGACGATATGCTATGTTTCTGCATTCCGGCGCAACGTTCTGGCAGATTGGACACGCTGGACCTCATCTGCTCCACTCGTTGAGCACTCATCTTGGACCAGTTTGGCAGCCGTGGCTATCGTGGCCAGAGGAGTCTGAGTCTCGTGCGAGTTTCCACAAGGAAGCAGAATCTCTCAGCTACATCTCAGGTACATGATACCTCGCGGTAATTAAACACATGCTTTCCAGAAATGAAAAAGACCAACCACAAGTTGGGAACACCCAAGTCAATGAACGTATTAAACTACCGCCAGAATTTGCCGTACTTGTTGCAGAAGTGCAGAGCATTTAGATTTGGGAAATTGGCCAGTGTGTATCCCAAGGTATGTGCTCAAGGTTGCCAAAGCTAGGGTGTTGGAAAACGAGGCCCTTGATTCACAAATTGGGGACGAATTTCCCACGGATCCGTTCGCCGAAGACGTAGAACGCAACCAGCACTGGGACAAGACCCAGGGCTATGAAAGCCAAAAGGCTGTTGCCCCAGCCAAGACCCAAGTCTTCATACATCGTTAAGCCGGAGAGGGGCAGAAGCGCGCCGAGAAGCGATCTCAAAATCGCTAGAGCTGCCGTTACCGATGCAGCATGACCCGGATACGCATCAATTAGGTAGTTTTGGATGCATGTCTATCGCATTGTCAGTAGACTTTTACTCGAAGCAATGTTGGGCATCCGACTTACCATAATGCCCATCAATCCTGTACACATAACCAGAACACCCAACATGGGTACGACCCAATGATACCCGTTCTCCGCTGTCCATCCATAAAGAAACAGTCCGAAAGGCATTGCCAACCCACAAGGAACAGTCATAATTGGATTCAATCGATCTTCAGGCTTGTGCTGCAGTCCCTTGGCCTTGGTCTGCTTTACGATCAAGTCTGTCAGCTGCCCAAAGCCCACCACACCAATGACCATGCCTATGCCAGCGGGAAGGAATGACAAGCCGGTGGAGCCTTCGTCAAACCCATAGTATTGTGAGAAAACGAAAGTGAACGTGGCGATTAGCAGGTAGAGAATGCCATAGGATACCGCGATGTACAGCGCGCTGAGCGTCACGACTGGGGTGGCCACCAGGAGCTTGATCGGTCGAACGGCGGCTATACGGAGCTTTTCATACATGGTGCTCTGGTGTTCCGATTTACTGTGCAATTCATGATTGCCAGTCTCCTTTCGAAGACGGCGAACACGTTGCTCCAGCAGGGTCGGTGGATAGGTCTCGCGGAGGCCGAAAAACGAGATGGGTATGAAGATGCCGGCCTGCGAAAAAGCATCAGAGGTATGAGCGACGGGAAACGTGTGTAGCCAGCCAAATACGTACCAGAATGGCGATAAGCCAAAAGACCCATCTCCACCCGGCAGCGCGAATTAGGTAACCACCGGCGACTGGTCCAACACAGGGTCCAAGGAGTGGACCCAATGCCCAGATCGAAACTGCCCTGCCTCTTCTTTCAGAGGGCATCATGTCTGCGATGCTACCGCTCCCAATAGTGAGCGGCACAACACCCGAGAGGCCCATCAACAGACGGAACACAAGCAAAGACGCCATGCTCTTGCTCAATGCCGCTCCGATCGTAAACCCGGTGAAGAGTATGTTTCCGTATATATAGAGGTATCGTCGGCCGTATACTTCGCTGATTGGGGCGACAAGTAGAGGGCCAAAAGCGAAGCCAAGGACATATATTGACAGCAAAAACGTTGCGGTGGTGGGGCTATGGTCGTGGAATTCTCGCATGATGAGCGGGATGCCCGGGGCAAACATCGAGGACCCCAAAGGCCTAGAAAGATCAGTAAACGACTAATCTAATTGTGTAAAAGTTCAGAAGGCAGACTCACGTTACTACACTGAGCAGAGATAAGATGGCAACGTTCAGCCATTTCTTCGAATCTGGCCAGTTCTGGGGATGGTCTGGGTCTTCGGGTCCGTCCCAGTCGACGACGTTTATGTCCTGATCGGCTTCGAGATGGCTTTGAGGAGCATGAGCCAGTACCGAGCTCGATCTGTAGGCAGCGCTGAGGGACAATGAAAGCACACTCTTCGTGCGCACCATCTCGGGTCCTTGGGTGGCAAGCTCTGGATCCTGTTCTTTCTCCATGGCTGGCAACAGGACTGAAAAGGTATGCTGATGACAATACAAGGACAAGGCAGGCGGCCTCCTAGTCGCCATTATGTATGTGTCGCACGGTAGGGGCAGTTTTTTTTAGGAACAGACAGAAACCCCTGGTAAGCAAGGAGGAAGTCCTGTCGGCCTTGGCTTCCGAGGTAGACCTACACCTGGTGGACTTGGGGGTACATCTTGCAGTAAGTGCCTGAACACCCTGCCACTTACTGCAAGGACCCAAAGCAAATGAGAGTTGAAAGACGCCATTACGATTTCATTCATAATTCAAGGCACCACAGTGCTCGGCTCGCAGAAGAAGAGGGGCGCCAACCCTTGTATACGTGTATTGAAGGTGGAGCGATTGCAGGCTCGCCTTTCAGCGCTGTCGTATGGCAATGCCCGATGGGCCTCGACAAAAATGGCGGCGAAGCTGGGCAAAGCAGTGTTTGGATTCGAGCTTCCTTGCTGGTCGGACCGGCGTTGATGGGCAGCATTGCCGACCGAGAAATCCTATTATTGGTGATGGAAAATGTTTTCACAAGTCATAAGGCCCTGGAATCGGCATCTGCTGAAGCTGGCCACGGGAACCTGACAGCGGATCTAAGATTGAGGCCTTGAAACTGACAGTCCCATTTCGGCCCATTATCCTTTACGCGACTGATAGCTGGTTCTGGATCGACCGACTTGTTCTCACGGATTTGACCAATCCCTGATCTGTAGGTAAGTGACACTGAAATCACAATACACGTATCGATCAGAAAATCCACTCTTTAACGTTCCCATCTCTCGAAACTTTAAGCCTGGATCGTTGTGGATATCCGATCCACCGAGCAGGGGTTATACACGTATTTACCGCACGCTAGTCGGTGCCTTTTAGGCAATTGGACCATTGGTATTTCTCTTGCAAGCAAGAGCTGGTAATACGATCTCGGCACCCCGATAGAGAAGCCGCGCTTCCGAGCCTTGCTAGTTCAGTAATTTGTTTTGCTTTCAAGGAAGCCGAAGTCGGCAAGTAACGCTTAAGTATAAGTACCTTTTCCATACCTTTTATGAAGACTCAAGAGGGAAGCGTTAATTAGTAAGTGGACAGATAGTTAAATAGTTGGAGGGAAATAGGGTATGGCTGAGGCCGTAAAGCTGTAGGTGTAGATAAAAACGTAGATCGGGATGTCGTGCTACATGAGAAGAACGGGTCTTAGTTCGGCAGACACGTGTCCTCCCTCATAAGTATCTTTTACCGTGCTCACTTCCAGTATTTCCAACCCTACTCGGGGGCTAGTGATAGCACATGGAGCGCAGATTACCTTCTAAATTTAACAAACAGACTGCCACCCGCCTTTGTATCTATCTATTGCGCGTTTAAGTCTCAGACCATATGAAATCTATCTTTGTATGAGCAAAAGAACCAAATTGGATTATTTCACAACATTGAGATACAAAGAAAGTCCAACCAACAGCGTCAGGGGAACCAATGCCAACGGCTTGGGTTCGAAGGGAATCGCGCCCTCTGAAGGTGAACTCATCAAGCAAAGAAGCGCGAACCCTCCGGAAGTTATGATGAGAAGTATGATATGAAGCATTGAAGTAAATAGCGTAAGCCATTCCGAGCTTTTGTAGTACGGTATATAAAGACCGACAGTGACAACGGAGAATAAGGCAATAGGTTGGACGACAAAAAGAACAAAAGCGCCAGAAACAAGCATCGAAGACGGTTTGCCGTACGCCCACAGAAATATCAAGCCAAACATGGTCAAGAAAATCAGTTGAAGCCAGACGGAGACGAGACAAAATAACATCCATCGAGAGTGCAGATAGTGCTTGTGGAGATGAGATTTGATTGTGCCAGCATCATCTTCCACTTGTATCGAGTCTTGGTTGAAAGGCCGGAGATTCCTCAGACTGTTAGGTCTTTCTGGTTGATCACCACTCCCTAAGGAGGGTATTGACTCATTCTGCATGCACATGTTGGTGTGGGTGTTTTGTGCGTGTGGGTTTGATCCAACCGCATCTTGGTTGGAAATCAGATCGATTCGGCTGATTGAAGTGCTCGATTTTCGGCTGCGTACTCGGTTCAGGTCTCTGATTTCGATTGGAGGTTCGACTGGAAACGCTGCTTCCCTGTTGTCAGGTGACCATCAATCTTAGAGCCATATCGTGGAAAGGGTCTTACCGTCTGTATTCTCGCTTGACGTGCGTGCCGGCCGCCAAGGTCTCAAAGTCTTGAACGTTGTACCAAATCTTTGTAGGAATCCTAGTGGCTTGACTGGCATGGATAAGATAATGGAAAAGAGCGGCCCTGCTAAGAGGAATACTGGGAGGATTTGACCGAAAGCCCATTCTGTCTTTTCGTCGTTGTTCCCAGTATCTTTGGATCTGATTGGAGAAACCGACCACAACTGTATGGCACCCCACAAAACGGAAATTGAGAGGCAATACACCTTTGCCCAATTAGCATGTGCCGTCACCATCAAATTATTCATTGTATTTTTCAGACTTACATCAAACAATTCCGATGAGATGACATCAAAATATAACTTTCCAGTCAAATAGCCACCCAATAATAAGTCCAGAGGCCGAAATATGCACCACCACACTTTGGTTATTGATCCATTGGAAAGGTTCTGATGTTGTTTGCTAACTCTGTTGAGAAGGGATAGGTATAGGCTACCGAGAGAATCCCGTAAATAGTTCCTTGAAATACCTGACAGGCTCTTTGTTACTTTAAATGCTCTGGTTGTGAAATTAATGACAAGGATCAAAATTGACAAAATGTGAGACTCATATGCGGTGGTTGCCTGAGCGAATTTGGAGTTCTGCAGCCACTCGCATCGAGTCAATCTATTAACCGACGTATCCAAGCAGGTCAATGGTGGACACCACAGTTTTGATATAATATTGCGATCGAAAAAGCAGCGTGCGTTTGAAGAACGAATGGCCGCTGACCCTTCAACCGACTCTTGCAGCCAGTTGAAGTACGCTGTCGGAAGAATCGATACGATAAGTGCTACAAGCAGAAGTACCATGAGAACCAATCTCCAGTTTCTCTGCGTTTGGTTCTCATAGAAGTGTCGCCGAAGGGCCGTAAGGCAAGCAGCGTGGGTTGAGCTTGAAAACCATGCCAGACGCACAATGAGTTCCCAGTGATATGCCGAAATGTAGGTCTGGAGTGGGATCGCTCCGCTCAACAGGATACCGAACCCGGTGAGCAACTGAATATCACCCATGGTCAAAAATATCTCCAGCGTCTCGATGTTAGCACATAACATGTTGGGTTGCGTATATGAAGACGCAAGATGGAAGAGAAAATGGGCAAATTAGTCAGCCAATATTACCTGTTTCATAGCTTCCTCCCACGCTTCACGATCAACTTGCCCGAATGTCTTTCTCAGCCACCCAACCATCTTATCATCGACAGGATTGAGTGTCCACTGGGTTCTATGGTCGCTGACACGTCCCTGAACCCCTTCTGCTTTGTCGTCGAAGGGGTTGACGCCGGGATTGTAAGCAAATATATATCGAAATATCACGAGGAAAACCACAAGCCCAGCTGTTCCGACGAACCCGATAAGTACCTGTTGACTAGATGTCAGCGTTTTGAAAAGATCAACACTAGCACTTTTAGCAGGAAGAGCTGGCCGTGATCACTGACACCGGTCCCTCCCACATCTGGGTTCGCCTCCAGTACACCAGGGTATTGTGAACAGCTGCACTGGGCAGGGTTACCAGGACACTCATTGAAGGTCTCATCCGAGCCAATCCATTGTGCAACTGCATAGTATGTCTCACAGATCGCGTTGACCATGGTTGAGCGGAAAGTTCGACAAGCAGATATGCCAGTATGGATTGGATTATTGTCAGATTCCGAGAGTCCGTGCTCCCCAGGCCGTCAAAAGGAATATATCAGGGAGATTTGAGGCTGTAGAAGCTTGCATAAGGTCGCTTTGTTTTGTTTGGGCAAATTCTTTCGTTAGGCAGCGAAGTCAGGACAGGTTCTACGGGAGATTGCGTATCGCGCCATGCTTGGCGATCACCTGCATGTTGGCTGCATATCCGGAGGCTGACCGAGACTAGCTTGTAACCTGATTTGATACTTCTTCGCAAGCGGCGGTTTCCAGGGGCTGCACCAAATTTGGGCAGGCAGCAGTAATTACTTGGCGGCACATAGCTTCAGTCCCGGCGTCAGAGTCAATTGATCAGCCCTGCGGTCATCGTTTATTTCCGTCAGCTCTAGAGCCCTTAGGGTTGCCACGAATGATTGATTATCTAGAGTATTTGTCCTTTCGCCCAATTTGTCAGGGCAAAAGAGCAACATAAGAAGTCAATTCCTCGGGTGACGTGACCGATCTCGTATGAACATAATTCAGAAATGTGACTGGTCCTGTGTTGGGATGGCAAAGCCATATCAAATCTCCTGCCGTCGCACCGGCTGAGTGGGCGTCACCCTTCATTGAGCTCGGAACCGCGTTGATTTAAGACTTTCTAAGAAAGCGTTATCTAGTCCAAGGACGCAAGATAATGAATGATTCGGCCTGATCACCTTTGCCTCAGTAAAAGATAACTACCAGCTACTCCCTTCTTGTGATGAATGGTTCCCATTTGGCGGCACCTCAGCTCACAAATTTCTGATCTCTTGCAGCACGGAGTCGTGTCATACGCAGCGTCTGCTGTATCCGTTTTGGTTTTAGCTTAGTAGGACTCAAAGCCTGTAAAACGTACATAGGAACCCCAGCTTAGAGGGAGGCCTGATTACTGAGGTTCAGATACTCTATACGGCATTGCAACTTTCAAATTAGCAACAAAATAGGACAAAGTCTACGGCCAAAGTGACGAAATTTATAGAAAGGGATCTGCCTAATGCGTATAGGTTCTATATTCGCGAATTAGAGGATGGCTAGAATGGGGTGATTGTGGACAGACGCTCCTCTCAAATGGCTGTTCACTCTCACGTGATTGAAAGGCGGACGACGTCGCGTCTGGGCCGAGTCAGATAGCAGAGTCGGTTACCCCTGCTGGATTCTTGTGCATCATTTCACCAATGCGGGGGAGAGCTTTGATTAGTGGGCTTTTTTGGGGCTTAGTGCCGAGCCGCTGTTATCTCAGCCTTCGAAAACATCTTCCACGCCCCCTCCCAGCCAGCCGAGTGCGAGCATCTTTCGAGATCAGAAGTCTTCTTCCTGTTTCAGCATCGAAGAACTAATGGGTAATCGGCCACATGCCGAAAGAGATCAGGAATAGTAATGTCGGTGACATCTGGCGTTTGTGATTCTCCCACGAGTAGCATAACGTCTGCTCCGCAGACTCGGACCCAACCGAGGAGATGGACTGCTGCCGAGGATAAGTTTCTCACGCAACTTGTGGCCAAGTTTGGCGACAAAAGAGGGTCAAACGGGCACTGGAAAGAGATAAGCTCACGATTCAGCGCGCGGACGGCCAAGGTACGTCTATCAATGCATATTGATAGCAGCACAGTGGTATCTAACCGGCTACAAAAAGGACTGCCGGAAACGATGGTTTCATTCACTGGATCCATCGCTTCGCAAAGGGCGTTAGTGCGAATCGGAGGATCGGATACTTCTCGACGCGTACAACCAGCTCGGGCCAGCTTGGCGCGATATCGCATTGCTCCTCCCTGGGAGGAAGGATGATCAGTGTTCGAAGCGTTACAGAGAGATTTTGAGCCCAGCCGTCAGAAATAGGCTCTGTGAATGGACTTCAGAGGAGGACGGACTTCTCCTAGAAGGCGTTCGGTCGTTCGGACATAGCTGGTCGGCAATATCTGCCCGGATCCCGGGCCGCCCTCCCCTAACCTGCCGCAACCGTTGGCGGGTTGTGTCTAAGAGATCGCAGCAGGAAGACTCCGAGAAAGGCGCTGAGGGCCAGAATGCAAATGGCACCAGCACGCCTGATCTCATCGAACCTCAATCACTCGAAAATAATGGCACAGCCTCGCAGTTGATTGACTTTGATTCACAGAGCACAGCGGGTGTCGTCAACGATGAACATTCTCCCAATCTCGCAGTCGAGGCCGACCCATTCACATCGTCCTATTCGGCAGGAACGGAAGAGGACCTTGGCAACAGTTCAACGTTGGGAGATATGGCTCATTCGTTTCATTCATTCTTACAGGAGTTCTACGAGTCCCAAAGCACCTCGACAATTCTAACGGACTTGTCAAATACCGTTCCTCTAACCGAAGGAACACCTGGCCCAGCGATCTTTTCGAACCAAAGCTCCCGCCAGGGCATGCAATCTCCTGCTGTGCAGACATTTGACCAGGGCAGAAGTACGCAACGCCGAGCTGAGCTCCAAGCAGAGACTATGGCACTTCGACAGTACACCGAACCTGCCCAGACCGGAGCTGAGGGTAACGCGCATTCTGAACAACCGGAACCCTATTCAGATTGGCATAGTGAGCATGCTGGTAGTATAGAAGGCGGTCTTACTACGGCCCCATTGACGACTTCGCGAGGTCCCGTCGCTCCAACAAGACCACTGGTGAGAGAAATTCACCACCACCACCATCATTACCACCATTATCACCACCATCACTACCATGGCTAGACAAGAAGTATTATGAATAATGTTACATTTAGCTACATGTCAAATAATAATACCAATAGCGTTCGAGCCTATGATCGTGACCCAGCTTGAATACCGGTTTGTGGCTGTCGAATTTGAAGATATGTAGTCATATCGCTTTGTCCACAGGAAGAGATCCACCATCTTGCTGCTCACCAGTAGTCACCCCGAGAATATCACGTCGGTGACTGATAAGGTCCGCGTCTCTAGATCGTACAAGACCTGTCTTGTGACAAAGCTTCCAGGCTACAACCAAAACCAGAAATATGATGACCACGATATAGTTCATGAAAAACGCTTCGATATCCCAAGGCGCAAACGACGTCCAGCCTTGAAAAAAGACAAAGAACACATTGCCTACCAGGCCGCACCATGCAATCCACTGGCTACTAATTTTCCACGGGAGCACATCTGTGGAAACGCCTTGTTTTGCTAGGGCTTGCCGTAATCTGATCTGCGAAAGGCATATACAGCCCCCTGCACGTGGTCAGAAACTTTATTTTCCAGGAGTAATGGGCTGCATCCACCGACTCACAAGTGATGAACGTTGCAACGCCCGTCATAGAGACTATCCACGAATAGAGATGACCTGCCCCGGATGAGAGGTTGAGCAAAGACAGAAATCCCACTAGATTCATGGTCGTCAAGGCATAAACAGGGACTCCCCTTTCAGTTGTCCTGGCAAAGATAGCCGGGGCCTGCTTTTGACTAGCGAGGCCCACCAAAGTCCTGGATCCGACATACAATGCGCTGTTTACCGCGGAAAGAATCGTGATGACGATGATCGCGTTGATTGCGTGAGCCCCAGCTGTAGCCCCAACACGGGTAAAGGCGATGACAAATGGCGACCGAGCAGTCTTGCTGGTAGCGCTTAGCAGATTCGGGTCTGTGTACGGCACAGTGAGGTTGAGAAAGAAGATGCCGCCCAAGAAGATGAAGATGATGCGCCAAAGCACGCTTTTGACAGCTTTGGGTATGTCTTTTGCAGGGTCCTGGGACTCCCCTGCTGTGAGGCCGATCATCTCTGTGCCGCTGTATTGAAGGGAGGCGAAGACGAAGATCTCGAAAACGCCTTTGGCACCGTCCGCGAAAGGGCCTGGGTCGTGGTAGTAGGAGAAGCCGATTTTCTTTCCGCCAATAACACCGGTAGTAATCAAGATAGCGCAGAGAAAGAAGGCCGCGACGGCGAGAACCTTGACCACGGCAAGCCAGAATTCAGCCTCACCAAAGTTTTTGACTTCCAGCAACGAGAATGCCATGAACCCACACCTGCATGGAATTAGCATTAGTGGTTACTGAAGTTCTGAGCAACATACCAAAAGAGAAGCACCCAACCCCAGCGGGGAATCGGCGTGTCCCAGTATGTGAGGACAAGGCCAAGATTATCTGTGGAAGGATGTTAGCCATGATTCTTGCACAAATAGATCCTTTTAGAAACGACATACTATACTCGGCCATGATTATCCCAGCCCATAGTAACCAATAATTCCACCCAAGGGCAAAGCCAACGGCAGGATCGACGAATCGAGCCGTGTAGTGGACGAAAGACCCTATCGCAGATGTTACCAGACCCGTTGCCGAAGTTTATCTTGGGGGGAGGGAGGACTCACCTGATACAGGTATAAAGGCACCCAGCTCACCAAGACATTGCATAACTGTCCAAAGTAGGATTCCGACGACAGCAAAACACAATAGAAGACCAGCGGGCCCAGCAGTTGACAGACCGGTTCCCATTCCTACGAAGTAGCCTGGCCCAATCACACCTCCGATCGCCATCATCATCTGTAATTTGATACAAGTCAACCCGCTTGAAGCTTTTGGACAATCTTGCCATGCATCTTACCAGGTGGCGTTGAGCCAGGGACCGCTTCAGAGGCGCTTCGCTATATGCAAAATCAGTATGATTTGTGTCCGTCTTCTTCATGTCATCGGTCTCGAGGACAGCAGTCCTCGGCCTCTCGTGGGCGATCTCGGTAAGCTCCATTGCGAGAAAAGATCGTATGCAGGAGGATCTATGACAAAGTCAAACAGCGCAAGGCTTTAGCTTCTAGGTGTTGGACATTTATATGTGAAAGCATGCTGCCAGAGCACAGCGTTCATAACTTGGCCTCAGCCTCTTGATTCATGTCCGGACTCTTCTACACCTACCCCAGATTTGGGAGCAACTGAGCCGAGTCACTTGTCAATTGCCGTGCTTGGTGGCTTTTCAAAGTACGGGCCGAGTCATATCACAGGGAGAAGAGCCGAGCTAAAAGGGGAGGGGGCACGGGGAGCTGCCCCTGACACTTGATTCCCCAAGCCGATGGCGTTGTTGGCTGAGCTAGCGGACACGGGCCATCCCCGTACTCTGCCGTGTTAACTTCAGGGTCGATGCATCTGAGAAGACTTGAATTCCGCAAATTTTATCAGGCTTCAAAACCATGGCCGATACTCGTTCCCACTGAGACACAACTGAGGTATCACATTCCGATACTTGTACAGCAATAAAGCGGAGGGGGAATAAGTCTGTGGTACTTGTCAAATATCTCCCTAGCTCCTTTATTCCAGTACGAATCGCCTTCCACATCCAAAATCTGCAGTAAGTGTAGGTCTAGAAATACGGTTACTCGGTGTAATTATGTTAAATTTCTCCTGCTGCAGCGGTATCCCACAGGCTGCTTTCTGAATCATTTATAAGTGCTTCAACACTTCTGTGAGTGGCGCTAGGCTTCAGCACTATTGAATCTTAAATATAACAGGATCCTACAAGCAAGCTCTCAACATGCTTTAGTCGTACTATTATATACATCAATATGTTTGTAGTTGGATGTTTTGTATTCCCCAGGGACTTCTTAAGTGATATCCATAAAATTACGCTGCCGAGGATAGCAACTTAAACAGTCATATCTCCATCACTCCAGAATAACATATTGACTAACGGGTCCTACTATTCTGTTTTTCAGTGGTAAATATCTTTTTCTTTCGGGTCTAAGCGGGTATGAGTACGAGGCGAATCGGAGGCCAGAACGCCAGCGGGTTTGATCACGACGTGAAGCTGCAGCACCGGGATCCGCCCAACAAGACCTGGACTCGGCCCAGTTGACTCGGCCCAGTTGCCCCCACACAGCTCGGCCCTGGCGCGCTCCGCCGATCCCGGGAAACTTGCCGAGAGGACGGACACACAGCATTGCTTACACGGCCCAACAAGACACAGTGATTGGTTGACTCGGTCTCCTGGGGTGGCTAATACATATATCGGAAGTGGAATCAGCTTGATTCATAGTTGCAGTTCACTATCACACATATCTATGCATCTCTACCTGATTTTGCCGACACTGAAAATCCACAATGATTTCGCTTCCATTCACTCACCCGCTGGATCCCGCTACGGCCGAGGAAATTCAGCTGGCGACAGACCTTGTCAAACAACTCTTCGAGGATGTTCCTCTGCACTTCAAAGCAGCAGGTCTTGATGAGCCACCAAAGAAAGAATTGTCCGCCTACTTGGAAGCCGAACACAATGGCCAGACGCTACCGGACCTCCCACGCCGCATCTTTGTCATGTGGTACATCAAGCGTACGCCGAGACTATTCGAAGCCGTTGTCAATGTCACCAATGGCCGCATAGAGATGCACAAGGAGTTACCTCGCGACTTTCATGGACCTGTCGACCGTACAGAGCTCAACGAGGCCGCTCAAGTCGTTATGCGTGATCCGCAAGTCCTTAAGGAGATCAAACGGTTGAAGATAGATGACTCAACTGGGGTCCTAGATCCTTGGGACTATGGTGTTGATGGCGAGGAGACACAAGAACGCCACACCCAGGTACGAAATATTGCACCAACTTCAAGATGCCTTTTACTGATTCTGGAGTAGGTCTTCATGTACATGCGCAACCCGGAAAACAATGATCCTGACTCCTCGCATTATTCGTTTCCGCTCGATTTTATGGTTATTGTGGATTTGAGTGCTATGAGAGTCAAGAAGATCGTACGACTTCCACTGGGTTCTGATGCGTCCGCAACGGTTGTTGGCACTGAGGTTCCACACCGACGCACCAACCCTTCTGAGCCTGAGTACGATCATCGTCTACAGAAGCAGAAACCAAGAAATACTGTTAGGCCCTACCAAGTGATTCAGCCAGAGGGAGCTTCGTTCACAGTTGAAGGCCACCTGATCACATGGGAGAAGTTCAGATTCAGAGTTGGCTTCAATTGGAGAGAAGGTCAGTGAACACCAGGTACGACGGTCAAATCACGGAACCCAGACTGATTGGACCAATAGGAATGACTATACACGACGTTCGATTTATGGATAGAGACATTTTTTATCGACTGTCCTTGTCTGAGATGTTCGTTCCTTACGGGGATCCACGAAATCCTATCTACAGGAAGGGTGCCTTCGACCTTGGGAACGTGGGCGCCGGTGTGACCGCCAACAACCTCTCCTGTAAGATTATTTCTTCTTTGAAATCATGGTTGTTGTTATTCGTATCTGACAATTTATACCAGTGGGTTGTGACTGCCTAGGAGTCATCAAATACTTGGATGGCCATGTGGTAAATGTTGATGGCTCGCCTGCTCCTCGGCCCAATGCCATCTGCATCCACGAAATTGACAACGGAATCCAATGGAAACACACCAACCACAGGACAGGTAAGGCCACCGTTGTGCGCAAGCGGCAACTTGTGCTACAGACCATCATCACAGTTGCCAATTACGAGTACATATTCGCCTGGATCTTCGATCAGTCAGGAGAAATCACCTTCGAAACTCGTGCAACAGGTATACTGTCCACACAGCCGATTGATAAGGACGCCAAGGTACCTTGGGGCACACGAGTCGCCGATGGCGTAATGGCACCGTATCATCAGCACTTGTTCAATGTTCGAATCGATCCCGCGGTCGGCGGCCACAAGAATTCTTTCGTCTACTCCGACTCAGTCAGGTTGCCATGGGACAAGGAATTGAATCCACTGGGAACTGGCTACATTACCAAGGAGACAGTGGTACACCGAGCGGGCCCACTGGAGGACAGTATCGCTGACGGGCGGAATTTCAAGATCATCAATCCGTCCATTGAGAATCCTGTATCCTTGACACCGATTGGATACAAGATTGTTCCCATCCGATCACAAATGCTTCTTGCCCAGCCGGGATCCTGGCACTGGAGGCGATCCGAGTTTGCAGAGCACCCGTTTTGGGTTACCAAATACCAGGACCGACAACTGTTTCCAGCCGGCGACTACACAAATCAGTCCATTGGTGGCACGGGCATCAAGAGCTGGACAGACAAGCCTGACTATGTCGTCGACGAGGACATCGTCATCTGGCATACTTTCGGCTTCAACCATATCCCACGAGTTGAGGACTTCCCAATTATGCCTGCGGAGATAGCCCAGATGCACTTGAAGCCTTACAATTTCTGTGCACACAACCCAACCAACGATGTGCCTCCTTCAACTCAGGCTTTCAACAAGAGTGTGTTGTACGATGATTTGCAGCGGACGCTGGTTTCGACCAACGGCGGTCATGGTCCGCGCGATGAAGCAGGAAATTGTTGCAATGGTACAGCTTCTTGAGCGATGATGCAATCCGCATGGAAAGTTACTCAAACCATATCTACCGCATGTATTCTACTAGAGAAAAAAGACGGGCATAAAACAAATATACGCGTACCCGTGGTTTTGAGGTCGATATGCTCCCCTCTACCATGTCTCCCGTGATCAAGATTGGAACCCGTTGGGACCAAGTTACCAAAGGGCGCGTTAAGCAGTAGTTTGTGAAAGTGGGTAACACAAGTAATTGCTCAAGGGACGGGCGGTGTAGAGCGAATCAAGTTGTGGCACACGGGACATGCTAAATTCGAGCATTCAGGCGTCGGGACAGTCAACCTGGTCCGTACGCACATCCTGCCCTCAGGAAATCCGGTCGCCTCGGAGGCCGGCCCGAGCTTCTTCAAATGAAGCAGCCATCTGAACCGGTTCGCGAGATAGTGAATAGCTGTTGCATGGCTGCTGTCTGAAAAGTCCAATGAGAGGTCAACCAGAGTATGGTACTTACGCGGAACGGCAGAAGAATAGCAAGGGTGATGGCTGGTGTGCAGTAGCACATAAAGTACTACTAATGAAATTTGACAAGTAACGTGAATTGCAGTATAAATTATGAAGAGGAGTATGTGACATCGAAAAACAGCAGACCGTTCTGCGGATTATGCCAGAATGTCACTATCGTCGGGCTTACATGCTCAGATGGAAACCCGGCGCCGCCGTTGCCAAGATGGCTGCCCCCTGCGCCTGGGCACGCGGCATGAACTTGTATGGCATCGCGGCTATTCCCTGGTTTCCGTCTGAAGTGCTGAAACTTGCGACGTCTGATGTACAGCAACCCCTGGGAAATTCACGGACAGACACTAGCACACTCGCTAATAAAAATGCCCGTGCATCTGTTAACGCGCACACAAACCCTGCGCCACGATGCTGGGAATCTTCGGACGACCACAGTCGCACTCTGTCAGGAGACGGGCCCGTTGGAGTAAATAACCATGGTCAAAGATAGACGACGCCCCAAACCCTGGTCGCACGAGTCAATGCGGTTGAGCTCTGAGTTGGAGGGCACCGCCCCTTGGCGCCAACGTTCAAATAATAGGGTGGCTGCGGGCACATCGGACGACAAGTCTCTGATATATCGACTCGACTCGTCTGCCAACCACAAGACAAGCTTCGCCGGACTACCGAATTCCCCTCACTCGTCCAGGGCCTGCCATGAAGTAGCCATTCTCTTCGACGCATTCATTCTCTCTCTTTTATTGTCTTTCGCTTCTCAACAACAACATGTTTTTATATTCGTTTCTTATCGCAGTGACCCTGGTGGCTACCGCGGCCGCACAGGTGCAATTCCTCGGAGTCGCTATAGCAGGCGGCGACTTCGGCTGCCAGATTGACGGCACATGTCCGACGGGATCGACACAACTGCCCCTCGGCAGTAACGGCGGAGGTGGCGATGGCCCGGGGCAGATGAAGCATTGGACCTCCCTGGACAAGCCTCTCAACATGTTCCGATTGCCCGTATCGTGGCAGTTCCTGGTCAATAACCAGCTCGGTGGAGACCTGGATTCCAGCAATGCCGGGAAGTATGACCAACTTGTGCAGGCGTGCCTTAGCACCGGGGCGCACTGCATGATTGACATACACAACTTTGCGCGATGGAATGGCGGCATCATCGGGCAAGGAGGGCCAACGGACGACCAATTCGTCGCGCTGTGGACACAGCTCGCGACCAAGTATGCCGACCAGGACCGGATGGTCTTCGAGCTCATGAACGAGCCACACGACTTGGATATCAATGTCTGGGCTGCGACGTGCCAGAAGGTCGTGGCGGGGATCAGGGGCGCTGGCGCGACGAGCCAGATGATTCTGCTGCCAGGCACGAATTTCGACAGCGCAGCGACTTTGGTGTCGAGTGGAAGCGCTGCAGCGTTGATGAACGTCACGAATCCGGATGGAACGACTGATAACCTTGTTTTGGACATTCACAAGTATCTAGACGAGGACAACTCTGGGACGCACAAGACTTGCACGACGGACAATGTCGATGCATTCACCACCGTCGCGGATTTCTTGAGGTCGACAGGCCGAAAGGGCATTGTTAGTGAGACGGGTGCATCAAGCGATTCTACAGTAAGCAATCTTCGCCAACCAACATGCAGACATGGATTCTATCTTGGACGACCAGATTCTAACCACAGTCCTACCCAACAGTGCTTCACAGACTTCTGCTCACAAAACAGCTTCATCAACCAAAACTCCGACGTGTTCATGGGCCTAGTCGGCTGGGGCGCCGGCAGCTTTGACACGAGCTACATCCTCAGCCTCACGCCTTCGAAGCAGAACAACCAGCTCGTCGACAACCAGCTCATGCAGCAGTGCGTGATAGCCAAGTGGGTGGCCACCGCCGGCAGCCCACCAGCCGCATCATCATCCGCCGCTGCCGCCGCGCCGGCCCCTCCCGCCTCGGCGTCACGGGTCACGGTGACAAGCGTGCCCATCGTCATGACAACGGTGGACCCGGTACCGACGAGCATTCCGTTCCAGAAGTCGGTCGGCGACGTGACATACACCATGACCATGTCCATGGTGACGGAGACAGGTGGCGGGGAAGGAGAGGGCGAGGGCTTGCTCACTGCATCGGGTAGCCCGACTGTGCCTGCTGTGGCGACACCTACTGGTAAAGAGGCTGGTGGCCTGGAGACGGCTACTGGAAGTCCGAACGGGACGGCGCAAGCTACCTCGCCTTCAGGGGCGGGTGGTGTTGTCACCGCTTCGGGTGCCCAGGGCAACGTGCGCATGTCTATCTGGGCTGCGATGCTCTCGATGAGCTTGGGAATGATTTTTGTTTTCTAAGGGTTTGGAAATAGCGGTTCATTTCTATGATGTTGGAGGAAATTTGTGATACCCCATTTTCTTTCTTACGTCTCTTTGCAAGTTGGCCTTGTTTCACACAGTCGTCAATCGATCGTCTTGATTTCACGCACAAAAGAGGAGGTATGAGTGTATTCTGTTGATAGAATTGCCATGTTTGAACGCCAAATATGACTTTTAGATCAACAAGATGTCCAAGGCTCCGATGCTTTCTTAGGCCCAAGATTAGGGTTGCCGTAGAGCTGGAATGAAGATGGCCATTTTCTCGCATACTGAGGCCCAAAACCAACTGTCTCTCTGCCAGCCGTAATAAACTCGACCCAGAATAGGATTACCTCTTGCAGCCGAGTCATCCAGCCATCAGGCGGGTACATCATACTCGCGCTTCCCTTCTGTGCAAAAGAGAACAACAGTTGCATCAGGCGTCAGATTGAGTTCATCTCGCGCCTCGACACAGGCTTTCCGCAGCGCAGATAAAGTGGCAGCACCACACGGACCAGGCTGTAGGCCCAACTTTGACAGTTCACACACAGCTGCGTGTGCCTCGCCGTCTGTTACGGTGACATCCGCGTCAACGCCGGACTTAAGTGTGGGCCATGCTGTGGAGGACACTGTGCCGCAGTTCATACCGCACATGATGGAGTCCCTCGTATCTACCGTGGTCATTTGACCCGATTCCAGTGAGGCCCTCAGGCACGCAGCTGTCGTGGGTTCGACTGTGATGACCGACGCCCTGAATTGGTGACCAGGACGAAACGACTTGTAATGCTGAGTGACTGCGTGGGCGATTGACCCCACACCCATCGGAATAAAGGCGTGCGTGGCTGCTTTTCCTCCTGTGGCCTCTTTTATTTGTAGATCAGACTCGTTCAGCATCGTGCTGTACCCTTCGACGACCCACTAGAACCATGTCAGTGAGATGGCTCTGTGGAGGACTTGGAAGTGCCACATACACCTGGGAATGTCTGGTATTCTTCCCAGCCCATATCCATAGCCAAGATTGCAAATTCATTTCTCTCAGATTCCGCCCGAGCAGCAGCGACACCAGCGTCATAGCTGCCACCCACCACCAACAATTCAGCACCTTCTGACCTGATGCGCGCCCTGGTTGTCGCGGGCATGAAGCTCGGGACATAAATCAGTGCCGGTATCCCGATATACTTTGCCATTCGAGCAACCGCCCGACCCCAGTTCCCCTCGGTGCAACTCACTAGCCTGAGTCCCTCGACCCTTGCCATACTCCCCAGACGGGTCCAGAACTGGCTTCCGCGGTTGTCCTCCATGAATGCCGCAGGGTCTAGCCGCAGCCGTTCTGCGACGGCCCTGTATACCGCCCACGATGCACCTAGGATTTTGAAAGAGGGCAGACCGAAGCGGTTTGACTCGTCTTTAACGAAGACATGCCCGAGCTGGAGCTCTTCGGCTATTTGTGGGAACGAATGTAGTGGTGTCTGCTCGTAGCGAGGGAAGTTCTGGTGGAATGCGAGTACTTGTGACGCAACAGAAGAGCTCGGCCCTTCGACAACAGCATCCTTTGCCGGCTTGTTGATGAATATGTGGCTCATGATTATTGAGCTGAGGAAGGTTTGATGATCGACAAGTTGTTCGCTGCTACAGTGTTCGCTCTGTGGTTGAGTGTTTTGATGGGGGTTTCACGACGTGGCAATGTAATAAGATATCTCCTCATGACATACAACTGCACAAGATGGAGCAATGGTGCTCCCAGTACTTGGGCGAGGGTGGTTGCCCGGACCGCTCAAACCAGCTGGCCCGGCTTTGTGGGCCCGAGCAACGAGCACCGAGCGTTCAGTGAGCTTGGTCGAATCACGTGTCCTGAAGATAGCACAGAATCTCACCGGAGAGCGAGACGGACGCGAAGATCCTGTGCTTCTATGGGCAAGAATAGAGAATCGTCTTGGAACCAGCTAAGCCAAGCCGACCCTTGGAGATATCGATGTCCATCAAGAAAGCAACCGAGCAGGGAATCGGTAGCAGCCAAGCTTCGGCGCCGGGCCGGAGGTGGGGCACAGTGGGAGGCTCAGCCGGCAGCCGGAAGTGGCCTAGGGTAAGTACCTAGGTAGTGCTCACAGAGGATGCTTTCCCCACGGGATAATTGGTCAGGCGGCTTGTCCACAACTCCCGCCTCCATGGACTCAAGAGACCAGATGGCCTTGGCGCGAAGGCTATGGGAAGGAGGGAACTACCAGTTTAGAGGGCAGATCTAGGTAATCGCCATGCGTGTGAGCCTCTAACCCTATAAATTCAAAACTTCAGGTTTCCATCTCTGGTCAAGTCCATCGTCTTCTGCATCAATTCTCGGGGAAGCTCCTTCTTGTTCATGTCTTTCACAATGTAGTGAAGATCGACACCCGCATACGAGCAATTCTTTGCGGAGAACGTCATGCGCAGCGAAGCGTTGGCGTTTATATTGGCCTTACCAATCTTGACCATCCTTCCATAAGGAGCAGTACACTCCCAAGCTGGAAGACGCACGTAAGGCTTCGCCTGCCAACGAGTTCAAACCAACATCAACGCCGCAACCATTTGTGCTTCTCCGAATTTCTTGGGCTGAACTGGTCACCAACTGCAGACCCGAGGCTGCAGGCAGTTCGTGATCGACATTTTGGACAGGGGCAAGAACAGGGATCAAGCTTCTGACAAGCACCGCCTGCATGGGCCCAGAATCCATTTCAACGAGCCCTGCAGGCGGATCTGGACGCTAAGTCCCATGCAATCCCAAAGGATTTGGAACCTGGCTACCAACTCGCAGCTCAGCTCGGCCATATCAGACCATGGGTCCACTTTCCATCTATCATAGTGTCTGTTGGTCTGCCTGAACACAACTGCTGAGAACCACGGTTACGTATAGGTGTTGGCCGGTCATCGTGGGAGTGGTCTAACGGTAGTAGAGTGCATGTGGCATCCATTTGCATATATTGCCATGTACCAATGATTCAATGGGATGATGAAAATGCAGCGCGCCTGTTGGTTTCCCCCCATCGTTGGTGCCAGGCGTAATGGAGACCGGATTCAATTTCACTCTGAGGAACAAAATGATGTACCGCGCATCTCTTGCAGCCGTCCTGATCAGGGACTCTGTTGGGGGTTGCTGTCACATAACCTGTGCAAGTCGTACCAAAATATCGAGATATTTGTTGCCGCAATGTTGGTTCTAGCTATTCCTACCCAATGGAATTCTGGACTTGACTTAAATGGGGGCAAGCGAAATTACTGCAGGGTCACTGGACGGTAGTAGCCAACGGGTAGCCAACGGGTGGCTAGGGGATCCTGGTGGGTACTCACCTTCCTGGAGGGCGCTGAACCGGAAGAGCTTTAAGAGCTAGTGGGTCTGCCGGGACTCTCATCCCCGTGAGGCCTTGCTTCTGTCAAATATACCAAGACCACCAAGCTTCAACAAGCTTCGACAAGCTTCGATCCACTCACTGCCTACCCCACAAGACCAAGAGACCAAGACTTGACGGCCATGACGCAGTTAATACTTGACGCTCCTGTAAAACGCACGATTGGGCGATTCGTCCCGGTGCCTTTGCCCCCCTCTGGCACCTTTGACGGGCAAACGGTGCTCATTATCGGTGCCACGTCCGGCCTGGGGCTAGCAGCCGCCGTGCACTTTGTGAACCTCGGTGCCAACGTCATCATCACATCTCGTGCCGCGACTCGCGCCGATGCTGCGAAACGACACATAGAGAAGGCCTCAGGGCCCTCTCGCAAGGGCGAAATCTCGTGTATGGAGCTAGACCTGGAGCGCTACGAATCATGCACCAGCTTCATGGCCAAGCTCAGGGGCAGCCTCTCCGGTCCCGAGAAGCTGGACGTGGCCGTTATCAGCAGCGGCATTGTCAATTCTCATTGGGAGGAGAGCCCGCACGGGTGGTTGGTGCCATCTCCTTCATTTGACCCTTTTTATACTCTGCTTGTATGGTGGACTTGGTGAATCTCCATGACTGACGCATAATCGACCCAGGGAGAGAACAATCCAGATCAACACCATCGGCTCCACGCTCATCGGCCTGCTCCTGCTGGGGTGGATGCGCGGAGCCCGGGATCAGCGATCCTCACCGGCGCATATAGTCTTCGTCTCCTCGCGCGAGCATCTCTACCCCGACGTCGACGAACTAACTAGATGGTCACAGCGAGAGGACGGCATACTGCGACAGGTGTGCAGCAAGGAGAACTGGCCAGGAGGATTTTGGGATGCAGAACCAAACTACGCCAACAGCAAGCTTCTGATCATGTACACGATCGAAGAAATTGCTAGACTAGCGCGAGGACCGGATGGCAAGTAAGTCATTCCCCAGTCTCACCATTAATAATGCCACTACTACCGCCCCCGCCACCGCCATGGGCTGACCAGTGGCTCTTGTCCTCAACCAGACCACTCGTCATCGTAAACAGCATGTGTCCCGGTATGGTCTTCACTGACATCGGTCGCGAAATCGCCTCGAGATCGTGGTTTCATGCGCTTTGTGTCCACCTGACCCTGGTGATAACCTCCAAGACGCCTGACTCGGGGGCAAGGTTCATCCTTCAGGCCGCTCTGAAGCCAGAGGAGAATCATGTGAGTTGTTGACATGCCTTTTTTGGCATCGTGTCGCGTCAAATATTCGTTTGGGTAGTTACTTACGGAGATGGGTTCTAGGGCGAGTTTTTCAATAATTTCTTCACGCCCAAGCAGTACCAGCATTACGCGAGCACCGTCATAGACAGTGACAAAGCGAGGGCCCTTCAGAAACAGGTGTGGAAGGAGATTATTGATGAGTTGAAAGCCAACGTGCCGGAATTCCAGAATGGTCTGGATGGTCTAGAAAGTTATCACCCGTAATATAGTCTTACTTCGAATAGTCTTGTATCACCAACACCACCCGATATCCCGTGGGCACAGAAGTATGTGGAGGCAGAGCCCTTACAACCAAATTAATTGCGCGAGGGTAGCCAGAAAAGGTTTAGTTTGACTGCTCAATTCCCAAGGCCATTGAGCTGTGTCGTCAGATAGCAGGAAAAAAAGTTCTGTTTACTTCCACTCCCCACGCTACCATTGTGTTTGGCGCATGTTTGGTTCATTGAGCCGCAATCTGTCATCAGAAGTCTGAAGATATCGACTGTATATGGGAAGCTCAAAATCAGGGGGCCCGACCTCGACTTCGGCCTGCCATTGATGAGCGCCGATCTTGTCTTGCCGGTGGCTGCTCTGTGGCACCGTGCCCTTTTCCGCCGACAACTCAGTCAGGCCCACGCTGCTCAGGCTGTACCAGCGCTTACTGAGCTCTGACATCTTCACCCATGAACCCTTGCTCGCCAGGGCGATCCTGTTAAACAAGGGCCAACATGGCGAGATGTTGGCGCACAAGATGCCAAGGTAGAGATGAATCACCGTGAACAGGGCCGCCTTGGAGAAGTCCGGCTCACGACTGTTGTCCACGTAGCTCAGGATGATCTTGGCAACGCCGGAGAAGAGCACGCTTTGTGAAAAGGTTAGATGAAATGCACTATACTTGTCTCTGGCCAGGCAGGCTACTAGATGACCAGATGACGGCGGAACTTACAAGCCTCCCAGGAGGAAGATACCCACTACACCATATTTCTTGTTCCGGCCGAGCTGCAGTTTGGACACGGCACTTAATGGCAATATCAGGATGCCGAGATCAATCACGGCCTCGAAGATGCCGGTGACCAACCAGAATGTGTTGAAGTTGATGCAGTACCTCGGATCAGCGTTGCCGTTTCTCCACGTCCATTCCAGGGGGATGCAGTTCAGGCAGTCGCAGAGCGTGGCTGCGAGCCAGAAGGTTACGACCACCGCCTCAGCAGCATATATACGCAGCCTGAATGACCTGTTGATAGAGAAGATGCGGTAGAAGAGAAGTAAGAGGGATATCTTGGTGACAGAGGTGACGAGGAAAAATAATATCGACGTCGAGAACGTGATCTTGGTGTATATGATGTCGGCTTCGGTGAACACGTAGTCTGGATTGAAATTGCTGGCCGCAGCGGGCCCGGTTGATGATACCGTGCTTGCTATCCCGTGTGGTGGTGTTGTTAGCTCTCTTGATGTTACACCCCAGGCGTGTGGACATCCAGCGGTGTTGTACGGTCTCAGTGGATGAGATGTGTTGGAAAGGGAAGTAACAAAGAATAAAGGTCGCGGACGCACCATATATGTTCAGAATTCCTGGTACAAGACCGGTCAACAGGGCTATCAGAATGGTCCAGTCGTCCCACCTAAAGCCGGCCTTGGTAAACCATCGTGAATAGAAGCGAGCAGCCACGGTCACGATATCGAGAACGATCAGGATGATTCCAGCGACTGTGGCCGCGTCCTCATTACTCATTGCCATTTTGTGATAGAGTAGGGATTGAAGCAACAGTGAGCTAGTTGGAAGTGCTGGACACCTGAATTCAAAATATGGCCTCGGTCTAATTGACGACCATCCAAGGCGCTTCGATGGGCCTGTACTGAACCTAATAAGTGATCTACCGACAAAGATCTACATATACCTCAAATCCCTAATGCAGGTATTAATAGAACCCTAAGAGCCCGCTGGTCCCACATCACCCCACATCAACATCAACACCGCCCCTGCTCTTTAGTACCACAATGGCTACTTAAGTAGGTACCAACTTGGGGAAAAGGCCGCGGTGTAACATCGCTGGCAGCGTAGCACTTGGGCAAGCGCCAACACTGCTCGCCGCTTTCCCCTCTTTGCCCCACTGGACTTAGTTGGATGCAAGTGTTGGTTATGCAAACCAATAAAACTCCATCTAGGTAACCTATCGTCTGCCGTCACAACACCGGATGCTGCTGACTTCATGATGCTCCCGAGTCATGCTTAAATCCGGATAGACAATGACGGACTCGCAGTGGGTTCGGCGGGCCCCAAGGCCGGGATGAACTGATCTATACGTGTATATGCATCTACAAGGGTAGAGGAGTACTGTCTGCTAAGCCTGCTAAGCTTCTGAGTGATTGTCAAGTTCCACATCTTGGCATATGGGCACAACTTGAATGTGCAGGGGTAAGAACAACACATATCATATTTAATCCTTCTTTGCAAGAAAGCACTTCACAATAGACATTCATATCTGTACAAGTGGTATCTACCTCGGAGATAGCTGTTCCATAGCACGAACACAATGGCTGTGTTCGAAGTACTGCTACCGAAATAGGAGAAATTGTTGAAAGTGAGAGATACCAGGAAAGAAAACAACGGAAGGAATCTCGAGCTACAGAAGACCTTGGAGCAATTCTTTCACCCTTGGAGTAACCCTGTCGATGTACTTCTCCGCAAATTGCACCAAAGTGCCAGCCATTCTTTCCCGGTGAATTGCCAACGGCTCCGCCTCTTTGAACAGCTGCAAATAAAAGTCCCTCAGCTCCATGGTGGTCCTTGTGTCCAAGAACTCAGAAAACCCATAGTCCCGCGCCGCCCGAGCGATTGAGGGTGCGGCGGACTCCACAGAAACACCTTCGATGGCGAGAAAGTGACGCAGCCTCCAGATGGACGGACGGGGTGTCTTCGCCTCCAGAAACACGCGCAAACGAGTAAGGAGGTCAGGGTCAGGGATCATGAAGAGCTCTCCCGTCTGCAGGCCCGGCCAGCATTTGTCGAACATGGTCATGAGCTTTCCCCTTTCCCATGCTTTCCAAAATTCATCAAAGCTGCAGGAAGGACCTGTCTTGTGCATCCGTTCTGCCCTGGTCGAAAACCCGAGACTGCGCGCGTACTCCGAGTCCTGATGGTACGTGGATCCAAATAGCATTTCAGTGTATATTGACCCCAGGTTTCTTTCTTCGTGCTGGTTGCGGGTGATAGCGAAACCAAAGTCGAACCAATAGCAGCATTCCTTGTTCATGGGGGGCGGGTGCGAGTGGCTTGCGGCCATGGCATAAAAGCAAAAGCAGTGCAACTTCGCAAAAGGGGTCAAGTCCCAGACGTCCTTGTGTTGATCCTCCGGGCTCAGATACTTCCGGACTCTGGCCTCCATATTTCTTGCCTCCGTCGTAGGTGATGGTGCTCGGGGAATTGAACAGTGACCATCTGGTAGTTCGAAGCGAGTGCGGTGTCTTAGGAACCAAGGGAAGTAGACTCCCCTGGAATCCTCGGGTAGTTCCTCGAACTTCTTGACTATCTGTGCGACCAGGCATTGGTTTTCGCTGGGGTCCGATCGCCACTGGTGGAGCTCTTCGCGCGTAATATGGTTGAAATGGTATTTGAGCAGTCCGGCGAAGACCCCGAACAGGCGCGACTCTTCAAATTTGCTTTGGCATCGTTCAAACCAATAATCCCTCCGTACTTGAGTATCTGTCGGAAGTTCATCCGAAAGGACATCTTCGTAAAGATAGTCTGCTGACGTGACTTGACGCATGTTGCATTTAAGGAGGTGTGACAACGGCATTCGCCGCTCACATGTTTGTCCACAAAACAGAGCTCCTCCGCAGTTTGAGCATGGCCGAGACGTTTTCTCGCAGCAACTACCACACATTTTGGTCTTCTTTTCTGCGGGCGTCTTGTGACGAGATTGGATTCCCGAGACTGCCTCTTGTTCGACGGCATCCAAGAAACTAGTCAAAGACGTGTCAGTGTAATCTGCATTCAAAAAAAAAAAAAAAAAAAAAAAGAAGAAACAGGGATGGAAGATTGACTGAAGAAACGTACTTCTCATTCCTGGATCGCGTAGAAGAATTTTGCGCTCGTTCTCGAAGAAGGTGCTCGTTCACAGCATGACTTTGCTCGCGATTTTCTTGACTCATTCCTGGGATGGCAATCAGACTGCCTCCAATCGTGGATTCCTTAACCTCCAACTTCCGTCCAGCTGACAGCATTTGACTGGCGATCAACTCCTTTCGCATCCACGATACAACCTTTCTTACGACTCTTAACAACATGTCCTGCTCGTCCTTGCCCAGACTATCTCCAAGCGGAACAGTCCAGCTGTGGTTGTAAAGCTTACCATGACATCCACGGGTTTCGAGGCCTCGGAAGAAGTGAAGAAACTTAGAACACAGCACGCAAGTATACCTGCTACAGCCAATATAATCGACTCTCTTTCCATTGGCAACTTTCTCAGGACAGCTGAGAATGAAGATGATGAGCTGTATTTCAGCGTGCACCTCCCAAGTCGGGGACTTTAATCGAGAAAAGTCGTTGAGAAGTTTATTCCTTGTCCATCTAACCTTTGAGTTTGGCGGCGCCATCAACTTTTCAATCTCTGTGTCGATTAGCTGAAGATTGAGTGCGCGGAACGTCTCAGCCGGACTCCACTGCTTGCTGAGAGTTTTCTTCCGACTCTTAAATCCAATCACGGGGATGAAGGACAGGTTATCAAACCCGGATATTTGCCTCGCAGCCGCAACAAGGACGCGGAACGACGTTTGAAGGCGGCCTAAGAATCCAACTGCTCGGTGTAGTTTGTCACCTGCTCGGCCTAAGGCCTGAAAGTGCTTGGCTGGAAAGGTTCGGTAGAGAGTATGGCTTAAGTTCACAAGGTTTTCGTGCCTTGCCCAAATCGAGCCGTTATCACCGGAAAGACACTCGGCCAACAACTTCAGACAACCTTCGAATTCGAGTTCAACTCCGTCCAAATCTGAAAGAACGCCATCGCTGGTTGACTCCGGAACGAAGTGTTGCGGAAGGAGGTCATGCACGCTTTTCATGATTTGCCGCAGGTCGACGATGGCGGCATCCAGTCTCGAAGCCTGGTGGCGAAGCAACATGCTGCAGAGTGCGTCCGTGTGCCTTACAGTCTGATTATCTGGCGATGTACGTGTTAGCAGTAACTAATTTGAGCGAGTTTCACTCCCAAATCGAACCTGGAGCGGCAGCAATATCCTTCAGTGCCGTACACAAGTTACCCAAGAACTCAGATAGTGCATCGCCTTCGGCAAACCCAGAATTTATCGCAACAAAAACTTTGACCTTGTCGGGCCAGTAGAACATATGGCTTGCAACAACATGGCGGCCGCCCTTTGCTGAAGAAATCGTCTCAGATAACCTGTCCAGGAATTCGCGGCGCAAACGGTCCACATCGACGTTGCTGAAGGCAATATTCTTGGTCGAGTCATCATCATTCCCGGACTCCTCCGAGGATTCTTCGTCATGGAGCTCTTGGTAGGACGTCTTGTCTTCAAATTGGCGACCGCTCCGGAGATAAAGTAGCTTGGCATACGCGTGGAGCTCCTTCAACGCGGATTCGGCCGAATTCTTGCCCGAAGTAGTCTCCATCGCCGCATAGAGAAGAAGACAACTTGGGCGGGATCTATCTATAGAGAGACGAACGAGACTTTACAAGCTCCGTGCTTATGGAGGACGCTTATTTTGGGCTGGTTAGGCATCCATCTCCGCGCAATGCTGCTGAGGTGAGGGGAAGTAACCAATGGTAAGGATGAACGTCATTTGTGTCACGGGTGATCACCGATGCCGCTCGCAGGAGTCTGGAGCCTTGTGCGCCTGTGTGACCGTTTTCGCCCCCTTGACTTCAGCTTATTTTTTTCAGGTATAGGAACGGAGTGGAACTTCGGAACTCATGAATGATGACACATTTTCTATTGGCATGAAATCCGGAGAACACATGCCGCTCCATGCAGAAGAATGCAGGCTCCCCGGCAACTGCCTGCTGTCGTGGTGCCTGCGTTTATCTTTGGCGTGCCCTGACGCGAGTATCGATTTTTCGTGCTAAGCCCGGCCAGAAATGTCACATTGCACATCACAGCCGGAGCCTGAGTAGGCTGTGCGCGATGGCTTGGCCCCCAAGTCTGAAAGAAGTCCCTGGGGCCATTGCAAGGTCTTCCCAATATCTACTCTTCGCTCTTCTCTTCGCTCGGTCTTTTCCAGGCACGTTTGTTACCTTGGCCGGCAAAACGCTCAAAAATGATTTAGAAAATCCATTTCGTTCTGGCAGCAGTACCGGGATAATAAGGTAGGCAACAACTGCTGTTTGGGCAGACAGGTGTTGTTGGCTGACAACGCTTGTCAATTGACAACGGTTGTCAGTCAAGCGTGGCCTCTGATTGGCTGATAGTACGGAGCTACCGGAGGAGAAGACTACCTTATTAGGCAGTCTGCCAAGCCCACACACGTGAATTAAGTCCATAATCTCCGTAGACCGTAGCCATGCCCATAGTCAAGTTAGTTAAATATAAATAAGTAATTAGGTGGGTGACGAGGGGGAAGGGGTCTGTGCCTAAGGGGGCACGGACCCCTTTTCCTTTTTGGCGTGGGGCTAAGATTCTAACCAATCAGAGGCCGCGCTCAACTGACAATGGTTGTCTACTTTACAACCGTAGTTATTTTAACAACGCTTGTTTGGCCAAACAACGGTTGTTGACCCCCTGCAGAGCCCGCGACTGAGCTATCGATCATGGACACAAGCGAATCACCTGCCAGATCTCTTCCCGAGTATCAGCCCGACACCCATTTCCAAGCCACAGCGAGACCCTCAGACCAAGAGGCTGTCCATCAATTGGAGGACAGCTCTCGTTCTCAAGATGGAGAAGACCTGCAACGCCAGAATGACGAGACATCTGAGCTCATGATTACGCAGGCTCAAGTGCATACACGACCAGCAATCGACGATGAGAAGCAGAAGCCGATTTCTGCAGTCAAAGTTGCTTCATGGTATTCCGATTGGGGAATCGAGATTACATCTATGATTCTGGGCGTGGCAGTGCTCATTGGCATGGCCGTATTCCTATTCTGGATCCGAGGACGTCTGCTCACTTCCTGGAAAATCATGATAAATCCCAATACTGTCCTCTCCGTCCTGTCCACTGCATTCAAGGCCGCGACTCTGCTGGCAGTCGCTTCCAGTATAGGACAGTTGAAATGGATATATTTCAGCAAAACATCACTCGGGCTCGAACAGCTACAGAATTACGATGATGCCACTCGGGGTCCATGGGGCGCTCTTTTATTCCTCTGGAAGGCTACGAGATATGGATCGTCGGTCGCTTACATTGGGTGTATCATCACTATCGCGGCTATTGCCCTGGACCCGTTCTCGCAGGAGATGTTGTCATTTGATCCAGCTCCGACGCAACTGGAAGGAGTCTCCTCCTCGGTACCTAGGAGTTAGATCTACGAGGTCGCTCAGGAAGTCAACCGATTCGAAGATATTAGTAAGTCTGAAGCTTTCCTTATAGCCTGCAATAGCCCTTGAGGCTAAATCGATTAGTCACCACCAATGTTGTGTTTCTTCAAAGCCGAGTTCTAAATCGAGACAGGCACTTTACAGTTACATGACACATTGCTACAACAGGCAGCTTCAAACGGCTTGTACAACTCGGCGATTTCCACGGCACCATTCGCCTGTCCTGGTTCGAACTGCACGTATCCCTCTTTCACATCACTTGGTATATATGGAACATGTGCAGACGTCACTGCTCAGACCAGCCACCAATGTGTCGATTATCTCAACCGTGGGGACATGCAACTATGTGACTACGCAATTCCGAACGGATTACTTCTCAATGCCAGGGGTCCTAAAGATACCTCCGGGACAAATTCACACACTCTGATCAACTCTTCCTTAACTGGTGGTAATTTCCCTACCAATAGCGATATGTCATTGCTTGACGTAGGCATTGTCACTTTCGATTCGACAAGTAATGGGGCGACAGGAACATCTTGGAACGAGACTATGCAATCGTTTCAATGCTACTTCGATCTCGTCGCATATATTTATGCAAATTGGACTTCTACCAACGGTATAATCAACTCGGCGCCTTTGGCATGGTCATCACTCAGTCCAATTAAAGGTGGCTCCGGCTCGCTTCAAATGCTCAATGCGACTGGTCACAAGTTCCCAGAGGGCCAGAATAGGACCTTTTTAGTGAGCGGCTACGATCTCGAGAGCATGTTCAGTGTTCTCTTAAACATATTCGGCCAACCATCCGATTATGAAGCACTTTCAAAGCCTATGTACCTGAACGCGCTCTACAACAGTGCAAATCTTACCGAGACAGCGCAGAATATTGCTATGGCAATGTCTTTTCGAATGTTGCAGGGTCCGAATGCAACCTTTGTGTATGGCAGCGTTTACGAAATGCAGACGTACATCCACGTTCACTGGGGGTGGTTGGCACTTAGTGTCACCTTGCTTCTTCTTGCCTGTGCAGTCCTGGGGTTCACGATCGCCATCTCTCGGAAGACAAACGTCAAGGCGTGGAAATCGTCCCTGGATCCGTTTTTGTACGCCGCAGATGAGGTCGTCAATTTTGCACCGTCTGCGGAGGACGAATACTCGCAGGATACAAGAAAGAACACAATCACCCAGTACTCTCGTTGAACTCACCATAAGGTGGTATTTTTAATTCGAATTTTAGAAAAGATATCGACGGATTCTCGGTGCCATCAGGCTTCCGCTGTCGCGTGGGCCCATCCCGGGCATTGGCCGGTGAGCCGATTGTTGGTTCGCTTTGGCTATTTTTTGCTGCTGCAGTGCCAGTGCCAAGAAAAAGGGTGCTGTGACAATCGACGTCAGCCTCCTGTGTTGTCGGTGCTAGCAGGCGCAGGTTCTTTCGGGTAGAATATTTATGCGGGTGATCTGCCAGATAACTGTCCGTGGGCCGAAATAGGTTGCAAATCGAGCGGTTGTTAGTGGGCACGCGTATCCGTATAGAGCAGATGCAGCGGCCCGTGCTATAAATAGGGTATATTGCGCGTCGAAAGCCCTGTGCCCCGTCGACCTCCCATAATGGGTAACCTGCTAGCACACTGCGCCCCAGTTCTTGGCGCGACTCATCCGCCCCCTTGCCTGTGGCGTGGACCATATAAATTCTGAATCGCTTCGTATATCACAGTCGTCCGGTACGAGTGTTGACCTCGAGTGTTTGATTTATAGAGATATCCATTGATCCATCGATTCTGAACTAGATGCCCCACTCGTTTTGACCATGTCGGAAGCTGGGACATCGGACGCGACGCCGCCCGGGCGGACGGTCATACGCAGGCCACACAGAAAGGCGAGGACCGGCTGCACGCTCTGCAAGCGTCGCCGCATCAAGGTCAGTAGCGGTCCATCGGTGAAGGATGAAGTACAAGGAGCGAATTCTCACGGGTACGATATTAGTGTGGTGAAGAGAAGCCACAGTGCGCAAATTGCCGGGCTCACAGCGCCGAGTGTGTCTATGAGGCCGTCACGTCACGGCGCATGACGTCCAAAGCCGCCGCACAAGGCCCGACAACGCCGAGCACTCCGGGCGAACCGGGCACTCCGATGTTCACCCTAGAGCACATGGAGCTGCTGCACCATTACACCGCGTCGACCTCCTTAACATTTTCCTCGAGCGCACCGGCCATGAAGGTGTGGCAGGACAACGTCCCCCGCATCGCGCTGCAGACAGAATATGTACTACAAGCGTTGTTAGCCGTTTCCGCGCTCCATCTGTCACACCTACGACCACATGCCAGAATGGCGTATTGGGCCACAGGGGTGCAGCTTTACCATGCGGCGCTCAGCAAGGCACAGGTTGAGATGGAGAATGTCACAGAAGAGAATTGCACAGCAGTCTACATATTCTCAACACTGACTGGCTTTTATTCACTGGCCCAGAATGGAGAGCTTGCCTCACGGTCAGATCAAACTGAAGACATGGATGATGACGAGGGGGACCTCCTCAGCTGGGTCTTCTTGTTCAGGGGTATCAAGACGCTGCTTACCCTGCCGCACCAAGTCATGTTACACAGGGGAGAGCTGGCGCCTATGTTTGAGCAGGGCTCGATACGCGCGCTGAGGACCCGTGCTTTTCCAACGTGCGATCCAGAGAGCATCTTGGAATTGCTGCGAGAGATAGTCTCGGATCCCGAGGAGCAAGCGATCTACAGCGATGCCATCCAGCACCTCCAAAAGTCCTTCCACGCTGTCTTCAGACGGTCCTCCGCCGTGGTTGAGACAACCGATATCTTTGTCTGGCTCTTTGACACTTCTGAAGAATACATGGACCGGCTGAGGAGACATGAAGGGCCTGCAGTGGCCATCTTCATTTGTTATTCACTTCTCGTCAGCCAGTTACAAGGGGTATGGTGGGCTAAAGGATGGGGGGAGTGGATCTCGGTCCGCCTCCGCCGCGAACTGCCCGATGCGGAACGATCTTTCTCGGGCAGACTCATGGAACTGCTTGCTGTAGTCATTGATCACCAGCGCGAGCATGATGAAGGTGTCACAATGACGGATCAAGTAGATTATCAGCAGACTTCACGCGATTTCGAACATCTCGCTGATAATTAGCTGTGATTGAGAAGTTGTCGTGAACCACGAATTGCTCTCGCACAACATGACATACGATTGATTCAAAACGCTCCGCGCCTTTGATTTTACCAGGTTCAAGATGCCAGTCCGCTCCCCTGTCGCTAAAGCCCCAGTCAACAAGATCCACATCGGTCTCGGAGCGAGCTCGTACCGACTCGTACCGGGCTTACAGGGATACCCCCAACGGCTGCTATAAGCCGCCCACCTGGGAGGAGGGATCGAATTTAGAACACTTGACGTGCAAGACACGCAGCATCACAATCTACATAAGAACAAAGGCGTATCGGGCTTCGAATCAACCCAGACATTGTGTTCGTCGTGCTCGGTGCAATCATACCCAAATGTTTCTGTGCTGGACCACAACCATATTACGCGGCTGTATCGAATGGTTGACCATAGAAATGATTCTGTGGACTTGGTATTTATATTGGCTGAATTGTATTCTAGGTATAGTTCGCCAGCCAGCTAAGCAATACTTGCAAAGCACAATCATGAATCTAGTATAAATACATCATGATCGTGAAATGGGGACAATTTACATTACTTGGCTCTTCTCAAAACCTGGGTCGTATTTAGACATTTTGAACATAAGTGAACTGTGATGAAGCACCTCTGAACAGGTATCAACTTCGCAACTAATTCAATTATGCCTAATTATGTGGCGATGAATGGTATTGTGGCCCCATCTCATATCCAGGTAAGCCATTTTGAGGCCTGCTCTGCTTTTCTTGGTTAGGGGAGGCCTCGTACTTGGGCGGTGCGTATACCGTGGCGACATTTACTGGAACTAATACACTTGTGAACTGCTCAAGACTTTAGTGCGATTCCAAGTTGCGACCGGACAACGGTGGGTCCCTTACTATGTTTCCTGTCGCTCCGCTGCAGGAGAATTCACACAAGATCTGCAACAAGTACGGCTGCTCCACGTCGTGTTTCGAATCGGGCACAGATAATGATCGAGGTACTTTACAGTCTTCCCAGGAAGCAGGATCCACCTCAAATGTCTCTTGTTTGGTAAATGTCATCAAGGGAATTTGAAGGTCAACTTCACGGATGAAGGTGTCCGTCACACGCTCCGGTCGACCCGTGCTATTCCTGGCGAGACTCGGATCGACTATGGAAAGACGAACGCTCTTCAGAAAAGCTGCAAGCCTTCTCTGTACCGCCGATGGAACAAAGACCCAAAGCCTCAAGGGGAGGCTGTCGCCGACGTGGAGCAGAGCATCATTGCTGCTGATGCCTGCCCTGACAACGATAGCAGGTTGGTAGGGGGGTGGGATCTGATCGTCACTCTTGTGTTCCTCATCCCGCAGTCCGAAGGCGTCAAGGTGCAGGACCTGGCAGGATTGCCATAAAAGCCCGTTGGATGGGGGCAACCGCAAAAGACCTGGCGGCTCGAGGATTATTGACCTGAGGTAAAGGGATCTGCAGACTCGGCGCCGCAACGACCCGCATCCTTTCACTGTCACGCATATGGTGTAGAAAATGTTGCTAGTGTCCCAGAGCTCGGATGAGCGAAACCAAGGATTGACAAATATTTCTGCGCGCGCGTACCGGGCGAGGAGAGAAAAGTCAACTCCAAAGTGATACTCATGGCGGCCTGACCCCAATGTGTAGCGTTTGGAGATGTTAAGTGGCTTGCGTGGGAAAAGACTTTGAGATAGCTTGAAAAGCTGGCGGAATAGTCAGTCACAATGTCAACCCCCCTTCTGCCTCAATTCAAGGGCCCTTGGAAGTTTCTAACTGTTGAGAATAAAGGACTTGCTGGTATTTCCGATCCAATGGCAGCAGTCTCGGCGGTCCGAAGGCGGGCTATGAGGACGAGTTAGGTCTGGTTGAACCCGTTCCTCGGCGTTTTTTCACACTTGCCTTTGATGGTGAACACTATCTCCGCAACTTCTAGAGTGTTATTCACGTCCAAGTAGACGAGGCCTGTCAACACGTCTGCTGAGGTGAAGATGTGATTTCCAAGGTCCTGTTCAGGGCTAATAGTCAATTTCATCTTAAGGTGAAAGGTGCATAGATATTAATGACCGTATTCAATGGCTCTTTAACTGCCTCAGGGTGTGCTTCATCGTATAGGCGGTTGTTGCCTTCCTTTTTAATTCCTAAAGCTCCTCGACGGGCTTCGACAGTGGTCGCCATGCCTGACGTTTCACCTCAAGGTCTCATCAAAATGACCATGAGGTGCAACCTATCGGACCCATGCCGCATATACCGGCAGATCCGGAGTTGGCAATGTTTGTGGACACATGCAACGAGCTAGCGAGGTTGGGATTGCTCTGGCAGAATCGTCATCGAGGCTCTTGCGGACGAAACAGCTTACGTCGCTGGCATTGGCCGTGTGATGTTGTTCAAGATTCATCGCCGGGAAACTTCCGGCTAGGGGTTGATCTTCGTATCTAGAAGCCGACGGAACCGGCGGCTCTGACGGAACCGACGGGTACACGTACAGACGCGAATAACATGATAATGAAGCAGGGGCCAGAAAAGTTGCTCATTTGATATAGACGAGTTGGGTCTTTTCTAGATCGTCAAATGTTTTCTTAGATAGTACTGAAGGTGGTATTCCATCCGCTATAGCCCCTTCCGTCACCACTCCAGCTGGCAGTGCCATTCCTGTGGGAATCAGGTTTTGGCCCTCGGTACCACCGATGCAACAGGTATTACATCCAACTACATCCCTTCGACCAACGTGAACTCCAATGACAGTATTCGGCCAAGGCTTGAACGAGGTCGAAGCACCTGGGCCCGTGCAAGACGAGGACGAGGCACCCATTGCATACCACAGATCTCTCGAGGATGAAGTTGTCGCCAGCCGGGCATGCTCGAGATCATGGTTCCAGTTCTCATCTCATAGCGACAATACACCTCGAGATTCACGGGTAGAGTTAACCAATCGCTGTGGGTACATCGGGAATGGGGGCGAAGATGGATATTCAAACCTGCCCAGCGTCGCCAATCTGACGGAAACGGCGCCCGGTGCCGTGGTTGAGAACCCCAACGAGATGCACCGGTTCTCACACCACAATCTCGAGGAGGAATTTGGTCAGGGCTCGCAACATCGCTCGAACCACGGAGGAGTGAGCAATGGACCTGTCTCAGGCTCTCGACAGAAAACTAGCAAGGTCGGCCGTTTCGAGACAGAGATCTATATCTGGGCGCACCTCGTCGTCTTCTCTATCGTCGGCACACTGGCGCGCGTTGGCCTCAGTATGCTAACAACATACCCAACCCAGTCCGTCCACTTCTCAAGCATCTGGCCTAACTTTGCCGGCTCGCTGGTGCTCGGCTTCTTATCCGAGGGCGCTGAGCTGTTCCGCCACCCCAAGGCCGTGCTGAGTCTATCCAGGAGGAGGACACCAACAGTCGAGAGCGACTCGGACGAAAATTCTCCGTCCGGTAGGGAAATCCCAGATGCAGGTGGGCGAGCCAAGGAGGGCCAGCATGCTGCTGCTGAGCCTTCGCTGCCGGTGCCGCTCCACATCGGCCTCGCGACCGGCTTCTGCGGCTCCTTTACGAGCTACTCGGCCTTCATGCGCGACTGCTTCGAGGCACTCGCGGGCATGCTATCGACCACACGGCAGTCCCCCTCCCCCGGCCAGGACCTTTTAAGCGTTGCTGCTGTCATCATCACCACACTAGGCCTGTCCATTGCTGGGCTCAAGACTGGAGCTCACATCGCCATCTTCCTGAAGAGCTACGAAATGAGGCTTCCCAGGCGTGTTTTGCACTGCATAGATCGTGCCTCGGTGGTGCTTGCAGTTCTGCTATGGTCATGTGCTGTAGTCATGGCCATTTTGCTCTCAGGCCGGCCGAACAGCAAGGAAATGTGGTGGGGACAGATGCTCTTGTCTCTTGCCTTTTCGCCTTTGGGGTGTTTTCTAAGGTTCGTCTCGAGCATGTTATTGAACAATCGCATTGTCGGCTTCCCCTTGGGTACATTTTGCGTCAACACATTTGGCACAATGCTCCTCGCCGTTGTGTGGGACCTCCAGCGGCTTCCGAACCGTGAGATCGGGGCTAGACTCGGCGGTGATCTCGTCTCATGCCAGGTCTTGCAAGCTGTGGAGGATGGCTTCTGCGGCTGTCTGACAACTGTCAGCACATGGGTCCTGGAGCTGAGTACCCTCAGAAGGCGGCATGCTTACAAGTACGGTTTCGCAAGCATCGTAACGAGTTTGATGATTGTCGTCGTCGTTATGGGGACTCTGAAGTGGACTATTGGTCTCAGCGAGCCCGTGTGTGTAGCATTATAGGCTGTACCATGCATCGCGAATTCTAGAATGTCCACGAATAATGGTCATTGTTAAATGTGTTTGACAGGATTCACTAATACCATAATTGATAATCACAAGTTTCTCCGAATCTTACGGCGATCTTCTTGAATCCATGATGGCGACTGGCGTTTACTTGGTAGTGGACTTATCGCTTTCTTTGTTCATGATTATTTATGCCGTGGGAAGGGCAATTCTTAGCTACAGCTACTTTGGCTTGCCTGACAGGCTCCTGTATCTTCATCGCCACAAATTGAATTGTATTTTGCAACTAGGTGACGCGGCAGCCATCGACTGTGATTTTCCCTCCCGTCCGAACTGATGGTTAGACATGATGAAAGCCCTGGGCAGAGTGCTCAGGGAGGTTGAAAGTTTTCCAGGAACTCAGTGGACCAATTCATCCAGTCGGGAATCATCATGGGCCACAAAATACGGTCATCAATGCTCGTGACTAGCTCTACGTCCTCGCCCTGGTCACCTAACAAGCCAGATGTTGGGTTAACCAGATCGTTGCAGTAACTGTATGCTTGCTGACCGTCCTGGCGCCTGTCATCTCCGCCGTCACTCGCCACTGGGGTAGCGTCTGGCAAGACTGGGGATAGGGAGTCGACCGAGGTATCAATCGAGATGTGCGCGCTACGAACTTGGAGGCTGCGCAGCATGGTGTGCGCGAGCTTGGCACCGTCGGAGTTGCTGCTCAGCGCGTGCAAAACACGCATGCACGTCTCGGCGTCATCACTGAGCGCGGGTGTGACGGCGCTGAGGTTCCTTGGGAGCTCCTTTTTGGTGAAGTTGTCAGCCAGAACCAAGACTGAGCCCGCGGCCACGAGACAGGATACCATTTGCCACCAGGGATAGTTGAGCACAACTTCGATCGTGTCGCTGATGTTGTGCATCAAGTGTGCGATGGACTGGGCTTCCTGCACACAAATGTTCCCATAGTCTCGGATCTGGGCTTGCTGGTCAGGAATTAAGACCTGATTCTTTTGGCGGTTGAGGTGTGGGTAACACAGATACGGTCGGTGAATCAGAATCCGGATATGGTGGAACTTGATTGCCAGCATGTTCCTCTTTCAATCACGTTAGCCCTCGGCAGTGAAACGGATTAGCTGCGAGGTGGGGAGGACGATGACTACCTGTCGCTTCAAAATTGCCGATTTATCAAAGACGTGGCCGAGATCGAACCTTAGATGGCGAGGGAGTCCGTCTTTCCATTCAAGCAACTGCTTATCGCAGCTTTTGGTGCTATGCAGGCTGGCCTGGATCTGCCGTTGGGGGTGGTACGTTTCTCGAAGCACTCGACCAACAACAGACGAAAACTTAATGGTGGAAGCAAAGTAGTCACTTATGCGTCTTGAGTCGCCCTCGCCAGGATCCATCCCTTCTGGACTGTCCAGGTCGAGCTCGGTCAAGGGGTGGGGAATAGGAGCGTGACAATCCTCGTCGGATATCGCTGGAGGTCGACCTAACTGCAAGGCCAGTAGTCTGTCAAGGACATAGAGGCTATACCACACCCGGCCTCTAGACTCAGCACAGGTGTTTTCGTTTTGTGCTCCCGCCTTGGTCAGACTTGTCTCTTCCATGTCTGCGTGCAACCCGATACTCTGTCCCAGGCGTATTGCTAGGCCCAGAGAAATCCAGCAGCTGGCGGACGCGTAAGTCATGGCGTAATTTTCATCACAGGTGGGGAGGTCATATACCGGTCAAGCTGTGAGGTTGCGAGGAAGTAGAAACACTGAGCCAAAATTGCTGAAGTCTGAGTCAAGGATCTCTCCAGCATGTCATTCTCGGACCAGATGAGAGATTTTTGAAAAAGGGTTTGGTGGGAGTGATCATCTCGTGTGTCACTGTCACGAAACGAGTTGTAGTATGCCCCGAGTGCCAGGAGCGCGTCTGAAAGTGTCAATAATGGACCGGTGTGTCAATTTGGGGTGGAGCATACTGACATAGCAGGGATAGCCAAGAAGGCGTCAGAGTTGACGTGACCCCCTGAGTGTGCAGGGTCTCAAGCTTCTCCATAAAGGCAGGTTTTCTTACGAAAGGATAGGCACAATGGATAGTAGAGAAGTAGGTTTGAAGGTACCTTTCAACCTGGGCTCGCTCAGGTATGTTTAATAAGGGATATGAGATGTGCCGAGGTGTTACGCGCTCTTCGCGATCATAGTTATCCACAGAGTCAGTGGCGTCACGACTGCCTCCGTCCGGCTCCGCTGTCTGCTTTACGGCATTGCAGAAGTGCACGTCACTGATCTCGCCAAGATACCTCTGACTGTGGATAGGTTGAACGGAGGACGTGCTGGCTGAGTTGGGCGAAGATGTGTCCACATCACTTGCAGTGAGGGAGTCCATTCGGGCTTGGACCATGGCCAGACAATTCCGGACTTCGACCCGGGCGTCTCCGGGCAGTTGCGGAACGAGAGACTGCACTAGCTGTTGGTAGATAGCGAGGAGTTCTTGAGACCTCTCTGGGGCACTACCGGTAGTGGTGGCAGAGGCTGTCAAGCCGGACGAGGGACTGCCATGGCTTTGTGGCTGAGTCCTCCAGCTGCAATAGAAACCGTAACCAGCGCAACGACCACATGTCGGCCGCTTACCATCACACTAAAAGTGGCTTGTTATTTCAGGTGCAGCTCACTTCAAGATGGAATATATGGACTGTTTGTATCGGCATTCCTGGGGCATGCTGACCTTGGACTTCCTGGAGCGGCAGCTATTGCAGGCAGCGGCAACACGCCTGCGCTTTAAAACCGGTCCGTCAGACATGGCTGCGGTTACCGGGGCATTGGTGAGGCAGGCTGGGTCGGCTAGTTGGGAAAGTTGGGAATACCGGAATGCGGTCGTGGGGTTACAAGGAACATTATGAAGCCGCCTGATCCGTCACAGCCGACAGTTCCGACGCTCGAACGCGCTAAATAACGCTAGGATTCCCCACCACTCCGAGAAGAACGATGCCCGGGAGGGGCCTGTTTGTTGAAGGTTTTGATTCAGTAGGGCAGTCCAAACAGACATTGTCGCGTTGCGATAGCGACAATCTTGCGCTTGATGCACTTCGTTCTTCTAGGCTCCAATACCCTTAAATGCTTAATAGAAAACCCGAAGAAAAGTCAATATTTAAACTGGTTTCGTTTCGTTTCGGTATACGTCCGAAGTCATCTACAGCGCCTTAATTGGTGGTACACATTCAAAGGAAGACTAGAAAGACTCTCAAAATGTTCCCTATATAGAATGAATCCCACAGAGGAAAACGAGTACTCAAACGTTCAAAATACTGGTGAGCTAACTTTTGTGCCGGCTGAAGCGCATTTCTGGCACAAATTATTGGCCCCCATGAACTGATGCAGAGAGCTTGCACTATATAGAGATTTGTGATGCTGACAGTTCAAATCGATATTCATTTCCAATATAGCAATGGTAAAATAACATACTGCGTCCACGTCTCCAAGTGTATGTGATGGACTTTCGACTTTCTTCTGCAACTTCTAGACATTGCTTACATTTGACTCATTGAACACCGCCTCTTGAGATGTCTTGATGGAAAGCGACGATTTGCCCTCTTGGGTCTTTGACGCAGAGCTGTTGTCTGGCATCGGATGCTGTTCGAAGGACCTTCGTGAACGTCCATTTCGCCATGAAAGGCTGGACAAAGATGGGATCGATCGGAGTTTGTTGTATAGCGGACCAGGGGATAACTTGTCGATGAATTGGGCGCATGGGGGGAGGCAAGCAACCATAAACCCAACACCAAGCTCGATATATGCCCAAAACTCCAGGACTGATATGATTCCTATTTCTAGTTGGTACTGCTTTCGTTCATCAAAAGCAAACGAAGGGGAGAAACCAGGGCGGATTAACATTGCTCGAAAAACCCTCACTCACCTTCGTTGTCGCTACCTCGCTGAACAGTCCCAAGTATAGCCACTAGCTTGCTGTGTATAGTGACAAGATTCAACTGAATCCATACCACAGTTCTCAACAAACCTGCAATGACAGCGCTGGAAGACCGACGAATCAGTGTCAAAGATTTACACAAGTCTGATCGGAGGAGGAAGAAGCTCACAAGCCACTAAGGAGGAAGACAAGAGACACTTGAATCTTCCGGCGTGTGCTCATGTTAAGCCGCCGTATCTGAGGTTCAGTTGTAGTGCGTCAGCAAACATCAATGTTCTCGCCCAGAGGTCACAGCTCCATCGGTGTTTGCATACCATGATCAGTGGCTCGATGAGTATCGCGACATCCATGATTGAGCTGGCGACCGCAAGTGCAGCGTACATCAGAAAATTGTTGAGGCACATGCGCTTCAGCTGCTCTAACCCCGTCCATGTCCCTTCAGGGTGGACGCCGCATTCGAAAATACTGATGAAAAGGGCAATCAATGTCCAGAGGACATTCGTGATAATGAGAGTCCAGTTGAAAATGTCAAATGGGGTTCGTTTGCCACGGCCTGCAAAACGAGAGCACATCAGCACCTATACCGAATAGGACGATGGGTTGCGTTGCCTCACCCTTGAATACCCGACGGAAAAACACAAGAAGAGCCAACTTGATCAGGCCAATATCCAAAGAATGGATGATCCAGAAAGCGTATTGGTACTGGACCGAATCAGCCAGTTGCTATTGAGTGAATACTGATATACAGTGAAGCGCAATACCTTTCCTAACAGCTCTAGACGACTTGGAGTCGCTGGTGGTGTTGTATGGCCGCCGATGAAATCTTTCTGAGCTCCTAATAGATGTGACCTCAGCCTGAGGTCGCAATCGAGTCAATTTGACGATGTTGGCCTTACTTACCCACTACCATAGACACACCTAAGACTAACAAAACTACCTGTTGGTTGCGAAGACGTCAGTGATGAGGTTCTCAAGCCGGTCGGACTGTCATTTTGTGTCAAAATTACACTCACATATGCAACAATGAGCACAACATCATCAGGTTGTATCCTTTGCTTTTGCCTCTGCAGTCCGTACAACCGGAGCATCAGTCCCATGGTTGCAAGGACCGGAAAGAGGATCCCAATAGCAGTGACACTGCCATGATTGACGTAAGTCATGATCGGCGAAGGGAATTTGCTGCTCAGGTATTTACAGCGGCCTAGAGAAGGGCGACAGGTGACTCAGTGTTGGGGGCATGGAACTCAATGCGCCCCAGGAAGGAGCTGACCACACACTATATGAAAGAGATGTGAAGCGTTTGTGAGGGGTAGGGTGGTATAGCATGACTTGTTCCGGAGCTCATGTTTCTGTCTCCGACCCAATGGGGATCGTCGCCTTCTTTTTACATCTCGGAGACGTCAGCAGCTTCCTAGCCGATGCCCATGTTGACGAGTTAAGCATTCATGTGCCGGTGTGCGGTCAGTGGAAGGATTATGCAGCTAGGAACTAAGCGCCCAAGCATGTTCTATCCCCTCATTCATGTGATTGTGCTGCAAGTTGCATTCAGGACCAACCAGCCGCTAAGCTCGGCTGTGCCGCAGCTTGCAACCCACACTGGCATGGGCACAATTGAACGGCCCACGCTGTCGAGAACCAAAGTTTATGCAACTCACAAAACTGCCTTGACTTCGTCGTATCATAGCAGATATGCCCTGAAAGGTTGGCATCTATCCTGGGTATTGGGCCGATCATAGCGTTGCAACGCTGCAACACCTGTAATATCGCCCATCGTGAAACCGTTGTCTAAGTACTTAAGTACCTGTACTTGGACTAGGTAGATCAGACGAGATTTTTGCAACTCAGCCCCCAATTGATCTGCTTGTGGCACAGTGGTTGCTAACTCAAATACAGGGCTTCTATGCAACCGATCACGACCGATGGGTAGTATAGTACCAACAATAACGCCTATTGGACAAGGCCATCTTCAGCCCTCAGGGTGCGGACCTTCGTGACAAAACTCAGCCTTCATCTTTCATAGTTTCGGACACCCCCACTCAATTTTCTTTGCTGAACGGCGTTCATTCGAGAGACCTCTTCTGGCTCAGACTCCGTGATCTGGAGATTTCTCGCAATTCCACTCTCTTCTCCACAAATGGCCGACATACCATCACGAAGTTCGTATGGACCGCTGCCCATCATGGGCAGAGAGAGCGACGACCAGGATGCTCTCTTGGATGACAAGACAGACATCATTGACCCGCCCATTCGCCATCGGGACACGCTATGGCGTTCGACATTTCCGAAGTATATGTTATTGTTCCAGACTCTTCTCCTTATGCTCAATGTTTGTCTTATCTTCTGGAATGCAAGTGGATCTCAACAACGTGAACCTCAAATTTGCTCGGCTGTCGAAGCAGCTGGGTCTACCTGTGAGCTTTTCTTCTGACTCTACTCCGCACTTGTCGAGACCCAACTGATCCACAAGCAGCACCAGCACTGCTCAGAATCGAGCATCTGTGGCACAATATGGATCATGGAGAGAATTCCACCACTTATTTCGGAGATCCCAGCCCCGCGCTCGACGACGCCTGGGCCCACTTGATGAAGTGTAAGTGCTTCTCCCTAATTGAGCGAGAGAACTAGCTGACAAGACAACTCGCAGCCGCCATGGTCAAGATATCCGCCGAGGAGCTGCAGGAGTTGAACTCGACTTCCGTAGCACTTCGAGATGGATCCGGATACCTTGCATATCTTGAAACGTCACATATGCTTCACTGTGTTGTAAGCACTATTGCCAGTTGCACAGAGCACTTGACATAGAACTGAGCAGGTCAAAACTAATTGCAATTTGCAGAAACGCATGCATCAGTACATGCATCGGGATCATTACCCTGATGTTGAACGTAAAAACGAGTTCTCTTCAATGCACATGAGTGCGTGACTCCGCGGTAGATGACATGCTGGTTGAATCTCATACTAATATGTTATATCACAGACCACTGTTTCGAGCTCTTACGTACAAACATCATGTGCAATACACCAGAGGCAAGAATAGCAACTTATCAGTGGGGAGGCGCAAATGGCCTAATGGCCAACAAATTGGCTCCCCGTAAATGTCTGGATTGGGAAGCTTTGGAGGCTTGGGTGGACGAAAGAGCGATAGAGGTTGAGGATTGGGACTGGTTCCTTACCACGCTCGAACCGCCTGTCGTCGAGTGATGGATTCATGTTTTCACTCTTCTTTTTTGGCTCCTTTTCTAGTCCCTCCCTCTCATTCCACACGATTACAAAGTGTAAAGTCTAGAATGCCTGGTATTGTGTGTCTTTTCTAGGTTAAAAGGAGATATTGGTCACTGCCTATGAATTGAAGTTGCCACCCATTGTGACTCCGGCATCCACCTTTGGCGCCTTCTACGCGACGAGGTTATGAATGCGGCTCCGAAGAAGGCAGTCCTCTCATTGAACTCAACCCATACAGCTATAAGGGGATACTATTGTGTGTGCACGAATAGAAAGTTCGTAAAGAACAAATTGGCTCGTATATCTGGGGAGTGAGATCCGCGACGGATGCGATGGAGGGCACTTTGCTCTTGGGGCAGAGCAAGCATGGGCTAGGTGCCAGCTTTCTGCAGGCTCAGAGAGTTTCTTGCGCTAAGGTTGGCCACTACACACCGGAAACCTCATTCTCCGTTCATAGCCCAACCGCTAAGCCTTCAGAGCCTGCAAGAAAGCCTAGCTGCACGGGGAAAGACGATACGTGGGATACACATGCGGCAGAGGGATCAGCCAGTCCTAGAATTCAAGCTTCACCACTGCTGACGAGGCTCTGCTGACAGTGCAGTGAATTCTGATCGAATCAGGCCGCGTATTCTGAACGTGCACCTAACTTCGGTGACGAGCTGAAAAGTTGCCTGCAACACGAGATGAGCCCTACAGGGTTCCAGGGCTGGACCCGGCGCCTGTGGCTACAGCGATGAGACGCAACGATGGGACATGCTGTTGGTTCGGTACACCCACGTTGGTCGTGTAGCATTGACCAGTGCCAATGATTGGCAAAGCTTATCTTGACTCCAAATCCAGCAAGCTGTCGATCACCAACAATCACGAACCAATTCCTTTGCAACGGTCCCTTTACCAACCACCACAGACTATGCAACCTTGATAAGGTGACACACCAGGGCCATTAGCGAGGGCGGAAGGGCTGCAGTGTGGATGATGTTCCAGTACTTCGTGGCCCAAATTCAGCTGCTTTTGTGACCGGGAAGTAGACTGCATCCCTGACCCTTTCTAAGCATATATTGGTCAGATGCGGGGGGAGAAAGGGGCCGGGGCGAGGCGGAATCAGCCAACCCAAGAAATGCCTGGGAAGGGAGATTGGCCATCGAGATCAAGCATTTCCAAGTAATTATTACTTGAATACAAATATCCACAGAGAATCTGTGCTGCTTCGCAATCCTGCCTCGCACCAACGCGATCTAGTCATCTTACGCGAATTGGACATCTCAAGCCCAAGTATTCTTACAAGAGCATCACCCAAACTCGGAAAGAACAGAAGAGTGACAACATGCACCGAGCCTTCGTACTCGCCCTTATCCCTATACTTGCTATGGCTGCACCTTTGCAACTGGGTAAGTGATGCAACATTTAGTACTTGAAGAATTGTTCCCTCAGCCGGATAGCCTCTAACAGCTTCCACCCTTACAGGACAGCCAGGTGACGTGCTAAGCATGGTCAAATTGCCTCGCGACGGAACCAATACCAATGAACCGGACTCTGGGTGGGCTGTGGAAAAGGCATACTGAGTGATGCAGACTACCAATGGAATACAAGTTGGCAGGAAAAGAGACGGGTCTGTCACATCTCAGTTCTGATAACGGAGGCCTCGCAAAGTGATGGGGATTGTCTTGAGCGCGATATAGTCAGGGCGTGTCTATTCTCTCTTTCGCAGTCTCATACTTGTAGTACAAGACCTCGTCAGTTCGCCATAGTCAAAGGAAAATAGTAGATGAGAAAGTCAATGTTGAATTCGTCTACTGTCGCAAGCAGCAATGGCATTCCCAGGCTAAGCCATACTTGTTCTGGGTATAGACATTCTTGAATCATCATCACCAGCCGCCAACTCACTGGCTGGGACCTCGTTCACAGCCATCTCAGGAAGCATGCCATTGTCAGCCTCAGAAGGGGCGTTTGACGCATCCATCTCGTATAAGTACCTCGGTGGGAGATGGTCTGAATGAAGCTGCGGCTTATCCCATGTCTTCGGGAAAGTACCGCCCTCGAGCTCTTTCTTTCCTGTTCTGTGCCTGTAGCGACGTCGGTATATGAAGATACCGACGGTGAGTAGGCAGAGTCCAGCGATTCCGCCGATGACTGGCCCGGCAATCCAGGCATTGCTTCTCCGAGTGCCAGAGCCTACCAAGAAAGTTGAATCAGTGACATAGTAGTATGTTGATATTATTGAAGATAGAGACTGACCTGCAGTTGAGGTATCACTAGGGGCAAATATCTCGGACCCCGAGCTACTAGAAGTCGCCAGTGACGTTGGTGGAGGTGTAAGGCTTATAGGACTGGCCCGGAGCTGATTGATTTGCTCTTGTAGCGTATACATTTGTGACGAGTAGGTGGAAGGGATAGCAGCCGAGAACCAGTCAGGGAGCTTAGTTGCTTCCAGGGCTGCATAGATTAAGCTCGTAGCATCCCCGGTCACACTCGCCGCTCCTGCTGATAAGCTGACGGAGTGGGCAAGCTCGTCGAAGACAGACATAGGTATATAGCTTGAAATCATCGAGCCAACAGACTGGTGAAAGGAATATATTGGAAGAGTGGATAGGGCCAACAGGGGCGTATACAATGTCTGAATGGATGATATACCGCCAAGGGTCTGCACTGCCTGGACTGTGGTAGGTGTAAATGTTGTGAATGTTGTGAGCCACGACGTATCGATAGTAGGGCTAGGGAGTGAGCCCGCGAGCTGGCAGAATTGAAGATATGGGGCCAGATTAGAATCAAGTGCGGAGCGATCGGAGCCATTGTACTTCTCGACACAAGCATTGCACCCTCCAAGATAGTTGGAAAAAGCGCTGCCTTCATCACAAAGTATCAGTGCTTGGCCCCATGATAGGGCTTCGAGAAAGGCACTATCTGTAATTCTCTTAGACAGGTCGTTCCCAAGTCAAGTTCACAAACATATAAGACTCACTGCAAACCTACCGGGGGGAGGGGGGGTTCCTGATATGGGCACACAATGTATTCATGAAATAACATTCAAACAGAATTAGGACATTACAGCAAAATACTAGTAAAAGGCTAATAAAATACTATTATAGGGAAAATCTAGTAAGGGGTTAACATTATATTAGAATTGAGACTATGTTAAGATTGAGACTATATTAGGGTATATTAGGGATAGCCTCTAATTAGCTAGTTATAAGTTAGTAAGTAAAGAGAGTTTTTATATTTATATTTTTATAGCTTCTAATAGGTTAATAGTAGTTAAGCTAAGGAATAGCTAATAAGTAGTTAAGTTAAGGATAAATTAGTAAAAAAAAAAAAAAAAACTTAACCTTAGTGGGGGTTAAACCCCCTTTTTTTACTTCTATATTAGGCCTTAATATTATATTATAGTATATTAAAATTAACTTTATATTAGTTATATTTGTATTATATAATGGAGATAAAATAAAAGTATATTAGTACTATGAATTAAATATAAAAGGATTTTGAAAGTATCTAGAGAGTATGTTTTGCTTATGTTAGAAACCCCCCCTCCCCCTGGTAGGAATATTATAATAAATGTCAGGTAATCCGGAGATATTGGCCTGACGAGGCTTCGAGAATCGAGATAGTAACCACATCATTTTATGTTTGCAGGGAGAACTCCGCACAGATTTGTGGACTCAGTGAATGAGTTGGAGGGGAACGGGCTGGGTCGAAGAGTTGGGGACGCAACAAATATATCGCTTGCTTGGGGGCAAGCTGGTTGAGAGGTTGTGTGACAACCGCTTGCGAGAGTCGAGAATTGAGTGTTCATTGTCGGATGTGCTTGGACAAATGAGCACGCAACTGCGATTCTGGCTGCAAGGTTCATTGGTTACTGAAGGGGAAACGGGAAGAGATCTACAGCCCGCATGAATATGGTCGCTCTTAGAGGTCCACATGGTTACTTCTTTAGAGAGAAAAGCTGCAGTGTGCAGTCGGCAGAGGCCATCATACTTGGCGCGGTCAAGAGATGCGGCAGGTACTGACGAGGCTGTAGGGCTTGTACCGCGACGTGCTCTCGGACCACAATAGAATGTGCCTATCCTCGCGTCTTGTTCATGACAACGCAATATATAAATTCCGAATTGACAGTAGTACAGCATCATTCAATAAAAGCTTCAATGTAAGACAACGATAGAAGACGTAGACTTCATGAAATATCTGTTTCTTAGTATCTGTGGAAATACAGGGCAATCCGCAGCACAGCTTCTCCTTGTCTATTTCCCTTTCTCAAGGCCATCGCCTGCTCGGTGTCTTGTATACAAGATAAACTGGCTACCTAATAAATAGGTTTTGAGCCTGATCAGCCTGTGCGTGGTACTACTTGTAATTACCTACCCCATTAGGCATACCGTTGGCTTCTTGCTTAACGACTAACCTAACTGGGAAGAGATAGCTACGCTGCCGGGCCACCCAGGTATCATCCAATTCCAAAAGGCAGTCATACGCAATGCTACGCCGGTATTAGTACCTGCCAGCCAAGCTGCACTCCCAGTCTTACAGGGCACCATGCGGCGCAGTTACCGTTGGCACTTAACCCCAAAAGCAGCACCATTTCAAACGAGTGCAGTTCGTCCCTTGCCCATTTTCTCGGAAGCCAAGAGCGGGAGTCCAAAAGCGCTCCCCAACCTATCATTCCCCGAAACGTCAACTCACGATGGCGCAGCCTGGCAACAGGATCCGGGTCGCAATTGCAGGCGGTGGCATAGCAGGCGCTACGCTCTTCTACGCCCTGCGCCAACACCGGCACCTGGACGTGCACATCTTCGAAGCCGCGCCTCAGTTCCGGGAGGCCGGGGCCAGTGTTGGCATTCACCACAATGCTTTCAAAGCGCTCGAGCTCATCTCCCCGGATGCCGTGGCCTGTATCGAGGCTGCTGGCGCCTTCAAATTGGATGGATTCACTGCCTCCATGGCAGTCGGTGACGAACAAGGTCGCACCATCGCCCGGGTTGGCGAAGATGGCGGAAGATGCGTCGAGCACATCGTGAGGAGTGTTTCTCGAGCAGCAATGCTGAGGGTGCTCCTAGCAGATGCACCCCCACAGCAGATGTACACGTCCAAAAAGCTTGAAGGTTTTGAGACGAGGCCCGACGGCTCTCTTGAATTGCACTTGTAAGTCTACCGAGGTTTCAATGAACATAGCCATACATGTCCCACAAGGCCTAGAGTCCAAGCAGCTGAGTTGTTGATGTTGAGATGAGCCCGCTCACTTCATCTCACGCGTTGTCGGTCGCTGTGCACATGCTCCATAATGCCTTGGAATCCCTGACCTTGCACACGTCACTAACCCCGTCACAGCGCGGACACCACAACTCATGAATGTGACATTCTCGTCGGTGCGGACGGGATTCGCAGCACCATTCGCAAGTTGATATTCGGGGCTGACAATCCATGCACCCATCCAAAGAACACAGGCTGGTGGAACCTATTCAGCATCAAACCCTACGCCGAGGCTCAACAGCTGCTCGACATCAATGATACTTGGCAGCGCGGGTGGGTCGGCGATGGCGTGGCCTCGATGTATTCGATTTTCGACGGAGGCCAGGCGGTAGTCATGCTGCTTGCTTGTCAGGATCAAGACCCCGGCGAAGCTTATACTCGTCCCGTGTCTGCTGATGAAATAAGGCAAAGCTGCCACGACTGGCCGCCGCGCTTGTTGAAAGCCGTGGAGACGGTACGTACACCCGGCTCCCTGCTATATCGAGGTTTTACTTATGAGATGCATCAAATCAGTTCTTCTGTGAGAAACCCGAACAGACCGCGTTGTATCTCTGGGAACATGCGATTCCAGCTCCCACGTATTGTGCCGGGCCTGTGTGTTTGCTGGGTGACGCTGCACATGCCACCACGCCATGGTAAGTGATATATATGTACCCACTTAGTGTTCGCATACTTGGATTCTTGGCAACGGATTCTGACGGAACAATTTCAGGCTGGGGTCTGGGGCCGGCATGTCAATCGAAGACGCGCTCATCCTGTCAACACTGCTTGGCAAGACGAAAACACCTCACGAAGCACTAGAAGCCCTCAAAATCTATGATACCGCCCGCCGGCCGCGAACTCAGCGTGTTGTAAAGGCGAGCCACGATCAGGGAGTTATGTGGGCCGGCCGAGGCAGCGAAACTGGCCTTGATGCGACCAAACTCGAGAGAGACTTCTCTGGTGGATGGGACTTTATTCACTTTTTCGATGTTGAGGCTCACCGCAACGAGGCTTTGCAAATGTTGAATGATAGCTTGGGAGGGAATGATCAACCCAGTACCTAACTAGACGCCTAGCAGTGGCGTGAACTCGTGAACAAAGGGTTGCCAAGCACCCAGCAATACATGAAGCAGACTTCTCTCGTGTGCGAGGACTTGATGTCGATATTTAAAGCAGTGTGCAAATACCTCACAACTCCTTAAAAATCCTGTCTAGCCACGCAAACATGACTCTGCCCAACTCCTGCGGAGCGCCAGTCTGGCAGTGAAACCCAGCAGTTCCGTTGAACATGTGGAGCTCCGCCCTCTCTCCTAAAGCATCCTTGACGAGCTGCGACTGGCCCGCCATAAGATCTTCGTACTCTCCATCCGCGAGCCAAACTGGCATCTTGATACTATCCGCGATGCCGTCCTTCAACGTGTAACTCTTGAACGATTGGAAGAAGTCATAAGGTGACTTTACCTTGAAAGCCCACAAGCCCTGCTGAATTCCCCACTTAATGACAGTGGATGTCTCAGGGGAATTTTGCAGCACATCCATTGCCTCGTCAAAAGCCTGTCTATGACCGGACTCGAGGAGGCCGAGAAGGTCGGACGGGAGATATGCAGTGTACGCCTGATACGCATCCCAGACCCCACCATTGAGCATGAGTGCAGACAAGCGGGGTTCGAAAGCAGCGGCACGGGCAGCGAGATAACCACCGAAGGAGTGGCCATACAGGACGAGTCGCTCGGTATCAATGTATGCGGCTTTTTCTGCGATGAGGTATTCGACGACGGGTGTGACAGTCCGTTCCCAGTCTGGTATGAATCCAACATCCTGTTCTCTGCGTGGCGTTGGCTGGCCAGGCCCCTCGAATGAGAAGACGTTGTACCCGCGAGCCAAAGCTGGGGCAACGATGGTCGAATACAAGTCCTCCTGGGCAGCGTCATAACCTTGAGTAAGGATCAGGGTTGGCAAATGCTCAATGTGATCGTCCTGGGGTAGTTGAGGATACCAGATCCCCGAGACGTTGAAACCATTGCTAGGTATCTCCACACGCTCTGCTGGGACAGGCAAGGCACCTATGGCCTTGTCGAAAGCTGCTCGCTGCTCATCCCAATATTCTTTGATCCGTGGATCGTCCCAGTCGGCCCGGTTGTAAACGTCTGCGCGGCGAAAGTAGTTGGACACAGAGAACCAAGTAGCCCTCACGTTGACCGGGTCAGAAGCATACTCAGGGTCCAATGCATTGGCCTTGGTCTCATTTGCGAGATCAAACCAAGCTTTTGTGTAACTATCACGGTCACCCGGCTTGATTTTCTTCGCGACTTCAAGGACGGGATTGACGTCTGCACCGTCGTTGGCCATCTGTCCAATACCAGTGAGAATGTCAAAATTGAAGTTTTCGTCATCATTGAGAGTGAGGATGGGCATTCCGTCCTCTTTGGAACTTGCGAGCCCGGCATGACCAAGTGAAAGTACAAGAAATATCTCGCAGCAGATTGATTTATGCATGGTGGAGAGGTGAGATTCTCGCGGTTCCTTAAGAGTGATAGATGATGATTGGAATGGAGTGTTGATTTTCAAGGGATAGGCATGCCTCTGTTTAAATACATCGATATGGGCTTCTAGTAATCATTGCAAAGCCTCGAAAAACGCGAATGAGAGAACTTCTGCGAAGCTCGGCTTTCGAGCGAAGTCATGCCAAGTCAATATTTACAAATATGGAAGCTGACGTGGGTAGTTGACGGGTAAAGGGTGAAAGGGTGACTAACCCGCTGTCGCTGTCGCAAAGTCTAGCCCTTTATGGATATAATCATCAGACACAGCCGCAACGTCGTCAGTGGCTTCTATGGCCCACGTACAGGATCAAAAAAGAGTATCGTCTAGTTCCTGTCAGCTTACCCAAGGTCAACTCCACCCCGTAGTTCTCATAAAAGTCCGCCATAAATCCAAGGCGCACCTGCAATCGTCGCAAAACCTATCCTCATTCGATCTCCTATTTCCCACAAACACAGGACGACGTGGTAAAACGCCATGGTCAACCGAGGCGCCTCCCAGGGATGCGCCACATGTAGACAGCGACGTGTCAAGTGTGACGAAACAAAACCGTTCTGCAGGCTATGTCTTCGCCTTGGACTTGAATGCGCGGGCTATGCGAGGTCTCGATTGCGATTTAAGGACGAAACTATCCGATACATGAGCAATGCGCCCACTCAAGTAACACAAGCCACAAATCGCAACCCGTGTTTAACAGACTCGATACCACACATCAATGCAATTCTGCGAACCCCTTCACTGTCGCCACAAGACCTAGCCGTTCCATTCTTACTCACCTATATCACTGGTATAGGTCGTAGTATGGAGTCAGCTTCGGCCACCTTGTGTTTTTTTATTCAACTGTCTGTCTATTCGTTATCTTCTCGGCCTATAGACTGCCTACCTTATACCTTATATATGAAGTTAACAATTGCTTAGTATATAGGCTTATATATCTCCACATAAGGGAGTTTCAACCTATACTATAGGCCCTCCTTCTATATAACCTTATCTAGATATTTTATAAAGTTAGATTTCTTATTAATAATAAAGTAGTATACCTAGATAAGGTAGTAGTAATTATTAAGGTCTTAGATTTCTACTTTTTCTACTCTATTATTATTAAGGGTAGAATAAATATTATTTTTTTAGCTTTCTAAGAGGATTAAAGTCTTTTTAAGAAAGATTTATAAAGAGGCTCTCTTAAATAGGTTAGCTATAGTAGTATAACTATTTAATTAGTAGTTATATATTTAGAATAGGGACTATAGTTTAGGTAGGCTTACCTAATAAGTAGTTTTAAGAGGTTATATAATAAGTATTATTAATAGGGAAGAGTTAAGTTTCTTAATTAGGTTTCCCTTAGTAGGATTACTATAATACCTTCTTATAGGTACTATTTTAAGACTATTATAATCTTATTATATAACTACTTTACTATATAACTACTTTATTAGCTATTAGTCCTTAGGCTATTAGTATTAATAATTAATAGTACTATTAGGAGTAATACTTCTTAGCCTTATCTATATGGTATAAGGCTAAGGCTATATATCTATAGGTGTATTATATTATCCTTTTATTATAATTAGTATTGTTTTTTTCTCTGAGTGCTGGGTTTTGAGCGCTCACCACTGTATGAAGGTACCACATACATTTTATATGTATGGGGGATTAGAAACGCAACCGCCGCTAGTGTGGAGTCGACACGAGGCTTCTTGGAGTTTGTCCGCCCTGTCCTCTCCTCCGAACACCCCAGTTCGGCTCTCCACGCCGCAGTCAATGCAGTGGCATTGAAGGTCTGGACAACTATGGGCCATAACCACGTCCCGGACTCCCTCCATACTCATCTGATTCACCACGGTATTGCGCGGCTGCGTCAAGCGATCAACGACCCTCGAGAACGGGAGGAGGACGCAACGGTGATGGCAGCACTCGTGCTCCAGATGCATGACACACTGTCAGCTGTGTCTGGTCAGTCCAAGGCCCATGGCATGCACCGCGACGGTGCATTGGCCTTGCTTTTACAACGAAATAGTCACTTCCACGGCTCCAGATACCATGCATATCTCGTCGGCAACCTCTTACATTCTAGAGTCTCCCGATGCGTCAGAACCAGCAATGCGCTATCTTCAATTGAGCTGGACTGGCTCAGGACTAAGGTCATTTCTATTTTACCCACGAATCCAAGCTCTCTGCTTGATGTCATTGGGGTTGATATTGCCGCTCTTCAACGTGATTTCTGGGATCCGTCATTTCCGCTATGTGTACGCCCCTCAACACGGCAAGACCTATGGGAGCGGATCCAAACACTGGAAGTTCGGCTGCAGAGGTGGCTAGAAGGCATACCGCCGCTTTGGTACCGGAGAAGACTACGCAGTAGAAAGCAAATCGACCCATCTGTCCAGACGTACCATGGTGCTTGCGACATATACCCAAGCATCCAGATTGCCAATATCTGGAACACATGGCGCAATTATCAGCTCATCCTCGGACTAGCCAAGTCTCGACTTTCAAAGCTTCAGGCTTCAAGTTTGAATGAAGACCTGAGGACACAGAGCGAAATAAAACCCGGGAGTGTGGCAGTCGAGGTCCAGGGCATTATCGATTCTATATGCTATAGCATTCCTTTTTACCTCGGCAACTGCAGACAACCCGGAGTCTTGTCCAATTTGGAAGACCCCCACAACAAGTTCCCTAGCTATCACGACCTGTCTCCAAGCGATGAAGACTTCCTGAATTACAAAGTGAGCGATCAATATGTTTCGAGGTCTGATCACTATTGCCATGTCAATCTGCACGGTCCGTTGCATGTCATAAGCATCCTATCCCAGCTTATGAGCCTTTTCACGAGAGAGAGCAGTTCCAACGACGCGTATTTCATACGACAGGACCAGGAAAAATGGATAGCGCAGCAGTTTGCTCGCTCTCTGTATCTGATGAAAATGATGCCAGGCTGTGTACTATGGGAAACGGCCAAGGAATTTCATCACGAAGACAGATTCCAGGAAGCCAATGACACAGTCTCGACCGCTAGAGCTCTAGCTGGCAGGTGCAAAAGGGACTTGTGGACAATTACAGTGTTGTAAAATAGAGTAGCTGCAATACTAGCCAGAATGGTAACAATGAAGGCTTCAATCTGAGTACTCCCGCTATAAACATGTTCTGATGGGTGGAATCATCGATCAGATCTATCGTTGAGCCCAGCCCTTGAAACACCACCAGCAAATAATCTTCACTTGTAAAGATCGCACGCATGTCATCACATGTCTGCCGGGCCTCCATGCACTGTCAACGGCATAGTAAAGAGAGGGTTCTGCGAACCATGAAAATGAACGGAGTATGCTGAGTATTGAAGATGCAGTTCCAGGGCGCGCAGGATGACAATAGTAATTAGGGTCGGGTAAGGTTCATATGGGCAAATCGATTAGAATACACACAGTACTTCTGGCCTTTCCAATTCGGCTGCCTAGATATTGTGCTAGAATTTATCCTGCACTTCTAACCAGTGACAAGCTGTATGAGATTGGATATGCTGAAAGACCATCACTACGAATCAGGAGAATGCTTATATTCCAGGCAGAAGTATACGGGCAGAAAATGATATGAATAGTCCTGAAGCTTAATTCCATAGTGCTGACCGCTAAGCTGAATGGACGCCTAGATGACCGGGAGGGCTTACGAACAGAGCGCGTTTGGGGAGGGGGGCCTTGGCAATTTCCAAGGGCCCCTGCTAGTGGCGGAGGATAATATGATTGCGATATGGGTCAGTAATTTTGATATATTCATGTACAAAGTCTTTGCGACGGCTGACTGTCCCAGCTGACTCCCTTTTGCCTCAGCAGCGAGTTGTCGTTCCAATGACCATGTTGTCGCGCCTTTTAGGGATATTGGGGCTTGCTGCCTCCTCGGTCCAGTGCATGCCCGTGGCCGGAGGAAATGACACCTACGATTACATAGGCAAGCTTCCTCCTTCTTCCAAATTCATCCATAAACCCTATTCTAATTTTCAAAGTGGTCGGCGGTGGGACTGCCGGCCTCGCCATCGCGGCTCGGCTGGCCCCTCACTTCTCCGTCGCCGTGATCGAAGCGGGGGGCTCGTACCAGGCCGACACAGGCAACCAAAGCGTGGTGCCCTACTACGCGCTGACCATGCCTGTCCTCGGGACAGATCCAGCCACGTACCAAAGCGAGCCTCTGGTCGACTGGGACCTCATCTCAACTCCGCAAGAGGATGCGGCTGGGCGAGCCATTCATTACGCCAGGGGCAAGACGCTGGGCGGGAGCTCCGCACTCAACACGATGGCGTACGTCCGCGGCTCCGTAGGAACACATGACCGGTGGGCTGAGGAGGTCGGTGACGAGAGTTATCGGTGGGAAAGCGTCTTGCCGTTCTTCAAGGCAAGCGCTCAGCTTACGCCGCCTGACTTGGCGAAGCGCAACGCGCCCAACGCAACGCCGAGCTGGGATCCGGATGCATTTTCTGGAATCGATGACAATGGTGCTGAACAGAGGCCTCTTCGTGTGTCTTTCGGCAACTGGGTGGATCCGACGACGTCCTGGCTCGCGCGCGGGCTACAGGGCATTGGCATGACGCCTGCGCCGAAAGGCTTGAACAGCGGGTCCATCAGCGGCGTGGGAGGGTGGACGTCATCCACGATTGACCCACGAGATGCCACTCGGTCTTCTTCTCAGACGAGCTATCTGGAACTAGCAGAGCAATACACTGGCATTAAAGTGTACTCTCACACACAAGCAACCAAGATACTGTTTGCAGCGGAGAAAGCCATTGGTGTCGTAGTCGAGAGTCAAGGGGCAGCCTTCACGCTGAGTGCTAGGAAAGAGGTCATTCTCTCAGGAGGCGTGTTCCATTCTCCGCAGCTATTAATGGTTTCTGGTAAGTGAAAGATAATCACAGTACTATTCCTCTCGATTTGGCCTAACACGAGACAATTCAAGGTATCGGGCCGAGCGCCACTCTCCAGTCTCTCGGTATTCCAGTGCTTAAGGACCTGCCGGGTGTCGGTCAAAATTTGTGGGAGCAGCTCACGTTCAGCGTTCTTCAAGGAGTTAGCACGCCAACCGGAGGCACCTTCGTGGACTCCCCAGACCCGTCCGTCCGAGAGGCGACATTGCAGCGATATCAAGACGATCAGGCTGGGCCGTACAGCCAGGCAGGTGGATACTTTTCCTTCGAGAAGATCCCGGAACACTTGCGCTCCAACTTCTCCCAAGAGACCAAGGACAAGCTCGCAGGCTTCCCAGACGATTGGCCAGAGGCACAGTACATCCCTTTCGGATTCGCCATCACGTCGGGCAACACTTCCCAGACGGTAGGCGTCATGAGTGCTACCCTCACGGCGCCCCTGTCCCGTGGTAACGTCAGCATCACCTCCGCGAGCATCAAGGACCCTCCAGTTTTCGACCTGGCCTGGCTCTCAGACCCTGCAGATGGCGAGCTCGCCGTGGCTGCGCTTAAGCGCTGCCGCGAAGCACTGGCCGACCCTTCCCTCGACCCCGTCCGTGCCGGAACTGAGGTTGCTCCGGGCGCAGCTGTGACGACCGACGAGGACATCTTGGCGTACATTCGGCAGTCAGCTTCCACCGTCTGGCACGCCAGCGGCACGTGTAAGATGGGTACGGTGGAAGACCCAATGGCTGTGGTGGACTCGCAAGCAAGAGTGTTTGGTACCAAGGGGCTGCGCGTCGTGGATGCGAGTGCCTTCCCATTTGCTGTACCTGCGAACCCGCAGGCTACTGTGTATATGCTTGCTGAGAAGATTGCGGACGCCATACTCAAGGGACTTTGAGACAATATACGAAAAACAAATATTGCCTCTGTGCAACTCACATTGCCCAGCTGTCGTCCATCTTGTCTCAGGTCTATCCGAAAGAAGCCCCACTCCAAGCTGGCTCCAAATCTACTAAAACAAAGCTCCACTTGCCTGTCAGTGAGTATCTGCCCAAACTTCAAACCACACTCTCGGACAGTACTATGCTCGGCTTCTTCTCGTTGTTCTAGTTTGGCTTCATTATTATTTTTTTCCCCTTGGCCAATCCCTCCGCTACCTGAATTGTGATCGTACTGCACGCAACAGTTTGGCCCTCGTAGTATCAAACTTGATTCGAGATCCATCACCGATACGATCCGCCAGGCCAAGCTTCAATGCCGAAGCGGTTATCATGGTGTAATTCTGAGTGAAAGCATGACTAATGGGCGTTTGGTTTAGGGGTATAATGTTCGCTTCGCACTTCTAAAGTAGCATGCGAAAGGTCGCCGGTTCGATTCCGGCATCGTCCATTTGTTTTGCTTTTGCTCCCTCGGGACACTGCATCAACATTTTCGATTCTAGTTTAAACATCTCAATTACTATATCCACTTGCAGCAAGTAAAGACTTGCAAGCGTTGAAGTCGGTTGTGATGTACTAGCAGTCGATGAAGGGCAGTGAAGAGCACACCCCGACATACGATATCCGCCTCGGGGATGCAATGAATGCTGTCCATGCCTCATCGTCATCATCCTCGCAGCATCTCACTTCTCCAGGGTCTGGCGAGCTTTCTCAATTGAGCTGTTGTAAAGCTTGACAAGCTGCTCGCTCAGCCCCCCTTCGGCGCCCGGCGTTACCTCTTCAGCAAAGCCCTTCCAGGTGATCTCGGTCTGCTGGTCTCCTCGCCGCTGCATGCTGACAAGGCCTAGGGAGCCTCGCGCGGGGAAGCCTGGTGCATCCTGGATAGTGTACGCGAACGTGTGCGAGCCCGGATCCATGTAACAGAGCGTCTCGCGTACCTCGACGCCGCCACCAAAGGCCAGGGCCCGGGTCGCGCCGACCCCATAACCTTCAAGCCGGGCCGACGAGCAGCCCTCGATATACAGGTGCGCCGCACCGAAAGACGACCAGATTGCCCAGGTTCGGTCGATAGGACTGTTCAACGTCTTGGACACTTGTGCCAGCGCGCGCCTCCTCCCGACCACGCCTACAACTACGATTAGCGATCTCTCGTTTCCTAATTCTGCTCCCGCAAAGATGGAGGGCATTCGGCCGGCATGCCGAGGCTATGGCGACTTGCTCACTTGCTAGCGATGTCATTGTTTGTGCTTGATATATTCCGAGGTCTGAACAGCTAGTCGTAAAGTTTGACAGACGCCAACAATCTTGGTTCAATTATGAAGAAAGAAACAATTAAATACATAAGTTGAATACGTATGCTTGAGATGGGTCGCAGAGAGAAGAAGAGAGACAAGAGCACAGTGGTTTCGGTGGCCTCGGGTACCGAGTGTAGCATGGCTTCGGGGTGTTTCGCACTTCTCAGGACGATGAGACCGACTAAATTGTTCGTAATCAGGCGGGCCTGGTGAGCTCTTCGGTCGAGTCATGGCTCCCCTTCGCCACTTCCCCCTTTGCCATTGTGGTCATCTCCATATCCGTCGTGACATAGATGCGCTGCTTTGATGAACTATCGTCGAGTCGCTCCCAGTTGCCGTCCGGGGGATCATTCGTCGCATTCTGCGACTTGCCGAACCGTTGCGAGCGCCCTGCCGTGCCAATATTGCTGGTGACCCCAAGCGCATTGGAGCTTCCATACGACTTGGGCCCTGAGGAGTTTCCATGCGCCGCGTCGAAGTTGACCCAGCGCTTCACCAGCATTCGCAACGGCGGCAAGCATCCGGCGACGATGCCGATTCCCGTCTCGAAGATGCACCATAGAGCGACGTCGCATACACGGTCTGTAATTCGAGTTAGATAGTTGCCCTAGGAGGCTAGAAGGAGAGACAGCTTACATAGATAATCCTCTGTCGGGTTGAAATAAAATTTGAGGTACGGCATTCGTATGATCGTAGCCACGGACGCTCTGCTCCCAGTCAGCGTCTCTTGCGGGAGCGAATCAAGGAGATGCAATGGCTAGCACACACATGGCTCCCACCCCAAGCACAATAGTGACGGATATCCTTGTCGCTAGCTTCATCTGGGTTTTGTAAAGCATGAAGCCAGGCAGCACGGCACAAACCAGGTCAGTGACCAGCGACGACGCCGAGACAAAATAACTCAGGATGGCGAGTGCAGCCGGGGACGCGCAAGTTCCCTCGCCGGTCCACGTGGCCGGCAGTGGCTGACAGAGAACAAACAGACTGATGAAGACGATGAGCGCTGAGCAGATGGCCATGCCCAGGGTCGCCCAAGCGATGGCACGATGCGTCGGCATGACGGCGATCCGCAGAAGGGTTGCGCAGATAGACGCCTTGATGAAGACGAGGGCTGCGCAGTAGAAGATCTGGAAGAACCAGACGTACTGTACAGTTGTCAGCCACCGTTGGTTATACAAAGGTCGATTTGGTCTCTTGCCTTTCTGCCATGAGGTAGCAATTCATCGGGTAATTCGTCCTCGTGAATACCCATCCCATAATAGGTGGCCTGACAAGAAAATCCCACAAGACAAGCGAACAGTACCTAGCGATGGCCATTTTAGCAGCAGAGCTCCGTTGGTCCTCTTTCAGAAACAGCACTTACGTAGCCAGCGAGCATAAGACCGTCATCCAAGCCGAAAACTTCGTGCCGAAACCTGACCAAGCAACGAAGGAACACCAGTATGGTACTAAGGACTCCAAACACAATGGAGGAAACAAGTTGGGCCATGGCAAGCCCATGAGGCGCCACCGTGGGGATGTCTGCCATGCCGCAAACGCTTGTTAGGTTGGCTAAGAAGATGCGAGATGACTGAAAAAAAAACGGATATATATTCTCTTTTTGTATTTAGAGAAACTTTCAAGACATTACCGAACTCGTGGGAGTATGACAACTTTTAATCTACAAAGCACTGGACCTGCACATTAATCGCCAGATAGGATCGACGTCGCTGAACTCTCCGAACGAGACCAACATTTCTGCTAGGTATGGTCAAAGCGTTGAGTCCTGGCTTTGATCATACCAGGAGTCAACAGGTTTTGATCGACTCAGGGGAGCACTGCGCATTCGCAACAGTTCCGAAAGTAAGTTGGCTTCTCCACCGGAAGCCACTCCCGCTGGAAAGCCTGGGATAGGTGATAGCTGGCGGGTCCAAAGCTGCCAATGGAAGACACGCAATACGAGCTAGCATTCGGAATGAATCCTTGGAGAAGAGGTATCAGTTGGGCATCAAAGAAACAGATCACATAGACGATTTTGATGCCAAACAGCCACAAGAGGCCAAAAGCAGTAGTGACCACCTCTTTGAGACGCGTGGCGCTGTCGTTTTTTCACCTGCCCTTTCGGCATGCCAGCTATTGCGGTCAACACTGGCACTCAAATGCATGTCTTGTACTAGGTCTGGCCACGGACCCCGCGGAACACATGAAGGATGACATGGCTGAATGTGGTCCAGCCGTGTGAGCGAAATGGTGTTGCCACCTGGGATTGGCACTTGGGAGAGTTTCAGCTCCCACGCGTATATTGTTACTGTTCCAACATTATCATATTATATCACTGGTTTTATCTCAGCAAATACCTTCCGCCCCCTTAGGTAGTATATGGGCAGGATCAGCAGCTGAACTGGTAGGGATGGCACCGTGCGCGCGGGGAAGTAGGATCCCAGTTGTGGCGTCTTGTAAGTGTCGGAACCTCTTAGGGTTTCCCTATATCACTCGGAACAGCAGTGTGCCCCATGCTCTCGGGTGATCTACGAAGCTAACAGCAACGATGAATCGACAGCACCCCAGAAATTAAGCTAGCTTTGGAATATTGAGCAACTTTAATAACAGAACTGCTCTGTATAGGTCTGGTTTCCAAACTATAGGTCGTTCGGAATTCCCTTGCTGAAGGAGTAGTGATCGTTCATCCCGTACTGACCACTCTGCCGCTGCGAGCATATGCCTCATGAAAGATTGTGTGACTTGTCATGACCCACTACGCGCCAAGGTGCATAATATGCAGTCAGTCGGAGGCTGACCGCCTCTTGTGTCACCTGTTGATATGTGGCGTCTGGTCTCGTTTGAGTCCAACTTTAAAAAGTCCCAGATTTGTCTCTTGAAGGAGTAAAAAGCAAACTTCGCAAAGTTATCTATCTATCAAGTCCTTCTTCTTTCACAATGACAGCTCCTGCCCCAGTCCGTAATATCGAGTTCGGCTCTCGCAACACTACGGGCACGTGGACTCCCTTTGACTGGGAAGACCCCCTCCATGGGCCCCAGTCAAAGGGCGAGATCGTGACCGTCCGCACCGGAGGAACCACCGGCGGCACGGTTGCGTCGGGTCTGTGGCGGACAGGCCCCGGCATCGCGGGCTGCAACGACGACGGCACCTGCGACATCGAGTACTCGGCTCCTCTGGGCGACGAGACCATGGTGCTGCTGGAGGGCTCAGCCGAGGTCCTGGAGACAAAGTCGGGCAAGAAGCACCACTTCAAGGCGGGCGACATCCTGGCCCACCCCAAGCACGTCGACCTCAAGTGGCACATTCACGGGCCGTTCCTCAAGAAGTTCTGGACCATCTGGGACGCGCCTATCGAGGGCACCAGGAGTGACAGCCTATTCGTTGGTAACATCAACGACAACCCCGAACACTGGACGCCTTTTACATGGGACGAGCCAGGTAATGGCTCTCAAACTGCGGGCGAGCTGACCCTGGTCCGAAACACTGGTTCTACCGGTGCGCTGCAGGTCGGCCTCTGGCGAAGTGGGCGTGGGCTGCCAGGCGCCGCACCCGACGGGTCGGTGACATTTGAGTACAGCGCTCCGCTGGGAGACGAGACCGTCCTGGTCGTGGAAGGAGAGATCAAGATTGTGGAGCACGAAAGGGGGGTCGCGCATTACTTCAAGGGCGGAGACATCTTTGCGCTGCCCTCGGGTCTGAAGGTCACGTGGACTTCGAAGGCGCCGTTTGTCAAGTTGTTCTTCGTCATCACCAATGGCCAGAAGAGCGGTTAGGCAAGCCCTTATATGTGAGTGGTACGTATGTACATACCGCAGAGGCCATAACAAGACTGAAGAATGGTCCTCCTGTTAGACGAATTGCAAATTTTACCTTTGACGGCCACCCTCTAAACTACACACACCATACGAGAGACGCAAATGCTTCTACAGAGTCTCCATAGAGAGAAGATGGCGAATTCATCGTCTCCTTTCCTTCCAAGGTTTCTAGACAGACATAAGTAGCTACTACACTCGCTTTCATATACTGTGTATGGATTTCAGGAGAGACCAAGGGTCTCTTCCCAATCCACTAGTAGGAGACGTTCGTGATTGAGCTTGACTTACGCAGGGGTAGCCCCTACCTCGCTTAGTCCGGGGCGCCGACTTAGCTCCCGGTCACACGGACGCTCCTGTGAGATGAACCCTTGTTGAAATGGAGACCCCAGGATAGCCTAGTGAGGGGAATCAGCCGTGGGGTGATCTTTTCTCTACGGATACATCTTCATCAGATTGGATCTGATTAACGAGATGCAACGTGTATCCTCGTTGCAGGCAGCTCCTTTCAGCGCCTGGAACTTTCATGCTTAGACCTGGGCAATTCGGCCCTGTTCGTCGCGTACAAGACACAGCTCAACTTCGCTATTGACCTCTCAAAATACTAGAAATTACTTCTATTATAATGTACGTAAAGTACGTAATGTAGGGATAGTAGGGAAGCATTTTCTATGAGATATTATGCTTAAAAGATGGAATATTATGTTTTAGGAGACCTATGTGCAAGTTGTTGTGTGATCCGTAGATTTGTTTACTGACTCACTCCGGCACCGCTGGTTGCTGACATCAGTGCGGCCCATTCGCCCACATCCTCTAGGACCAAAGCCTTGCCCCTATGATTCTCCTAACCCTTTCCCCTGGGATGAAAGATATTACCGACTTCAGCTTGGTTGACGTATTAAGGGCAGCTGCCTTGTCTCTCATCCCTCTCGTCACATGCGAAGATCGTTTTGTTCACGCGCCAAAAAAAAAATCGTTTCCTACCATCTTGTAGCGTACACAGGTTCATTACGTACCGCCGGTTCGCTGTGTTGGTCCTTGTAATCCGGAACTAAGGTCCGCGGAAATTGGCTTCCGAAGGGCTAGCCACCGCTCGGAGTTGTAGTGGGCCACCTTTCTATTCGCACTAAGCACCTTGGCAGGATCGCAGTGCGCTGGGCTAATGACTGTTGCTCTGATCTGACGAAGACGCCATGTAGTCGGGCACGGGAATTTTTTTCCATTTTAGATTCTTGCCAATTCAGATATCGCCTGTCGAGATAACTCCATGAGCACTTAATGAAGCATAGTAAATAGTTTGCAAAGCGTTGACAAGCCCGTGCCTACAGTACCAAGCCAAAAAAAACGCCAATTCTGCTCAACCCACCCAAATTCCCCCAACACCCATATATCGCCACGTTATATATAGTATTCTACATAATATAGTTTTATCACTATAGGGCTATAATCAATTAAGTATATAGTTTAAAGCCATTACTATTATTTAATATAAGTTAATTATAATTAATACTTAGTATATTATCCCTAGGTAGCTAGGACTATTATAATCCTTTATAATATTAAATTTATTAGCCTATTAATTATCTCCTCCCTAAAATCCTCCTATACCTTAATTATAGCTTAGTATATTCTCTATAGTAATTTAGTCGTCTTTAATAGAGCTAAAAGCTTAGGGTACTATTTAATTATTCTTTCTTTTAGTAGGTATTATAGGTTTTCTATTAGATTTAAGTTAAGTAAGTATAATAGCTATTTAAGTATATAAATACTCTCCTCTTTAAACTAATATTATATAACTTTTATTATATATATAGATATATTATCTTATATAAAGATAGTATTATAGTTTATAATTATTAGTAGGTATTCTTAGAGTATCTTAAGATAAATTATAGTGTTAATATTATTATACTTAATATTAGGGTTATTAAATAAGGGAATAAGGTTACTCCTTTTATTATATTAAATATTACTTTAAAATATCTAAGATTAGTTTATTTTTTTTATTAGGCTTATATATATTTAGGATTTATTATTAGACTATTTATAAATAAATTATTAGAAAATATAGTAGTTGGTAATTATAGAGTATTTTAGGAGTTAAATTTAAAACCTTTTAGTTAGAATATCTACTTTTAAGTATTATTAGTATTATACTTAATTATTAATTTATTTATAAATAAAATATATTATTAATATTTAAGTAGTTTATTATAATATTTTAGAGCTTATATAAGGTGTTATATAGTATATTTCTTAGTTAGAAATAGTCTTATAGCTATCTATTTATATATAATTTTATTTTAAATAAGGTTTCTTTTAATTATCTAGTTTAAGTACTTTAAACTATATTATCTAATAATCTAAGATATTTATATAAAGGGATTAGAAGTAATATAATATAGTATATACCTTATATTATATTTATTTAATAAATATAGTTACCTATAGTTAGTTTTATTAATACTTAGATTATTATAGTTCTAGTATTTAATAATATTATAAATATAGTTTAGTATTACTTTTTCTCTATATATAATCCTCTTAATCAGCTAGCCTAAATTATATCTTAAATAAATATAATTCCTTATATAAAGTGTAGAATATTTAAATTTTTCCTTTTTAGTAGGTGTGTAAAGTATAATAGAGTGTTAAAGTTAGGGTGTGTAGGAGAGAACATTTTAGTTAGGGCCGGAATCGTGTATGTGTGTGAATTTTAGCGTTTTTTTTAGCGCCCCACTGTACCACACAAAGATACCATTGAGCTTATCAGAGCTTCTTACATAGAAACTAGCTACCAAATACATAATATTCCACGCATACCAAAGTCAGAGTAAAATAAAGCAGAAATAATGCCTTAGATGCACAGAGATTAATTAATTGACACGAGAATGAATGCTACGCTGTCTACCAAGGAACGTTGCGGGGCCATTTTTTAACAAAAATGAGGAAAGTTCATATATCTCTTCGTGATTTTTGGGGCAGTCCTCGGGTGGCATTTGGGGAGCGCCTGAAGATGCTGGAGAGGCCGGGCCCAAACTCTATTCAGTGACGTGCGGGGCCCCACGGGGGAGGCGTGCGGGTGGAAACACCCGGCGAATATCCCCAATGCACCCCCGAGGCCTTCCCCGAGCCACTCAGCCCCTCACTGCTACGGGTACATCTCTCAGACGCGAGCACACCGTCACACCAAGACAGACGCGCAGACCAGAAGAAGTTGAGAATCAAGTTGTCTCCTAGACCGGCCAGAAGCTCGGCCGAGATCACAAGCTATTGTTACAACTCCCTTGCCTTGCACCTTTGTGTGGTACAGGGATGGAAAGGTCCTCATCGCCGAAGCAGGAGCCCAAGAGGAAAAACGTCACAACCGCATGCGTTGCTTGTCGTGAGAGCAAGGTCAAGGTGAGAACAATGTTTTTGAACCTACACCCCAACTTGTGCATGACGCCTCCCGCTTCCAATGTCCATCCCCGAGATTCACCATCGCTGATCTTTAGGCCAGTGCAATGCAGGAACGCCGGCATGCTCGAGCTGCCTGAGTAAAGGCAAGCAATGCCGCTATCAGGCCAGGGAAGACAAGCGCAAGTGAGTAATGCCTCAGCCCAAAGCATCACCCGGAGGACTCCTTGAGCAAATGCTAATTCCACAGACTCTCCTTTCGACTCGCCGTCCAGCTGCTTTCCACCAGGGTCCGGCAGCTTTCCATATTCATTAATGATCAGGGTCTGGGAATCCCACCCATGCAGCCGGATGACCACAAGACCTTGTCAGGCATTCTTCAAACCTTGGGCCTCGAAGATGTCCAGGTCGATGGCAACCAAGGACAGGCAGACCCCGAGAGCAGTAACACGAAGGCCGCCCCGCCTGCTCAGGGATTGGACCAGACGACCGAGAGATCTGGGAGCTCGGCAGCATCAGCACCGCATGTCCCTGTACCACCGGCTGAGGTTGCTGTCGGTAGTCCTATGCGCACAATACAGGATTTGCCTGAGCTGGCCGACCGGTCTGCCGGCATGGATGGCACTATGCCTGCGTCTACCGGTTGGGACTGGAGCATCACGGGCGAATCTGTGCCCCAAGGATCCGAGATACGTCTGGGCCATGATTCAACTGGACTTAGTAGTTTATCAACTCCAGGCCAACAACAATCTGTCTCTGGTGGGGCTATAGGCTCTCCCGCGTTGGAAATGGATGATGGGACCTCCCCTGAGAGCATCGAAGAGCTCGCCGACCAGCTATCTGATCGTGTAGGAACTCTCCATATCAGACCCGGTGGACACATCCGCTTCTATGGATCGACATCAAACTTTAATCTTCTGGAAGCCCCCGCTACGGACATCAGTATGAATGTCCATCGTACTGTACGGAATGACGGAACAGAGCATTTGGAATGTCTCGGGATCGACAAGACAGTCCCGCCAGGAATAGAGGACCATCTCATGAATCTCTATTTCACCTGGCAGGACCCGTCATTCCATGTGGTCGACCGTCAAATGTTTGATGAGGGAAGACTAAAATGGAATTGTGCAGAAGATACATCGTACTATTCAGAGGCGCTTAGGAATGCAATGTGAGTGAGAATTGATAGACACCAGCATGCTCGTTCATCGAGAGCTAACATTGAACCTCCACCTACGCGAAGCTGCGCTCTGGGGGCCGCTTTCGACCCTAGACATCACCCAACGTTCGTCACCTTGCCTAGATCACTCGCCGACTTTTTCGCCGATAGGGCCAAGGCACTTCTTGAGATAGAGCTGGATTCGCCCTGTGTTGCTACGATTCAGGCCCTCGTCCTCTTGAGTGCGCACGACATAGGATGTGCGAGGGATTCTAGGGGTTGGCTCTTTAGCGGTAAGATTGTCGCACAGATATCCCCCCTGTCGGTCGTTCTATGAGTTTCACTGGCTAACGCACCCCCCATCAGGTATGGGAATGCGGTTGTCATTCAATCTCGCGCTGCACCAGGATCTCCGGCCTTACGTAGCCAAAGGTATAGTGACCGCGGCCGAGGCAGACCTGCGGCGGACTGTCTTTTGGGCCGCCTACATGGTGGAATAGTGAGTGCAAGCCACAACGTACTTCCCTCCCAAGCAGTAATTCTAATCCTTTATCCCAGTGTTTGGAGCTTCTACTTGGGTCAGCCGTTTCGTACGTCTATGAAAGGCGTCACACTAGATAAGCCGGGACCAAGAGATCACCTGACAGCTCCCGCGTCCTGGACACCTTACGCGAGTGCAAATACGGCTCAGTTCCCTACTCCCACGGTTGATCGCATTGAAGAAGTCTTTAGACAGCAGATTCTACTATTCGAGGCCCTTGGACCTTTGAGTGATACATTGTAAGTTCGTCGGTAGCTGAGTGACCGAATGAGCTGAAATCTGACTTTCTTACTACTCTTTGCAGGTATGGCAGCGCCACGACTTCGAAGAGCGACTTACAAGAACCCAGTACTCAGACATTTAAGCTGCTCTCAGATTGGAAGGCGAATCTTCCAGCCGATCTGTGCATAAACCTCGAGAACCATGAAGATATCTATCTGCCTCATGTTCTCCTGCTTCAGTAGGCGACTGAATACGTTCCCGAATGGTGGACACTTCCTCTGTTACTGACCCCGTCGCCAACAGCATGCAATTTCACCAGAGTCTCATTTATGCTTATCGCCCCTGGATGTCAAGGACTCATAGTCACCGACAACAAACGCAGGGCCCAAGTGCCGGCCAAGCCCGGAAAATGTGCAAGGACTCCGCAAGTGCCATTGCACAGCTCCTCCGCCTCTACGAAGAGCGGTGGACCCTCCGCAGGATCAACATCCAAGCCGTAGCCATCACTTTCTCCGCCGCATTGCTTCTTCTATTCGCCACGGTGTCCCATTACGAGCGGGAGAGAGAAGAGGAGATCCTCGCCGACCTGAGCACATGCCTGCGGGCATTGGATGAGCTCGCTCCAGCGTGGGATACCGCTAGGCGAGCCCGTGAGTTCCTCATTAGATTACAAAGACATTGGGAGCGGCATGCCAAGTCAAGCTCTAAAGCTGTCGGACGTGGCGATGACAGGTCCAAGAGAGGGAGCTTCATCAGCTCAAGGAAACGACCACGGATATCCTCCAGATCGGCTGACGATGATTGGTCGTCACGATTCCATGGCGATGGAGCATCATCTCTAGGGAGCGACTATCTAGTGGACTGCAGCGAAACGGCAACGGGGATGGATTTTGACTTTGACTGGATGCTGAGGACCAGTCTGGAGGACATGCCCGGAAACTGGGGCAACATATTCTCGGTTTCATCCGGTGGTGTCCTACCCGGCTAATCTCTAGGGTAGAGCAGAGGCACGAATGCTTTACTTAAAGGTTGTGGGCATATCCCTGGCCCGGACGGTGTGGGCAGGTGCGTGTTTGCTGGCCCACTTGGCCCCCCCCACGGGTAGCGCTTGACTTCGAAAGTATGTCCATTCATCTTGATGCCGATTGCCTAGCGAGTGAACTCGGACTTTTATTTCACGCCGCAATACTCCGGCCAGATGCCTCCAAAGTACCAGAAGTTTTCTCAGATGTTGAGGGCCAGATTAGCCGACTTGACCCCTTACGGACCGTCCTCTACAACAGCCTTCCGGCATGGATACCTCCTGTTATAAGAATATCATCTGACGTATGATACGCACTGGCGTCGGATAGTAGATAGACTACCGGAACCTTGAGATCAGTCCGGTCACCAATGCGCCGCATGGGCGGCTCGTTCATCATAATGTCCGCCAGCCAAGGGTAACGATCACATAGGTCGATGGTCATATCCGTAAGCATATAACTGAATTTCGTCATTGTCAGCCGCCGCATGATGGCACAAACGAGATCAAGTGATTTCAGAACAGGCATTCAAGGTATCGAGTGGCCCAGAAAACTTACCCAGGCGATACAGAATTTACACGAACGCCCATGCCCGCCAGTTCGACGCCCAGCGCCTTGGCAAGGGACACAACAGCGCCCTTGCTCGCGCAGTAGTCGCTCGTGCACTGGCCCTTGCTGGCGACATGAGCGGCTATCGAAGCGATGAGTACGATGGACCCGCCGCGGCGGTTGAATTCAGTCGGCTCTTGCTTCACCATTTGGGCAGCGGCGAGCTGTGCGGCGTAATAGGTACCTAGCACATTGATGTTCATGCACCGGGCGACGGACTTCGGGTCCCGCTTCAGAAAGGGCTCGTCAGGGCAGATTCCGGCGGCGGTCACCCTTTGGAGATTCATGTTAGCAGATGAAGCATGGTGAGGATAGATGTTGAAGGTGGGGTTCTTACAGGCCATCTATGCGTCCGAAGTCTGACACGATGTCATCGAAGGTCCCCTGAAGGGCTTCGTAGTTGGTCACGTCGCTTCTACACGGAGAGACTCCATGTCAGCATTTCTTGAAGCTTTTCTCACCCATTTGCGTAGAGCGTGCGTGACGCATCGCCTGAATAGATCATACGCACTTGTAAAGCTTGACCTTGACACCAAACTCCGTCTCAAGCTTTTGAAAATGGTCGTGGGGCTTGTCCAGCAAGTCGATGATGGCGATATTCCCTCCAACCTCGGCGACCGCAAAGGCAAACGCCAGACCGAGACCACGGCCACCGCCTGTGATCACGATGGTGCGGCCCTTGAGGGAGATCAGGTCATGGACAGTTCGAGATAGGAACTTGTCCGGATTGCGATCCATGGCTGCCTTTCCCGTACTGGCGGGCTCATAAGAAGCCATTGGTAAATCTTTGAGCTATGAAAATAATGCCGGGGATTTCACAATTGAATAACAAAAGATGTTATGAGTTCCACGGCCACCTCAGTAGTTCTGGGGAAAAGCTAAACCGAGATTGATATTAGCTAGTCCATGAGGCTCAGCAGCGGGCAAGGTGTCAAGGGTCATGAACCTGAGAAGTGGGCTAATTGGAAGCTAGAAAGAGTTCGAGGTGTCGGCTCGAGATATCGGTCTGGAGTATTAACCAACGCAACGAAATAATCCTAGACAAGACTTCAATGGCTGATCAAACCCGAATCACTCTAGGGGCGAGCCTTATGATGTCGTTGCCGAGTCGGCTTCTACTAGGAAGCATCGGAGATCGGACCGGAAGTAGCCTGTCATACGGGCTCAACTTCCGCGGCGCTTTGTCCTTGTGAAAGGCCCGCAGACGGCTCCGACCATGGGACACGGTCGGAGGGTGAATCCCGACCTGCTTGAGCGATGGGCCGACTTGGCGCACGCCGGCGGAACTAGGACGGAAATCAACCAGCCGTATGTCCAGGTAACTCAAGACGTCTCGGCTCCAACGTCCGGCCAGGCTGGCAAAGTCCCGCTTGATAAAGTAATTGTATATCACTTTGCTCCGGAAACTGTATCTGTTCGCAGTGCGTTTGCTGATTTGAGAATAGAGATGCAGCCACTAACATCTTCTTGATTTTTTGTTGCATCGTTCGCACGCACAAAAGTAATACACACTAATTAGTGCCTAACAAGATGAAGGACGCATTAGTACAGACTGAGAAGCTGATTTCGGCCGAGAAGCTCACCAACGGCGAGGTCAAGGGCTGGCGGGAACATCTAGACGATGACGACCGAGCCGTTCTGGCACTACGGAACTTGATTTTCGACATCTGCAACCAGAATGGCGGCGGCCATGGTGGCTCAGCCATTGGTATGGCCGCAATTGGTGTCGCCTTATACAAATATGTGATGCGATACAATCCGTCGAACCCGGAATGGTTTGACAGGGATCGCTTTGTGCTCTCCAACGGTGTGTTCTCAAACAGCATTAGAAAGATTCTGTGCCTGATAAACGTTCCATGCCAATACTAAAGCTCTTCAAAGGTCACACGGCGATGTTCCTGTATGCTCTGAATCATCTCGTCGGCTATGATGTATGGACTATGGATGAGATTAAGGGTTATGGCAGTGCTAAATTAGGCGGGTATACCACGCTCTGCCACGCCCATCCCGAGATTGAAGACCCGGGAATCGAAGTTACCACCGGACCGCTAGGTCAGGGCATCGCCAACGCTGTGGGCCTTGCTATCGCCTCTAAAAACCTTGGTGCACGTTACAACCGGTCTGACTTCGATATCGTCAGCTCTCGTGTGTACTGCATGACTGGGGATGGCTGCCTGATGGAAGGCGTTGCACTCGAAGCCATATCGCTGGCGGGAAGCTTGAAACTGGAAAACCTCATAGTCATCTATGACAATAATCAGGTCACCTGCGACGGACCTCTTGACTGGATTAACAGCGAGGATATTAACGCCAAGATACGAGCGTGCGGCTGGCACGTCCTAGAGGTTGCTGACGGTTCATACGATGTCAAAGCCTTGGTCTCAGCCCTGGAATACTCTGGGACGCTGACGGGTAAGCCTGTGTTCATCAACGTCCGCACTATCATCGGGCTAGGGACCGCCACCGCAGGGACTTTCAAGGCACACCATGGTGTCTTTGATACTGAGAGTGTAGCGCTCTCTAAGATCCTCGCTGGACAAGATCCCTCAACTACACATCAAGTCCCAGCCGCCTCGCTGGAGTACTTCAGAGAGAGGAAAACTCATGGCCAGAAGCTTCAGAGCGAGTGGGAGGACCTCGTCAAAAGCTATCAGTCGGTTCACCCAGATCTGGCTCAGGAATTCCTGAAGAGGGTGTCAGGTGACAATGGGGACGCCTGGCGGGGTGTGCTGGATAATATTGACTCGGGAAACTTTGCCGGCAACGCTACCCGTGAGGTGAATGGAATTGTTATGGAGAGCCTATGGAAGGCCCACCCAGCCCTCTTCGGAGGCGGCGCCGACCTAGTCAACTCTAACAAGGTGCCTTATGAGGCACATGAAGTTTTTCATCCGACAACAGGCTACTCGGGGCGCTATCTAAGATACGGCATTCGTGAACACGCCATGGCATCCATCTCAAACGGAATCGCGGCATACCACCCCGGCACCTTCCTCCCGTTTACGGCCACTTTCTTCATATTCTCCATCTATGTAAGCCTCCTAAAGACCGTCAACCTCCAAACCACTTGGACGATATGAGTGTACTAATCTTCACTGATCTCCAGGCCGCTCCTGGTGTCCGAATGGGTGCCTTGAGCCACTTGCCCGTTATCCACATCGCGACGCACGACTCCTTCGCCGAAGGCCAAAACGGACCAACTCATCAGCCCGTTGAGCTCGACTCACTGTTCCGAGCAATGCCCAACCTGACGTACATGCGGCCATGCGACGCCGAAGAGGTGATTGGAGCCTGGATGCTCGCTCTGGCCAAGACCACCGGACCCACCATGCTGTCTCTCGGCCGTGACCCCGTGGGCCCTGTTCCAAACACCGATAGATACAAGGTCGCCAAGGGCGCATACGTCGTCCTGGATGCCGAGAGCCCGAAGCTCATTCTGGCCAGTTGCGGCACCAACCTGCACTACGCTGTCGCAGCGGCGGAGACTCTTTCCGCCTCCGGAACTCCCACGAGAGTGGTCAGCGTACCAAGCTTCGAGCACTTTGACAAGCAGACCCGGTCGTATCAGGAGTCGGTGTTCCCTCTGGACGGCACGCCCATCGTCAGCGTTGAGGAGTACGTCGCGACAACCTGGGCACGGTACGTGACGGCGAGTATCGGCATGACTGGGTATGGCTACTCAGCTTCCAATACAAGTAATTATGAAAGGTTTCGTCTAGATGCAAAAGGTATAGAAAAAAGGGTCAAGGACTACCTAGTAACATTGGCTGGAGGCGACGCAAGGAAGGCAGGGTGGAGGGCTATCTAAGGGCTGCGACACATTTTATTGTGTATGTAACTGGGAACTGCGATACATAGATGACACGAATGGCGCAAACGTCTTAGTTCCTGTGAGCACTATCAGGATCATTCTGAATCTCTCAGAGATAATGAGGAGCCACATAGGAAAGACACAAAGTTCAGCCCACGCGCTGGTAAGAGAGCCTAGGTCTTTGGATCAATATTTTGGGCTGGCATGTAGAATGCACTATGGAATGATGATTTGAGTTCAGAATTACGGGGCTAAATCTTGGGCGGTTGCGCTCTTAATCCATATCATCCCGAAGGCGTATGGCCTCTTCACACAGCGGTAAACGCTCAAAGACCCAGCGTTAAGAATACATAATACTAATAACAGTATATAAGTCTCGGAAGGTATAAAGCCATAGCCTCATAACATACAGACAAGGCTAGGAAGTATGCTCCCGACAGCACCATAGATTAACGACATGTGGCCCAAGGGCTAATAGACGGTAAAGTAGTCATATAGCGAGACTGGGAATAGTCTCTTAAGATAGTCCCTATATAAGTAATCCTATGAAGGAAATTCTGGCCAAAACCTTGGCCCTCCGTAACCAACACACACACACACACGTAATCCTGAGAATTTCCAACAAAAGCATAACTTCAAGAAAGAACCTCGCCAGATAAGTAAGACAACCCCCATCTAAGTACACAGCTACTAATTTTAACAGAAGTCAATATGAAGTTCATAGGTTTTCTAGACCAAAAAGGTCAAGCTGCTGTCAGATACAAGCCACAAAAAAGAGGGTCAAATTCTACAAATCAGTGCCATACAACAGCGGCAGAATGGGTATGTAAAAAGTCAAACAAAAAGCATATTAGCGACACTTAAGTCCTCCAGCCAGAAACGCCAGTCCCGTCCAGTTCTTTACATCGGTGCGTCGTCGGGTTTGATGCCGTTTACCACGTGCTGTCTACCGTTTCGCCATGTCATGTACTTGACACTCTCGTCATGATAGTATTCCTTGGCCTCGCCGACAAGCCCTCGGTGTCCGGCAGTGACACATGATCGCCGCTGGACCGCCGTCTCCCTCTTGCCCCTGTTGGGGCACGGGCACCCACCGCCGGTGAAGCGAGCCTTGTCTTGCGGGTTCATGAAAGTGAGCGTAACTCTGGTCAGATCCTTCCACTGCGACTTCTTGAAGGCCTCCTCGTTCTGACGGGACGAGGCAAGACGGCTGAAATCCCAGTCGGGCTGGGCGGCGCTCAGGGGCTCTAGTTTGCGAGCGTCCATCGGTCTGCCACCGTTTCCGGTCTTCTCCAGGGAGACGTCGCAGCAATCGCGGCCCCGGGCATCGGACCGTCGGCAATTGCACCGCTCTGGGTTGACGTCAGTGGAGGTGAGGTCGAGCGTTACCATTGTCCGTAGCCCTGTCCTGGTATCCTGGGTCAAGAGCACAAGCATGGGCTTAGCAGGGGGGACGTGAAGGACACCCGTCCCATTGCCTGTGGCGATCGTCGTGGTATGTTGGCTCCCACTGCTGCTACTGTTTTGGGAGACGATGCTGGCCCTGGGGTTGGGGTCGAAGAGAAAACTTCCGCCCGAAGACGGTTGGCTGAATTGTCGACGCTTCGCGCCAGGTGAGCCTCCCAAGTGCAGTGGCTCATCAGTAGGCGGGCTGCTGGAGAGACAAGGCGATCTGTATCCTCCGAAATCACCATAAGATGACGGGCTGCACGCGTTGGGCGCCGACATCCTCCCATCAAATCCTAGACCTTGTCGCGAACCGTTGAGGCTGCTATGCTGGAGAGGTTCGTCTGAAATAGGACTCAAATGACACGAGTTAGTGCTCAATTGCGACTGTCGCGATCCCTCGGTGAATGACTGGCGTGTGCTTTCGCGCCTTGAGCTCGGCGGAAACGGGTCCGAGAACGTGGGAGGTGTGGCAAATCTTGCCCTGGGGATCGACTCTAGCAGTGTTGTCGACGAAATGCTGGTGCTTCGGCTTGATAGCTCTTGATCCCTTCGCGATTCGGCTGTTGTGGATAGCTTGCCCTGCACTGAATACGGCACCCAAATTTGAGCACACGCCTTGTGCGTCGGCACAGCCTCTCTTTGGCTGGAGAACACAAACTTGCAGTCGACATGGAATCTGGAAATGTCACTGTCAGAAGAATATCTTGGTTGGGGCATCTGCAAGCAAGCAAGCTCACTGTTTGTAGTCCAATACCCTGTACCCAGTCGTGGCATGCTGGAACTTCATGGCTTCCTTCAGCTGCGTAAAATGGAGGCTTGTCATCCTCAACCCTGTCTCGAGGATAATGTCAAATGGCGGATTCATGTCGACGGCGTAGTGTGGTATGAGGACGCTAGTCCTCAGATTGAAGTCAATGGGGTCGAGATTGTCCCCGCGAGACTGCTGGACCCCTGACACAATGATTCGAAACTCGTTGCTGCCCCCTCCCGGATCAAGCCGTCGTAGCAGTTGCAAGTCTAGCATTCGATCTTCCGAGGCGTGCTTGATCTTGCTGTCGAGCACCTTCTCGATCATCTCCTCTTTCTGTATCTCGTCTAGGATATTGGTCTCTTTCTTGGTGGGCCAGATTGATACCAATTCCGGGGCTAGGCAAGGGCGCTGTGGGTTGAGTAGCTCTCTGTCAAATCGCCGGCACTCCTCCGACAGGATATTTTCGAGCTCTGCCACGTATGACGGCCAGTGGGATTCGGTCTTCTTACGCTCATCACGGAATTCGTCCAGGTCTTTGATCATCTGCATGAGCCATACACATTTCAGAAGGTTGACATACTGCTCGTCCGGCGGAACCTTGTCCCTTGCAAGAAGTGTTGGTGGCTTGTACGAGACGGTGCTTTGGTAGTAAAAGGAGACCCAGACGTCTGAAATGTCGCTGAGAGACGGCGAAGCAAGCTGGCCGTAGGCAGCTTCAAACGCGCTTTTAATATCCAAAGGAACTTGGATCGTATATGATTTGCCAGACACCTGCTGCGCAAGGCGCTGCTGTAGATCGGGTACAATGATGCCCGGTATGCGGGACACATCTTCGTGAAGTCTGTCGATGCGATGGGCAAGATCTTTGTGGATGTCGTGCAGGTCCTCATGGATGCGAGATAGCAAGTCGCTATGAGGGAACATCAGTTAAGTAAACGAGAAGAAGCGATAGCTAGAAGTGAGAGTGGAGCGACTTACACCTCAAATGGCGCAAGAGCTAAGTGGATCTTGGTAATGTGCTGCTTGATTCGTTGTTGAAGTGCATCGACATGGCCTTGAACCAGCACGTTCCATTCGATGCTCTTCACAGCTCCGCCTCTGGGGGCGAATCTTTTGTTGCTCTGCAGGAGGTCGAAGCATTCGTTGAGTGTACGCTGGCAGTCACCAATGATCTGGTACAAAGACCGAGCATCGTATCGGCTCCTAGCATTGCGGTGGAACGAGAGGTGCTGCAGCCTGTTGTCTGCGTTGTCGATAACGCTCCCCAAGTTCAAGAGGCTCTCATGGAGTGACAAAACATCTTGGCCGAAGTCTGCATACTGCCTGGCTGCAGTAATGAATCGACACTTAGGTCAGTGATTATCCTAGTTGTTGCGTTGTGCTTTTTTTTTATGTGTCATGAAATCCAATTTTAGGCCATTTCATTCAGTGGTGCTGGCTTGGGTGCGGTCGGTATCATCTCAGGGCAAATGGTACGGGCTCTTCTAGGCAATTTTCTTCTCTTTTGGGGGGTTGGGGGGCGGGGGCGGACACTCCCGGGCGACTTAGGGAGGAAAGGGTAAAAGCATCATTTCACAGACAGAGAAAGCCTGGGACTCACAGCAACTCAACCTCTCGTTCCAACCCCACTCCCACAGCTGAAGTGCGAGTTTCGTCAAAGCAATGATGTCTCCGACTTGCAAAGCGGCCATGGGTTTGTTTCTTTCAATCTCTCAAGGAGATGATCTTCGCATCTACGATTGCGAGAGGGATAAGTGATGGGCAGATGTGAGAAGACGCGGATGTGCAGTGGTGTGATGAGGTGAGGGACTTCCAGGAAAGCAACCCAGATCGAACAATATGGCTTTGGTGTGTGCGGCTCCTCGAATAATGTTTCACCTCGGAGGTTGAAAGTGACCCAACGGTCTGACTCAACCAATCCCCACTGGCTTGCTGATAGACTGATGCCCGGAAGGTTGAGGGGGACAGATCGGAATAGCGTGCTTGATATCGGTCACGGGTCTAGATTCGCCAGTAAAAACCAAGGCTGGATACTGGTGCATCGAGAGTGCAGCATGACACGCGACAGGCTTGCTGCTTCAATTCGAATCCTCCCGGACCAACCTCTGCCCGAGCCCGTCGGGCGCCATGAAAGAGGCGCTTCTTTCAGCTTGACAGGCAAAATCCCTCGATTCGCTGCAAGGGAGGCTAGTGGAGGCATAGCCACTTGAAAAGGCAACCGTACAACGTGAGGAGTTGATGCCATGCTTCGAACGCCGCTGCTGCTCGGTCTGGGCGGGTGTGGGTGAGCTTGGAAATCACCATAGCAGCTGGGCGTCGAGCTTTACTTCTGCGGCTCAAAACCGGGTTGACCCCCAGCAGTTCGCCAAGATGTCCAGGCACCCGGAACGACAACATTTTGGGGAAGGACAACGTCCACCTCACCCAGCTCAGCCACCGCCTCCTGCAAGTCAGGCCAATATTCCTTCACTGGCGCTCTCTAGCGCACATTCTTATCTCCCGAGCCCGCCTATCAACCAAGATCTTCTCAACCAAGTCGACAATTTTCCTGCAGGCAACATGAAATCTCACGAATGAGGCGGACTGGCGATGGCCTTTAGCGTTGCGGCAGGGCACCCACGAGGGCGGAATCTGCCATTCCATCCCTAAAGAGTAAGACTCCACACAGAGCCTCGTGCCAGCAATATAGCACAATGAGGCTTCTAGTTGGGAAACCTCGCCAATATGCCTACCACTTAGGTTGACATAGCCACGCCCTTGTTATTACTGCCAAGTATCAAAAGTCTTCTGATCGACTAAAGCCGGAGAGCCTTGCAGTAACAAATCGCTTGGAAGGGGGGCAGGGGGTTCCGCCCTATTTCTGGGCGAGACATCTCGCAAATCTCCCTCTGGCCCGCCGCCCTCACTCTGTTTCCCAGGCCAGTCCAGCTTTCACATCATCCACAATCCGCTGCCATGGATTACATCACCCTATAGTCCTAATTTCGTGTGCTGCCAAAGAAAAAGATCGGCTTACTCAGAAGAGTTGTTCCCGCCTTGTTGGGCACATCCTCGACCCAAGACCACCCCAGTCTTTTCAACGGTCACTCAATGACGTTGGATGCGCTGAAGGAATTCAAAAATGAATCACCCCTCTTCAATGGAATCACCCCTCAATAGTGCATGGGCCAGGCACTCGAATGGTCGTCGTACTGAACAGGGGAGCCATAATCATTTCTCTCATTTGCCTGCGGACAACCACCAGCAGGAGACATCGTGGCCCGGACATGACCACTCTAGTCAACGCCTCACGCATGGAACACCCTCGGCTGCCACCTTCGACCCGTACGCAGAACCCCACCGCCAGAGACAAGATGATGAGAGTAGTATGGACACCCTTAGAAGGGGACTAAGGGACCGCGACACATCAAGAGATAATGGAATTGTCACGGACGCGCCTGGCGAACAGTTTAGGCTGGGATATATCGATGTTGTCTGTCTCATCCTGAACCGAATGATTGGATCAGGCATATTCATGGCACCTCTAAAGGTCATGGTCGGAACTCAGAGCACGGGGGCGTCATTACTTTTCTGGCTGGCAGGCGTCGTATACGCCCTTTCAGGGATGCACGTCTACATCGAGTTCGGATTGAATGTCCCTCGGATCATTTTCCAAGGCGTTGAACAAAGCGTCCCTAGAAGTGGTGGTGATCTTCACTACGTAAGCCATTCTTCCTTCCCTATCCACCTCTGCATTAACCTTGCTGACCGCGCTATTTTAATTAAGCTCATGTATGTTTACCGCTGGATCGGGTACCGGGGGCAGACCGTTCTACTCGTGACGTGTGTGTTTGGAATCTCCTTCATTGTTCTAGGCAATATGGCAGGGAACTGCATCAATTTCGCCATCTGGGTCACTCGGGCAGCGGGTCGAGAGGCCAATAATGGCGCGATAAGAGGCATTGCACTGGCCATCGCGACTTTCTCTTGCTTTATCCACGCCTCTTCCCGGAGGGGTGGCATATGGCTCAACAACCTACTTGCAGCCATCAAGCTTATGATCCTCTTACTCATCATCATCACCGCTGTCATCGTAGGTGCCGGCGGAGCAGGGGTCATCCAAGCGAATAACGTCTTCTCGGATAATTTGGGAACAGACAAAGCCTTTGATGATGCCGCCAAAGACGCCCATGGCTATGCGTCAGCATTCCTAGCAATCAGTACGTTTCGATCATGGTCTTAGTCAGACTTGACGGTTCTGACACTTATAACAGTCTTTGCGTTCTCGGGCTTTGAGCAGCCCAACTACGTCCTGGGGGAGATTAGCCGTCCTCGAAAAAGGTTTCCGCTCTCCATGATTGTCGGAACGGGCACGGTCTGCCTACTTTACATGGCCACGAACCTCGCATACGTAAGTCGTTTTATTTTAGGCCACGTCCTTCAGTGGCCGAAAATTGGCTAGATCCACTGACATCCGTTCTCAGATGGCTGTAGTGCCAGCTTGTATGCAGCTGAAGGGCAATGAAGCCTCAGTCGCAGAGAATTTCTTCAATTTAGCTTACAGTCGCTACACGTACAATGAGACGACCTGCGAGATGATTCCCCCAGAGTCTCACGATGACACTGGCTACCGTATCTTCGCTACCTTCATCGCCATCTCCTCTCTAGGCAATGTCATCGTCATGACCTTTACGGCTGCCAGAATCAAGCAAGAGACCGCCAAACAGGGCATCCTGCCGTGGGCAAACTTCCTGGCTCGTGATCGTGATGTCAGCGTCGGAAGACTTCTCAAGTGGTTCAGGGGGAAAGGCTGGTTCCACTCGATTCTCAAGCACAAATGGTTCTCACCGGAGCAGCATTCAGAAAAAACGCCAGCCGGAGCACTCGTGCTGCACTTCATATCCTGCGTCATCCTGCTTCTAGCAACACTGAATATGGCAGCCCAGGATGCATACACTCTTCTGACTAGCCTCGCTGCGTATGTGGTGAATGCTTTCTTCGGAGTGTTCTTGGGTCTTGGGATTCTTATATTACGATTTCATGGGCCGCCACCCACCGGGCCCGAGGGACCCACCACCAGTTGGACCGAGATGACTGGTCCCGGCATTAAACCACTCCTCAGTGTCACGGCAGCAGTGATTTATCTCGTAGGGAACTTGTGGCCTGTGGTTACCATGTGGATACCACCAGAGGCACAGTCACGGGGAACTTCTCCAACAAACAGCACGACGACGGCGACGGATGCATCCACTTCGTCCTCTCTGGCGTGGTATATCGTGCCGACAGTTTCGTGGGTCATCCTCGCCGTCGGTGGTCTGTGGTTCCTCGGATTCTTCGCATACGCCAAGAGGCGGGAGATGAAGAAGTACGAGGTATTCACGGTCGAGAAGGCTCCAGAGTTTGAGAGCGCAAACGGCGGCGAGGCGGGCACGGATGGTGACCTGATTTTGGTGCACGAGACTGTGTATCTGGCATGGCAGGCGAAAGAGATCATGGAGAGCGAGGCGATGGAGATGCGCAAGGCACCTGCTATGTAATTATCGGATGTCCATGGTGACACGCGCAATGGTAGGTCGGAGTTCCGCGTGGTATTCCTTTGTCGAGCTCCGCAAGGAGCGAGAACAAGAGTACGAGAATTGTGAAATAGGGCGACTGTAATTCTTAGGGGACTATGAAGCCATGATAGGCTAATTTCAAGATAGCATCTCCTTGATGCTTGAAGTGAAAACAAAATTGTCTAAAACGGTTGTTTAGCGATGTCACGGGGAGGCACAGCTTACATTTCTATTTCAAATGTTACCTCCAGACCTTATATTTTCTTTGAACGCGGCGCATGCCTATTTGTTACCTTCCATACTTAGGTATGTAGTAGGTGAGAACAAAGAACGATCCACCGCAGCAGATCCCGAAGAGGCATGCAAAGCAATACTGCGCTGGCCTGCGATCCTCGTAGATATCGTGGCAATGTGTCCGATAAACAGCTGCAGCGCGACGAACACGACTAGGTTGTTATGATGGCTGTCGAACTGGAAGCTCCCTGTGGCCTCCTCTCTTTTTGCACCGAATGGTACAAGAGGTGGAAAATAGAAATTCCCGATAAATTAAGTCCCTGGTCTGCACTTGAGAAATTACAAATGGGAATAGAGCTGACGAAAGAACAAGGGCGCCCCAGGAGGCAGGGGGGTCCTCAGGCGGTGACCACTGCCTATAGTGCCGTCTTCAGCCTTGTGGCCACTCGCGGCCAAGTCGACAGCAGTACGCTGCAGTGGGGAAAATTGCAATCGATATGCACGAGTTACTTCCATACGCTATGTTAGCTAACACGCTTTTTGTGACGTAGCTCACGATGTGAGTTCCACATGGGCGCTTTGAGTCCCACGCGGGCGCTACGCCAAGGCTCCAATAGGCGATGATCTGAATCATGTATTACTGATTACTGATCACTCATTGCACTTGGGAAACAACCCCACATCACTGGCACATTGCGGATTATCTCGCTGTGCTGGCTGACAAACAAAGGGAAGTGCTGAATTCTGCTGGAACTCAATGGGTAAGCCAACAACGCAGGTCGAATATTCCAACAACTCCATAGAAGTCCGTGTGGATAATTATTAGCAGAATGCGTTTGTATAAAAGCCTAGATCCTCCTGTGAGAGTGTCAAAATGGAATGGGCCAGCACCAAAGCACCGCTGATTTCATCATCATGTTTCTCAACAAGCTCTTCTTTTTCGGGGTTGGATCAGCTATGGCGGTGGCCTCATGCAATAACTCAAAGCTACGCGTCGAGAATTTTATCAACTCTGGCCCGTCGCTTGACATGGTGTCTTCGTTGATCATCGGCTCCGAGGCGGCTGTCTTGGTCGATATGCCCCTTGCCGTACCCCAAGCCGAAGCTCTCGCTGCCTGGGTGGCCAACACAACCGACAAACCCTTGGTTGCAGCTTTTTCGACCCATTTCCATCCTGACCACTATCTGAGTGGCGCGGCCTTCCTTACTCGATTCCCTGAGGCGAAGTACTACGCGAACTCGAGGGCTGTGGCATTGATGAAAAATGAGGCACAGGAGAAGGTAGGAAGTTCCTTGCGGTTACCTCCCTAATTCTATTACTAATCTTGGCATGTCGACTCTAGATTTCATTTTGGGCTGGGGCGCTGGGAGAAGGGCTTGTCGTCAAGGAAGCCGTCATCCCAACGCCTTACGATTTTACGTTCTTCACTTTGCCAGGCGACGAGGATGAGCCGATCGAGCTCCTTAGCCCTTTGGTTGCCGATACAATTGATGAGACAATGTTCTGGATTCCTTCGAACGGAATCTTGATCGCCGGTGACTCTGTCTACAGCCACACTGTCCACTTGTGGCTCGCCGACCTACTTTCGCCTGTTTTGACCTCAGCCTGGTTATCTACCTTGGACTTTATCGAACACCTCGAGCCTCGTGTAATTATTCCCGGACATACAATTTCTCTCGATTCTTTCGGGCCAGCTATCGATCTCCATCATTCCCGTAAATATGTCACATACTTCCAAGAGGAAATCGAATCGAAGGGGGTGGATGTCTATACCCCAGAGGAGATTCTCAACGGGTTTAACAGCACGTTCCCTGGTCTACTTTCTGGATCGTCGCAGACATCACGGACACTGCTTGATATCACAGCACAGCAATTTGGACGGAATGGGACCCGACAGGTTCACTACGTTGATCTTGCGTCCTACAATGACACAGCTCAACTTGAAGCTTGGAACCTGGGACTTTAGGACGCAGTGGATGACGTGTGCGCTAACTAGCTGGAATAAATTTATATTCATCATCAGGATAACTCTTCTGATTCAGGCCGGATCTTTTTGGGGTTGATCAAGTCTCTACTCACTGTTAGTTTAATCGAAACTTTATGTCAAAATCAGTACTGTGAACCTGCGTTAGCACTTAGAATAGCATGCTCTCAATATCTGTGCGCAGTTCGAGGTTAATTGATTTAAGCCAGCTTTTGGGCTATTGAACAGGTTATGTTTCGCTGGACATTAGCCCTTGGGCTGCTTGTGTCGGCGATTCTAGTCAACGGCGACGTCGAGACCATGCTCTCTACCCTTATGTGTGCGGCACAAGGCTGGGGCCACGTGCCCACAGACTGACGATGGCTTTTCTCTACCGATATAAATATTTTGTTGCACCCCCCAATCGTCGCAGTATCCACAGCCCATTCGCGAAGAATCTCATTGAGCGGTCTTCGGCTCCGGCAGTTCCTAATCGGGATAACCGCCAAGCGGTAACGAGGTAAAAAAAAAAAAAGCTGCGCAGCAACGAATGAATTATCACTTCAACGATCATCATTAATACGAAAGTATAACAGAGATACCACTAGAGCCACCATGTCGCTGTCTACGCAACAAGGTCGCACTCGTCACCAGAGCAGGATGCGTGGGTGATGGTGTTGCCAACGGCCGAGCGATATCAATCATACTGGCCAATAAAGGCTACAATGTAATTTGCCTGGACCGAGATCTATCGTAGGCCAGCAAGACTACCAAGATTGCAAACTCAAAGCCGAGCCATAGCGAGGCAGTACCTACCCAGGGAGACGTCACCTCATCTGAGGACTACAAAGCTACCGTTCAATTAGCCCTGGACACTTTTAGACACCTGGACATCCTGGTCAATAACGTCGGTATTTCTAGGGTATTAAGCATAGCTGTTGACATGGATCTAGAGCAATGGGCTAAAGGCCTGGAGACCAACGTCAGCAGCATGGTCACCATGGCAAAGCATGCTGTCCCCGCGATGGACAAAAATGAGGGCAAGGTAAAGGGCTCTATCATCAACATGGGGAGCATGGCTAGTCTTAAGGGCGGCACACCGTATCTTCTCTACCCGACCAACAAAGGCGCTATAGTCAACATGACAAGGGCGATGGCTACACACTATGCTGAGTCTGGTATCCAGGTGAACTGCATCTATCCGGGTGTATGCCATTGCTATTATATACCATTCCGTGCCGGAAATACGAGATTCGCTGAAATTAATGCGCACAGATGCTATACACGCCAATGATGTTTGCCAAAGGCATGTCCGAGGAGGTGAGAGCTGCACGCAGGGCAAGAAGCCTGCTCGGGACGGAAGGCAATGCTTGGGATTCTGCAGCCGCGGTCGTGTTTCTAGATAGCGACCACTCGCGGTGGATCACGGGTGCCATCTTTCCGGTCGACGCCGGTACTATGGTCGCTGTTGGTACCTAGGTATTGGAATGACGAAGGCTGCGAGTGTGAACGGATGAGCACATTTTTGACCTTTTTTTCACTTTCGTCAAAGAATGGCTACACAATACACACTTGTCCGCTTGAATGATGTTGACTGCATTAGAATACCATAAGTGAAGTAGGACCGCAAAGAGTTGGAATCCGTCGGACATAGAGCTCAATAAATTGACTGGTGAACGTGAACCAGCTCATTTATGCATCAAAGCTACCCTTCCGTCGACCTCACCAGCTGCCAGACCTTTGAGGACCTCCGGAAGACTGTCCAACGACCTCTCTTCTACTTGAGGCTTGATAGCTCCAGCAGCGACCAGATCGAGAACCTCCTTGAGGTCCCGCGCTTGCCCACCATATGAGAAGATGAAGCTCAGTCGTTTTCTCGTTCCAATCTTCATGTGGATCGTGTTCTCCGTGTCAAGGCTTCCAATGCACAGGATCTTGCCGCCTCGCCGAACTAAAATTTATCAGCTAACGCCAATGTGCGACTGGGGAATAGCTCACCTATCTGCTGTCCAGCCTCAAAAGTCTCGTGCTTGCCGACAAAGTCCAGCACAGTGTCGATCATTGTCTCTGGCCCCTTGTTACTCAGAAAGTCTTCTGCTCCCATGCCCACAGGCACGATGTCATCGGCTGGTACTCCCAAGGACTTGGCCGTGTCTAGACAGCACTGCCGAGTGTCTAACACGATCACCCTGGCACCAATATGACGGACGACTTGCAGTGCATTCATACCTAGACCTCCGAGGCCGAATAGAAACACCGTCTCGTGTGGTCTGACCTCTGCGCGGCGGACGATGCCATGGTAAGCTGTATTGACGGCATCTGTTGCAACTGCGGCTTGGGCAGGTGATACGCCTTATCATTTGTCAATTTCAAGTCGCAGCTTACTAAACAGGAGGAAAAGTAGGACAAATCGTACCTTGCGGAACAAGCACGGCGCCTCGAACATCCACGACGGCATAGGGTGCATAGAACCCGTCTTGCCCAATGCCCGAGTGGTGACCTCGCTCACAGCACTGCGACAGGTCTCTACTGCATTCTGGGCAACTTTCCTCTTGGCAGCCTGGCACAGCGTGGAGTGCGACGACATCTCCCTGTGCGAGTCGTTAGACAGGGAGTTACGACGTGGTGATGGTACTTCGGAGCTTACCAGCTTCAGCGGAGTCATTCCCGCGGCGCTCTCGCCGAACTTGACGATCTCGCCGCAACCTTCATGGCCCTATATATGGTGACGGAACATAAGGATTACGGCTTTCATCTTCACTGGAACTCGTGGTCTTACCAGGATGTACTTGTCTCTAAACCAGCTGGCTTGTTCGTCAATTTCGAGAAGTGAGAGATCGCTACGGCACACTGCAGATCAGTCAATACCTCATGATATCCATAGCTTGTCACATGGTATATCGCACCTCCAGACGATATCAGCTTCACCAGCACTTCGTTAGCAGACGGCTTAGGTACCACTACTTGCTCCCAAACCGGCTGCGGATTGCCTCTGTGTTTCCTCCACGCGTACATGGCGTCTGGCATTGTGCTGCTCATTTCTGCGAAATTGGATGGAACAAATTGCAAGCAGGATTACGCAAGCCGTTCACCACTCTCGAAGGACTGGGATTTGGCAGTGACTTCTTGGATCTCAACCCAGGACAACCCCTCGTTGAAGTCTTCAATGCTGGTACGGCAAGCCAAGCTAGAGATGCAGCCCGCGATGCACCTCGGGACTTCCACTTTCGGGGTTGCCGACGGCAAGTATTCAGAGGCTAGACCCAAACAAAGTTGTCTCGTATGCCTCTGCGTACATTTAGTCCTTGGAAAATGTCAAGATTTACTGCAGAATCTCCCCCCCCCCCCCGAACCAAAAGAAAAAAAAAAGAAAAATCGAAAAAGACTACAATGGTATTCTTTCCGCTGAGATGGGTCCCATCGCTCCCATTTGGTCCGTACTCTCAAGTCACGGCCTTCTCTCGACACAGCAATATTGACATAGAGTCACCGGATTCTGTGCCCACTTATTAAACAGGTCATCAATACTACAACTCTTTGACCCCCAAGCTTACTACTACTACACCAGCTATAGACCTGTGATTTCCCGTTGTTGTTGTTGTTGGAGTTTCATTGTCGGATGGTCCAAAGAGGGGTCAGACGACGCGCTCAGTCAAGCCCGCGGGATCTGGTTTCCGACCACCAAGTCACGTGGACAGGCAGTCTCGTTGCCAAATGATGCTCCGCAAATACGGCTCCGAGAGGCGACGACCCGCGGAAGTAAGATGCGAAACTGGGAGAGGATATTCCATGGCTACTTTACATAGTCATCCAGAGTCGGGAGAGAAGTTGGGGAAACGGGGCTGGTAGTTCTTCAATTTCAACTCTTGGAGCCATGCCGAGGAGTGATACATTCATTGCCAGCCCAGTCCATCAGAACCCAATCGTGTCGGCCACTTCTAGCTCCTGGCGTCATCTTTTACTTTCCGCTTTGTTATAGGTTTTGAAGTGGTCCAGCTTTGACTTTTTGTCTTTTTTGTGTTGGTTATTCGACATCTTTCAGTTCATAATGTCGGCCTACGGAAAGAACCTGGATGCCATTATCATTGGCGCGGGCCCATCTGGCATCGCCATGGCCTATCGTCTGAAGCACGAGCTCAACTTTCATGACTTTCTGATTTATGATAAGCTAGATGGCATCGGCGGCACCTGGAGAGCAAACACATATCCCGGATGGTAAGTCATGAGCACCCACATGAGGGGCAGGCATATAGGTCTTTGCAGTTCAAGACAGGAAGCTGACCATTCTTTTCTCACTCATTAGCGGATGTGATCTTCAGTCGCACCTCTATTCGTTTAGCTTCAATCCAAACCCAAATTGGTCGAAGCAGCTCTGCGAACAGCCCGAGATTCTTCAATGTAAGTTCCTTCCAGCTCCGGCCCAGTCCTCCTAGGAACCCGTTATTCAGAGTATTACACGGTTGAAACGTTTTGACTAACCAGTGTATGGTAGACCTGGAGGACACTGTTGACAAGTTCGACATTCGAAAGCATGTCCATTCGTCGGTTGAGTGCGTCGGTGCAAGGTGGCACAATGACCTCAGCAAGTGGGAGGTGAACCTGAAGGACCTCAAGTCGGGGATTGAGTACTCCCGCTACGCCACCGTCTTTGTGTCTGCCGTGGGTGCCATCTCCTTTCCACGAGACGTCAAGTTTCCAGGCATGGAGAATTTCAAGGGGCCCATGTTCCACACCGCACGATGGGATCATTCCGTCACATATGCGAACAAGCGTGTCGCTGTCATCGGCAATGGCTGCAGCGCGGCTCAGGTCGTTCCGTCCGTGGCCGAGAAGGCAGCCTTTGTGAAGCAGTACGCTCGCAGTGGGCAATGGTTCCACGACCGGCCAAACCGGTACTACACTGAGCTGGAAAAGTTCATGTTCAAGTGGGTACCGCTGTGGGAGCGGCTTCTCCGCCTCAAGATCTTCCTCGACGCAGATGACGAGACTACGGCTTACTTCCCGACGCCGAAGGGACTTAGGCTCCGCACTCATATGGAGAGCGCGTCAAAGAGGTACATCCAATCTAAGACACCAGAGAAGTACTGGAACCACATCATCCCAAAGTTCCCATTGGGATGTAAGCGCCGCGTCTTCGACCCTGGCTACCTTGGCTCTCTACACAGGCCTAACGTTGAGCTGCTGCCCGAGGGTATCCAGGAGATGACAGAGACTGGTATTATCAGTGCATGTGGAGTTCGGGATGACTTCGATATTATTGTGCTCGCTACTGGATTCCAGGTCTCGGACTTCTTAACGCCAATGCACATCATCGGCGCTGACGGCCGAGCCCTGCACCAGCAATGGAAGGAATGTCGGGGCGCCCAGGCATACCTCGGCACGCACGTCCACAACTTCCCGAACATGGCCATCATCTTCGGACCCAACACCTTCCCAGCCAACAACTCGGCCCTGTTCGCGTGCGAGACGCAGGTCGACTTCGCCATCAAGTCACTCTTCACGCCCCTGATCGACCACCGGGCGAACATAATCGAGGTCAAGCAGACAGCCGAGAACTTCACGACGAACGCGATTCACAAGGAGCTCTCTAACACTGTGTTCTCCGGGGACTGCTCGAACTGGTATATCGGTAACTACGGTCGCAACGCCGCCTCTTGGCCCGGCATGGCACGGTCCTACTGGGCTGCCACATACTTCCCGGACTGGTCAGCATTCAACCTCATCGGTGGGAGCAAGCTGTGGCCACTCTACACTATTCGGCGCTGGCTGTCGAATGCGGGGATGCTGACCAAGGCGCTGTTCATCTTTGGTATCGCGGCGGCAGCAGCCGGCTCTGGAATTCGTGAGGCCAGTATCGCGCGGCTTGCTCTCTTGAGAAACATGGTGACCAGTACTCTTCAATGAGCTGCACATCTTTCGTTTTTCAGTGGACTCTTTTCCGTGTTATCATCGGCAGATAGCTCGTGTTGAGAATATGACGACTTACAACGTGACCTGCTGCAATGTCTATTTACTGCTTGAAAATTGAGCCCCTTATAAACTTGTGTAGATCAAAGCATCCTGGTACATCTTCGCTGAACGAGCTGGGATTCTAAGACGTGATGAGGGGGGCGTCCTGAAATCACTCACGCATCGGGGGGGGGGGGTCAATGACTGCGCTCTGCCACAGTACAATAGAACCTTCAGGATGGCCTTGTTTTGAGAAGGCGCTTTTATATTCAACTTCGCACTTACAGATATCGAATAGTACGCATGCATCAGAGCAGGTGATAGCATTGCAAGCAATTGACGAAGCTATCCGCCAGGCCTGCCCTGGCAGACTCAGGCATTGACTCAAGGACATGCTCGCAAGCTCGGTGCAGAACGCTGGGATTCAATCATGTCGATGCAGAACCTTGACGAGAGAGTGGACCAAATTCATATTTTCTGAGATGCAACGAGCAGTTTCCCAGATTTTGATGACTCTAGCAAAAGTCCTCATTCTTTACTCGTGTGGTTTCGTTTCTCATTTTCTTTTTCATTGTACACAAGTATAGAGCATGGTTGGATGGCGGTTAAGCTCCCACTTGTCTCGAAACCTACTGCCGACCTCGGGGTGTCTGTTCCGGGGGCCCTAAAAGGATAAGACCTGCAGCCCTAGAGCCGTCACGATCTCTGAACCGCCGCGACATGCTCTGCCCGATTTGAGATGACTCGAGACCGCCCACTAGTCATTTTCACGGTAAGTTCCGGAAATTGGCTATGCAATAATATGACCTAAAGGTCCTGGTTGGCAAAGTGTCTTGCCTGAGCCGGATCCAAGTTCCGGGATATGCTGAGGGGCCAAGAGTTTCGGGTATTGAATTCCAGAACTGCTAATCCAACTGCAAGACGTCCAACATCCATGCCATATTGAAAAGCAATAAAAAGAGCCTATTAGTGTCGAGACTTGGTGACTGATGGTGTGAACTATGCCTTCAACTGTCATCGCATACCGGTACGCATCTAAACAATTGCTGTCGCCCACTGCAGCAACCAGGAGCCTCTCTACGCAGTGACTCACGGGCTAAATTGATCATGTCTTACGTCGAAAGTCACCTGAAGAACGTATGCTATACTCATCAGAGACCCCCTTGAAGTAAATGGCGCAAAGCTGATGACTTGACCCTCCGTTTTCTAGCTGAAGAACAGCGAGTTGTTCTCGGGGGAAGCTTTTATAGATGGGCAATGGATTCTCAAGGACAAAACATTTGATGTCTACGGTTGGTCACAAATATTTTCTAACCAAGCTCTGTCCTACTAAGACTCAATAGAGCCATCTTCGAGTACCGTCTTGGGCAAGGTGTCAAGTTGCACACTTGAAGACTTTCAGAGAGCCATCGATAGTGCAGACAAGGCACAACGGAGCTTCTTTGAAAGCACGACCGGGGTCCAAAGGGGAGCTCTGATGAGGAAATGGAATGACTTGATACTCGAGAACGTGGATGACAGTAAGTTTGCACATTGTTGAAAAGTTCGGCCGATGATTTCCTGACCCGCCCGATGATAGTTGGAACCATTCTCTCCCTAGAAAACGGGAAGACCCTGGTCGAGGCGAAGGGTGAGGTTGTTTATGCTGCAAGCTTCATATCATGGTTTGCAGAGGAGGCCACTCGTTCTTATGGCGCCACGATCCCATCCTCCACCCCGCACACCACTCTCATGACCATCAGAGAACCAGTCGGCGTGTGCGGAATCATTACACCGTGGAACTTTCCCGCCGCAATGATTACCAGGAAAGTCGGCCCGGCTCTCGCCGCTGGTAACTCCGTCGTGATCAAGCCGCCTAGCGAGACACCATATACTTGCACTGCACTTGTTAAGCTGGCTATGAAGGCCGGCTTCCCCCCGGCGGTGATCCAGGTCTGTCCTACAAAGGATCGTGCGGCTTCCACCGAGATATGCAAGAATCCACTCGTCAAGAAGATCAGCTTCACAGGTTCGACTGGAGTGGGTAAGAAACTGGCTGAGTTGGCAACCGGCACTCTGAAGAAGATGAGTCTGGAGCTGGGTGGTAATGCGCCGTTCATTATTTTCAACGACGCAAACCTTGACCTGGCTGTAGAAGGTGCAATGCTTTGCAAATTCCGCTGTTCAGGCCAGACATGTGTCTGGTAAGCTTTCTTCGTGATTAATATTGCTGCACTATAATTTGCAAATGATACACTGGATGCTGATTCTAGCTCTCTAGCGCAAATCGACTCTACGTCCAGAGTGGCGTGGCCAAGACTTTCACAGAGAAGCTCGTCGCGGCTGTGCAGAAGCTCAAGACGGGCCCGGGGTTGGAGTCCTCAACCACTCAGGGGCCATTGGTGAATAAAGCCGCTGTAGAAAAGGTCAAACAGCATGTCGAAGACGCTATTTCGAAGGGCGCAAGAGTCGAAGTGGGTGGCAAGACGCCCGAAGGTGACGGCTTCTTCTTTGAGCCTACCGTGCTTTCCGGCGTCAAAACAGATATGTTGGTCAGCAGGGAAGAGACATTCGGCCCCCTTGCTCCCATCTTTGAGTTCGAGACCGAGGAGGAGGTTCTGCGGCTGGCCAACGATACCGAATTTGGTCTTGCAGGATACTTCTTCTCACAAGATATCGCGCGCGCTATGCGTGTGGCACAGAAGCTGCAATGTGGCATGGTTGGTGTCAACACCGGAAAAATTAGCGCGGCCGAGGCTCCGTTCGGGGGAGTCAAGGAGAGTGGATACGGCAAGGAGGGCAGTCTTTACGGTCTCGAGGAATACCAAATCATCAAGAGCATTACGATTGGAAATCAGAACGTGGGGCTTTAGACTCGGCAGCGTAAAAGTCTCGTCTAGCATATTTCAAGCCGAACCAATCAAATTGAGCTTGTAGACGAATGGCAACATGGAAGGTAGTAGTATGTCCTTCCTCGAAGAAAGTGTCGAGAGCCGTCATCAACAAATGGGATATGCGGGCAACTGGTAGCTTTCGCCTCTGACAAGGTGTCGCGTCATTGTGGGAAAGCTCGAATGTCAGGACGATGCAATCACGAATTGTGATAACAGATGTTTCCTTTCAGCGCATATACCAAAGGGAGACCTCTCCTCTCAATTATCATTGTCATACGGGCACGCATGGCAGGGAATCCATGTGTCTCGCAGTCCCCCTTGCATCATATCAAGTATCGGGCTAATGATAGATTGCGGGGTTCACGTAGTACACTGCGGAATGCGTTTTCCGGGGTATGGGGAAAAGACACCTTTGCCCAGGATCTGCTCCATTTCCCCAGGCCCATGATAAGCTGGAGTAGTTCAAGGAGTTTGCCCTGTGCGCTGGGCAACACCAAGCGTACATCCAAACTTCAGCAATGCGCCTCGTCGGTCTCGGAGCAAGGGCCGAACCTCAGCATTCAGGGGTATTGTATAAGAATTGGCCTTTTCCATTATATCAGCCCATGCTGCAGGACGCGGACTCGCACAGACAGTTCATGAATTTTTCGATAGCATGGACTGACGAGCCTCGTCAATCTCCCTCTAGCTTCTTCCATTTTCTCTCCCTAAACTCCAATACCATCAACCCGATTTTTGTAGAACATATCGTGTTCTTAAATTTCCTGTCATGTCTACAGATATGAAAATCAGCCCACAGGCTGATGCCCAAAACGGGATCACCGCCACATACGAACACAAGGAGGGCTCGCATGCACAAATTGACTCTCGAAGCCTCACAGATAGAGATAGACTCGATGAGGATGTAGCCTACGGACCGAATGGCGTTCGCGGCCTCCTTGGAAACTCATATGTCTTCGGTGCCGCGTTTCTTGCCTCCCTTGGAGGCTTCTCCTTCGGCTATGACCAAGGTGTCATCTCCATCATCAACGTCATGGACCAGTTCCACGATACCTTTCCACAGACGAAAACCGCCTTCGGGACCAGTTTGATGACAGCCATGTTGCTTTTCGGTGCTTTCGTGGGCTGCATATTCATGCCCTACGTTGCCGACAAAATCTCTCGGAAGCGGGCCCTGACTCTGGTGGTCATCATATTCGATATTGGCGCTATCATTCAAACAGCGGCTCATAACTATGGTACCCTTGTGGCTGGCAGAGCCATTGGTGGTATTGGAGTTGGTACTCTTGCAATGGCATGCAACCCCTCTGAAATACTTTCCACATCTCGCACAAGGCTGACGAATGAACAATGCAGGGTGCTCCATTGTACATTTCCGAAATCGCCCCACCGAACCTGCGAGGTACCCTTCTCGTCCTCGAATCGATATCTATCGTATCAGGTGTCGTGATCTCTTTCTGGATCACTTATGGTACTAGAAATATCGCCAGCGAAGTCTCTTTTAGGCTGCCCCTCGGATTGCAAATGCTTTGCGCCACGATCCTTGGCGTTGGTATTCAGTTCTTCCCTTATTCACCTCGATGGTTGACTCTTGTCGGCCGTAACGAGGAATGTCTCACGAGTCTATGCAAGCTACGCGGTCTGTCGCCCTCTGATCCTCGTGTGCAGAGGGAGTACAGGGGCATCGTTGCAGAAATTGAGTCCAACAAGATGGCGCTTGCCAAGAAGCATCCAGGAGCTGGAAGCATCAAGCTTGAGGCCCTCTCGTGGCTTGACCTGTTCGACCGGAAGATGCTGCGCAGAACTGCCGTTGGATGCGGGGTCTGCTTCTTTCAACAATTCTCTGGTATCAACGCCTTCATCTACTACGCTCCTACGCTCTTCCGCTCTATTGGACAGTCTGAAGAGATGTCCCTTATCCTATCAGGTGTGTTCAACATACTCCAGCTGGTTGCCGTTGCTGTCTGCTTCGTTGTAATCGACAAGCTGGGGCGTCGGCCGCTAGCCATTATCGGCGGTTTCGGGTCTTGTGTCTGCTACATCGTCATTGCTGCTCTGGCTGGCGTGTACGAAAAGAACTGGCAGGCAAACACAGCTGCGGGCTGGGCATGCGTCGCCATGGCTTTTTGCTTCATAATGGTCTATGGTGTTTCCTTCTCTCCGCTTGGTTGGAGCCTGCCCGCTGAAGTGTTCCCCAACTCTCATCGTGCAAAGGGTGTCGCTTTGGCCACCTGCGTTAACTGGCTGTCTAACTTCATTATCGGAATTTCTGTTCCCCCTATGCTTGAGAATATCAAATTTGGGTCGTATGTATTCTTTGCCTGTTTATGTGGATTGGCTGGTGTATGGGCAGTGCTTCTCGTTCCGGAGACGAAGGGTAAAACTCTGGAAGAGATTGATCTTTTGTTCGGAGATACAAGCATGGGGGAACAGATGGAGGCAATGAAGGTTGCTACCTCTGCGGCCAACCAGATTACTGTTAATCAGCATATATAATGAACAGTATGTGCTGCCGGCGCTTCTTTATCATCTTCACGGAGCAGGCAAAGGCCTACGATCATTGGAAAATGATTTGACCTGCTTCCGGAAGTCAGTCAATAAATTTGGAGCTCACACCCTTGGGTACCTCTCTTCGTCGTCCGGACATATGCCAGATTTACGTCGACTCTTCTGCTTGACCTCTGAGACTCACATTTTCCTATAGGATGACAATTGCGATCGTAGAATCCGGCTTCTATGCTTCAATTTGACCTCGTCCAAGAGCACTGGCAAGACAGCTACCTTAGTATGGTCGTCGGAACATGCCGCGGAATTGTTGCTGGATTGGCAGCCCTGTTGCCTATTATTCATTGGATTATACCGTCAGAGTGGTAAAGCTTGGGTTGGATTAACCTTAAATCATGGTGCAGTTCTCTAGCGGCGTGTGGCTTACCATAGTCCTCCATGCTTGGTTAGCTAGATACGACGAATGTCGATGCAAAACAACTAGACAACCAGACGGCGCCGTTGGCGGGATTTCCGCCTAGCGACAACTGAGCTTGCCATTCCGTTCCTGGAACTTGACACACTCACCTTGTCCTCAAACTCCCCATAACCTTTCGCGTTTCTCATGACTAGCAGGAAGGATCAATCTAGACCCACCCCGCAAGGAACCCGCCTCGCGTTGCCGTCCGAAAGGGTACATTGAGCGCTCCTCGCCAATGTCTCCACCATACAAGGTTGTGTGCTGGGCTGTCCCGCCCGCCCTCCTCCCGAAGATTAGGCGACCATGTCGCATTGAAGGATGCGTCTTGTGTGTGAGCCCACTACGGCAGTTGCCGCGCCGCCGGCACATTCGTTCACATGTTGCCAACCTCTCCTGCTTGGAGACGGCACGCCGCTTATACCGTAGCGTATTATAGTGGAAATAAAGTTCAACAGATCCCTCTAGCTCAGCTCGGGCCCTCTGAGATCAAGCCAGTGGTTTGCCGCTGTCTGTAGCATGGAGATGTCTATTACTATAGGAATTGGAATTCAAATCTCATTTCCTGGCACGCCGATTGTCAAGACGTCGAGGGTCAGGAGGACATCGACCTTGCTCAGTACCTAGTGAATCACCATTGCGAAGCTAATCTTGGTCCTTCCGCCTCTTACATAGGACCTAGATGACTCGTCTGGAAGGACAGGGCCGGTGGCTTGTCTTCGAGTTCGACCTGCATCTCAAAGTGGGAGGGATTTGTTGTTCATGACTTGCGGGCGCGCCTATGTTGCAGAAGTGATGATCAGGCAAGGGCGCTGTTAAGCGCGTGTCCCGCATTTAGCTCACAGGGTGGCCGTACCATCCCGTCGGATCCTTTTAGTGCGCAGGGGTCTACGCCTCCTTTTTCTTTGTCTGCCTCCAGTGCTAGGTACCCTAGGGTACCTGGCATGGCACCGGCTCAATCCGCCCTCTTATAGATTCGGCTCCGTGAAAGGTCCTTTTCTTGCTCCGCACTTGTGATATTTGTCTTTCTCATGATGCCTCCTTCCCGGCCGGACCTTCGTGCCGCCCGTCTGTCCCACATTCCATGGCTTCACTTCCAGATCCCCCACCGGGGCTGGATCTGACCGAGACGAGAGTGCCCGGTCTGCTTGCATCTGCATGTATCACCTGGGCGGTGGGTGCTGCATGTGTTGGGCTCCGGTTCTTTTCTCGAAGACTCACAAGGGGAGGATTCTGGTGGGATGACTGGATCATGCTTATAGCACTGGTAAAACTTCCGAGGCCGCTACATCGCATCTAATCGACAGGCACTGACAAGACCAGGTCTGGGCCTCCTTTTTCTTCTTTTTCACTACGTGTTACAGTAAGTCCTGCTTATAAATGATTTAGCTATCGACCAAAGCCCCCAATCCCGCCCTTCATCAGCTAAAGGAGTTGCTTGGCCAGTGGTTCCAAGAGGGCTTGGCATGCACGTATGGGCAGCCCCTTTCGGCGCGACGAAGTCGTACTTTTTCGGTCTCTACATCACTTCCTACGCCTACACTCTGAGTATTTTCACCACGAAGCTGGCAATACTGGCTTTTTATTGGAGAATCTTCTCCGCGGATCCTAGAATCAGGTGGCCACTGAGGATATTTGGCTTGTTTCTCTCAGTATGGACCGTCGTATTAGTAAGTAACGTCGAAGCTAGTGTAGTATTTCATCCACGGGGCGGTCAAGGGCTGATACTCATGTGCTTCGTACAGTTTCTGGTGCTCATACTCCAATGCCAGCCAGCCAGCGCGTTCTGGGAAAGATTTGATCCCGTCAACCCTCCAGACCCGTAAGACCATTTTTCTTTGTTCATGGACCACTCTAGTGGACGCTTTACAGTTTTTCAGAACGCGTTACCTATGGGATTTCGGCAGATAATTAACACGTACTAGATCACAGTATCACTGCGGTGTGGATACCGTCAAGTTCTTTCTTGTGAACTCCACTATTAATACTCTTACCGATATACTGCTAATGGTGGTTCCACTGCCGTTCATTTGGAACCTTACTCTTCTCAAACCTCAGAAGATTGCCCTCATGGGTATTTTCGCTCTTGGGCTATTGTAAGTGCTTCCGAGACCTTGGCCTAGTGCGGTGTGGCTAAAACCTCGAAAGTGTCACAGTAGTCTCTGTTATTCGGATCTACTTCACCATAAGTCTAGACGTGACGAGCCCTGATGTAATTTGGTACTCAAGCGACTCGACGCAGTGGACCTTAGTCGAGGTCAACGTCGCCATAATCTGCGGTACGACAGCTCCTCCTCAAAATCCACCGATGCTGTATATATCGTTACTGACGTCTATCAGCATGTCTTCCCTCCTTGAAGCCGATCATGACTTTCGTCCTCCGGGGCCGGATCCACAACACGCAGTCAGCGACCAGCCGAGCACGCCACGGACCATCCCGCAAAGCACTTAGCGGGTTCACCTCGACCAAGCAATCGAGCAGGGCCTTCCGACCCGACAAGGCTTTTCAGGGGACGTCAGAAGCGCCCTTGGGTACACCAAGAAGCACCTCCAACGATACACAACCCTTTGCAAGAGTGGCGGAGGAGGAGCTCGATACATATACAGAGATGGAATTGACAGAGATGGTGCGAGTTAATGCATAATGCCCTAGTGTTTTATCCTTTAGATAAGACTTCTAATTATCAGGGATTCTTCTAATATATAGGGATTTACTAGTTATAATAGAATAAAGATAAATAGGTTACCTCCTACCCTCACCTTCAGTAAAAGTATAAGTATATAATATACATACTTTTTCATTCCTACTTTCTTATAGGTTATATATCTAAAAGCTCTTAACTAATTAAATTACTTAATTTATCTTTATAACTAATTAACTACTAAGAATAATTAGCTTAAAGCTATTATTAATTATATTATTACTAAATAATACCTTATTACCCTTATTATTATTAATATTTTAAAATAAAAGTAAATAAAAAGGCTATAACTAATTAAATTAACTATATTACCCCTATATATTAGTTATATCTAATTAGATTAACTATTTAAATTATATCTTCTTAATTAGATATTTCCCCTTTTAGAAGATAATTATATTCTATTAACCTCCCTTTATTAATTATATATATAAATACTTTTTAATTATTTAACTAATATTTATTCTCTTTATTTATATTATATACTATTTAATAGCTCTTAATAAACCTATTTTAATAATACTAGTCTTAACTACTTATTCTTTAAATTCTATTATTTAAACTTTTATTTTTTAATTTCTCCTTAAATTTCCTACTAATTATTAAAAATTCTCTAAAATACCCTAACTTCTACTTATACTAACTTTCTTAAAACTTAATATATAAATTTAATAAAAATATTTCTTAAATCCTTTCTTTATAAACTATATATATCTACTTTATATATACTTAATAAAGAACTTTTATCTAAGAATATCTATAACTTTTTTAAAACTCCTCTTTTTATTCTTTAATATATAAATTATATAATTTTTAAAAAACTTCTTTTTCTAAACTCTATTTATATTTAAGGAAAAAATACCTTTTCTATCTTTAAAAGAAATACTAGGTTAAAAGCTATAAAAAAAAAGATTTTTAAGAATATAAAATATATTATTTTCTAATATAAATATTAGAAATTTATTAATAATTAAATTATATTATATACTTTATATAATAAATTTAACTTTTATATATTTATTATATTAAAAATTATTATCTCTAATTATAGAAAATATTTCTATTTCTATTCTCTAAATAATAGAACTTATATAGAAGCTAATATAAAATAGATAGAAAAATATTTATTTTTTTACTATATTAAAGATTTATAAATTTTTTTTATATATTTATATACTTTAAATATATACCTTTAAATATAAGTAACTTTAAGAAATTTAATATTTTTTAACTTAAAAGTTTAAAAAATTATAATTTCTAAAATATTAAAATTTTTACTTATATAAAAAAAGAAAATATTATAGGAAATAATCTCTTTAAGGGAATATTTATTATCTAGAATAAAAAAGCTATATAAGCCTTAAAAATAGCCTATAGGTCTAATTCTTTAATATTTATTAAAAAAATATATTTAATTAAAAAAGCTTAGAATATACTTAAAAAATACTATAAAACTAATAGGTTTAATAATTAATTTTTATTTTATAAAGAGTTTTTTAATACCTACTTATTAGACTTTAAGTTTATAAAAAAATATATATATAAAATAAAATATATATTTAAAAAATTAGTCTTTAATAAAATTATTTTATTAAAATAAGTAATAATAAGCTTTATTTTAAATAACTTAAATAAAGAATATATTAGATTTATTTAGAATATATCTTAGTTCTTAAGAAAAAATATAAAAGATTATATTATTAATTTTTTATTTTTTAACTTATTAGATAAAAATTAAGGGAGAAAAATAAAGCTTTTAGAAAGACTATTATATATAAAGTTTAAAAATAAGGGAAAAGAAAAAGAAAATAAATTTTTTAAATATAAAAAATACTCTAATTATAATATAAAAGGGTATAAAAAGAAAGATTACTATTTCTTATACCTTAATAAGGCTCTAAAAGCTTAGAAAATTAAAAAGAGAGGAAAAAAAAAGGAAAAATAAGGTTTTTCTTTAGAAAATCTCTCTAAAAGAAAAAGAAAAAAATTATAAGAAAAACTTATAGTTATAGAGGCTAGAGATAAGAAATATTCCTCTTCTTCTTCTTCTTCTTTAGATTCTAAGAACTCTAATTTATTAAAAAAGGAATAAGCCTTAATAACTTATAATAAAGGTAAAAAAAATCTAATAAATTTAAATCTTAAAGATATAAAAATTAAGGTAAATAAAAGAAATTTCTATATATCCCCTTTATTATATTTAATTATAACTAATAATAATAATATTTTAAGAAAAAAATAATATATAAACCCTTATTATATAAAAGTAGTTATAAATTTAAAAGTAAATATAATAAGTTTTACTAATAAAAGATTTTTTAATAATATTAAATATATAAATAAATATATTAAATAAAGAAAAGTAAGTTTTCTTAAAATAAATATAATAAAAAATAATATTATAGTTTTTTTATAAAATAATTATAAAAGAAAACTAAAGAATATATATTATATACTTAAATTAGAAATAAATATAATAGATTATTATATTATTTTTAGTTTTATATAATTTAAATTAAATAATAAAAATATCTACTTATATTCTAAAAAGGATAATAAGCTAATAACTAAAGAATATTATAAAAATAACTTATATTATATTAAAATAAAAATAAATAAAATAAATAGTATTAAGAATATTTATAATATTTAAAATATAATTCTAATAAAGAAAATATATAAGTAATATTATTATTTAAAATATATAAATCTTAAATCTTTAAAATACTTCTTTATAAAAAATAAAATAAATATTAAAATAAATAAATTTATAATAAACTATATATTTAAATATAATAATTATTTAATAACTAAATATATAATTAAAATTAATAAGAAAAATATAAATAATAAAATATTTAATATACTTAATAAAGTATATAATAATATAAAAGAACCTTTAAAACCTACCTATAATAAATATAAATATTATATATTATTTTTAAATAAATATTTTAGATATTTAGAAGTTATTCTTTTATATATTAAAAAAAAAATATTAGAAGCCTTTAAAGAATATAAGAATAAAATAGAAAATAAATTTAATAAAAAAATAAAAGAATTTTTTACTAATAATAATACTAAATATATAAATAAAAAATTTAAATATATATTAAGAAAATATAAAATTAAATATTTTACTATACCTCCTTATATTAAAGAATCTAATAGATTAATAGAGAGGTTAAATTTAATTATAATAAATAAGATTAAAAGCTTACTATTTATAATTAAACTATTTATATATTTATAAAGTAAGGCTATTAATTATATTATATATATATATAATATAATACCTTATAAAGTTCTTTTATATAAAATATTATATAAGCTTATAAATAAAACTAATAATCCTTATATTAATAATATAAAAATATAGGGTTTTATAGTTTATTTTTAAAATAAATATTATAAGACTAAATTAAAATCTAAAAATAAAAAAATATATTACTAAATATAATCCTAAAATTAAATATATATTATATATAAGATATAAAAAAAAAAAACCTCTATTAGTATATAATATATATATATTAGAAAATAAATATATTAACCTTAAAAAGAAAATTAAGAATAATAATAATAAAAATAATATTAAGCCTTATATACTAACTAATTATAATTTTAAAAAAAATTTAAATAATAATAATAATAATAATAATATAAAAAAAATTTTAAAGAAAATTCTCCTTCTACTTTAGATAAAATAAAAATAAAAAAAAATCTAAAAAATTATATATATAATATAAAAAATACCTTATTAGATAGTATAATAAATATATTAGAGAATAAATCTAAGATAAATAATAACTATATATATATTATTATTATAACTAATATAAAAAATTCTATTAGTCTAAAAGATATATTAAACTTTATAAAAAAACCCTTATAAATAAGAGTTATAAAAAATAAAGATAATAACCTAAAAGACTAGGGTTCCTATATAATAATAGACTTATTATCTAATTATAAAGCTTTAGAGGATAAATAGGTATATAAAAAGAAATATATTAATAATCTAAGAATAATTAAAGATAATTAGATAGTAAATAAAGAGAAAAATACCTATTTTAAGGCTAAATAGGTAATATAAGGTTTTAACTAATAAATAAGAATAAACTATTTAGAAACCTTTAATATTATATATTATCTAAAAACTTATACTATATTATTAATAATAGTTATAAATAAAGGCTATTTTATATATAATTATAATATTAAAAATATATTTTTATACTTAAATATAAATTTTATAATATATATAAAATTACCTTCTTATTTATATAATAAGCTAAAATATAAAAATAAAGTAGCTCTTTTAAAAAAAGCTATATATAATTTAAAATAAATATTAAAATTATAATATAATTACTTATATAAAGTCCTAATAAATCTAGAATTTATTACTTATATATTAGATAAAGGAGTATTTATTAATAATAAATTATAAATAACTCTTATATATTATATAAATAATATAATAGTTATTAGCCCTAATAATTAAGATATTAAAAATATAACTACTAAAATAAATAAAGAAATAAATTTTAAATTTTAGAGAGAATTAAATAGTTTCTTAAGAAATAATATAAAAATAAATAATAATAATAAGAAAATTAAAATCTATTAAAATAAATATATAAATAAATTAATAAATAAATTTAATATTAAAGAAAAGATTAAGAAGAAAGAAATAAGACCTTAACTTATACTATATATACCTAATAAAAAATTAGAGAAAAATTCTAATTAGACTAAATAAGAGGAAATAAACCTATATTAATAATAAATAGAGTCTATATTATATATTAATTTAAAAACTAAAATAAATCTATTATATTTAGTTAATAAATTAACTAAATATATAGTTAATTTTAGTTAAGAATATATAAAAAAACTAAATAAAATATAAAAATATATTTATAAAATTTTATATATAACTAAAGTATATAATTATAAAGAAAATAACTTATAAATAGTAAAATATACTAATTCCTTATAGGCTAATAATATTAATACTAAAAAAGTACCTCTTCTTATATATTTAGCTTATAAAATAATAAGAAAAAAATTCCTATAAATTTTATTAGTTAAAATTCCTAATTATAAAAAATATAAACCTTATCTTTTATAAAAGCTAAATATATAGCTTTAAGAAAAGCTATTAAAAAAATAGAATATTTATATAATTTATTTAAATATTTTAATAATAATATAAAACTTAGCTATAAGTTAAAAACTCCTATAATTTATATAGATAATAAAGGGGCTAAAATATTAGCTAAAAATAATACTTTTTATAAAAAAACTAAATATATATATCTTTCCTATTATTATATAAGGGATTTAGTTAAAAATAATAGAATTATTTTAAAATATATAAACTTTAAAAATAATATATTAGACTAACTAATAAAACCTTTAAATAAACTAATATTTAAAAAGTTTAGAGAAAAATATAATCTAATAAAAAAATAAAAGTTAAAATTATAATAAGAGATTTTTATATTAAATAAAAGAAAAATATATACTAAATCTTATAAAATATAATATTTTCTACCTAAATAAATAATATTAAATTTTTCCCTAAATATTATACTAAATAAAAACTTAAAAAGAATTTTATAAGATTTTTTATACTATTAATATTAAAGATTTTCCTTAAAATATATTTAAAATAAATATAGGGCTAAAGAGCCTATATAACTTTATAATAGCTAACTTATATAAAAGTATATATATATATAATATATATATATATATTATATATTATACTTAAATTACTTATATAATAGGGTTAAATTACTATATAAATATAAATTTATAATACTAATAGCCTAATTAATAAAATATATAACTTAATATATATAAAATTACCTACTAATATATAATAATTATAATCTTATATAATAAATAAGTATAGAGTCTATATAATAATATAACTTCTTATAATTAAGCTACTAAAAGTTAAGGGGGTATAAGTTTAACTTATCCTTAAAAGAATTTTTTATATTTTTTCCCCTTTTTATCTTTTTAAGGTTTTTATTTATTATAAGGCTTTTACCTATATAACTAATTATTTTCCCTTAACTTTAAAAGGTTTTTATACTAATAAATAAGGATATTTTTTATTCTAATATTTTTCTCCCTAAAAATAAAGAGTTTTTTACTAAATATAAAAGTATTCTAACCTAATATATAAATAATCTATTAGGTTAAGAGAGTATATAAGTTAATATATAATACCCTAGTATTTTATTCTTTAGATAAGACTTCTAATTATTAGGGATTCCCCTAATATATAGGGATTTGCTAGTTATAATAGAATAAAGATAAATAGGTTGCCTCCTGCCCTCGCCTTTGGTGAGAGTGTGAGCATATAATATATACACTTTTTCGTTCCCACTTTCTTACAGATGGGCTCAATGAAATCGAGTGCGGATGTTGAAGATCCGGAACAATTTGGAAGGCATGGGCAATCAAGAACGAATAATGTTCCGTTGAAAGCTGTGGCTGGAACCACGCAAGGCTTTTCTTAACTCGCATATTGAGCGGAAAGGCCCAACCACAAAGTGTAGTAATATCTAAAGTCTCCTTGAGCTAGAAACAAATTGCACATAAAGCTCCATTTGGGACAGAGCCGGACAGAGCCTCGGAAGGCGCCCAGGGTATTTTCCGAAAGAGTGAACCAGTGTTGATTTGTACTTGACATCGTCAGAACTGAAAAACGTTATCTGAACCAGTCGGATTTCTCTCGACCATACTAGTAGCTCTTACTTTTGCTTAGTCGATCGCGGTTTCGAAATGATTTTCCCGAATACGCTAACGCACAGTCGGGTTTACTTTTCAAACGTCTTGGTCTGATGATCAATTGAAGACGACCGGTAGAAGAAGCCAATTACAATGCACTTTGAAGAACAGAAAACCATACAGCTTTGACGGAGAACTCGAAGTTGTTGCTGACCATGCGGCACGCGTATCTGAGCCGCACCGAGATGTGTGCTTTTGGATGCTTGGAAGAGCAGAGGCGTTTTCTATTTGAGGGGAGACTTGATTGGATATCAATATCTATAAGACTGTTCGAGTGGATTTTGTAGCCCTCTCAGAGGTATCATCACCGCTATGCTCCTCAAAGACCTTCGAGTACGGCGCAATTGTATCTTACATCTCTCTGTCCCTGGCCAGTCCACTACAACCGAGTTAGACCCAAGCCATAAATTGAAATGGGTTACTCGCCCTCTTCCCTTTTGAAATAGCGGTACGCAGCATTAGCGTAGAATATAGTCTCCATTGTCCCATAAATAGAAAGGAAAACAATAATCACAATCTTGGTAGTGCGATTGGCTCCCATTCGGTCAAGAACAGATAGCCGACCCTCCTTGGTCGAACCTGCCTTCCCTGATGCCGTGGCGGGATCCTGGTCCCGGCTTCTCGGGTTGCTCCCCAGGTGGCGGAGCTGTGTTGGCCTAACTGGGCGGAAGAAGAGGTGCTGGTGGTGGTGGATGGATGGGCCGCTCGCGTGGCCTGCCCGTGACGCATTGGGTGCAATGGCACCTAGGCTGAATGCACCCGAGATCTTGGCTGCCAGGGCTGAAGACATAGACGAGAAGTGGCTTGACGAAAAGGTATTTGTGATGTGCCTGGTGCCGTGTTACAAGATCGTTGCCTAGGGTGCCGAAGCTGAAAGGGCCGTGGTGGTTATCGACAATGTGAAGCTTGCTATTGGTGTTCTTTGTAACAGATCTTCGGCCTGGGATGTGGGTGCATAGGAACAATTCTTCTGTCAGACTGTGTAGTTGCAGAAAATCTTTTGCTTTTGGAAAGTGATGGGGGATGTAGAGCAAGTGATGCATAATGAGCCATCCTGTGGGATGGGTGTCAGCCGGCGTAACTGAGACCCGGCTAGCACCAACAACACAAGAGGCTGACGCTGATTGGCACCACACACTGCTCTAGGCACTGGAGGCTGCTTACTGCAGCACATTCAAAATTTAGTGAGAATGCAGTCGGGGACCAGTTCCGTGACAGATGTGGCGTAGGTAGATCAGGAGGAATTTAGTCAGCCTTAGGAATTTCTCATGAACCATATGAAGTGCCTAGTAACTAGTTCAGATCTCAGGATTCATACCTAAGGTTTACAGAAGCTTGGCAATTGCTAAGAGTCAATTAGCGGGCTACTGTATCTCATATTTACTGATGTCAAGCCAGAGTTCCTCCAATGGGCCGTGGCGAGCATTGACATCACTTCTAACTCCAGACTCCAGGCTGAACAGAAGTCACCAAAGGGTGAAAATAGATATTTGACCAAGTGAAGGGCTTCATAGAACGTAAGGATCAGTTCAAGCATTCAGTCGGCCCCATAGACGCATCAGCAGAAGAGACACAGCAGCAGAATACCAAGCCACGTACCTACATAACTAGGTAGCTGCAGCCTCCCAGGCAAAGAATAACAACAAAAAAAGACAAAAAAAGATTGGAGGCACCAGGAGTTGAACCCAGATCTTCCTGTTCGGCTCAGACACTATCTCTCCACACTAAGCATACAACACAGGTGTTGTATCCAAACCATTTCGAGCTATTGCCTTTCATCGTCAGGAGTCATACCGTTAGACCATGCCCCCGGATCTGTTAAAAGACACAAAAAGCCATGGCTGATATGCCGTTGTCTGCTGGGAGCCTGAGGTCCAAGCCTGCCTTGTAAACTGGCCGAACTGGGAACCTGCCTAGCCGCAGGCTGCTTTATAACCTTTCTAATGCCAGGCTGATCTCTTTGCCAAACATTCCCAGGTGACCAGAGGTAGCATGCGAGTTGATACAGCCTTCAGGTCAGACCAGAAGACTACTCTACTGTGACAAACTACACTCATTCACCTACTGGACGTGTTTCTTGCCCACTGTCCTTTCAGGCAATCCCACTGGTGAAGAGGCTGGACCGTGATACTCAGCTGGGGTCTCACAAAAGGGAATCAAAGAGACATCTGTCCCGGGATCTGTTTATCAGAACCAGCTCAAACGCACTCCCGAAGCATCCACAGAATTACATCGAGGTGAAGCCTTCTGCACGCAGGTATCCGCAGAATCGACTCGGAACAGGTAGCAGTTCACTGTCCAAGCTTCATCCAACACCCGGTGACAAAGGTGATAAATGCACATTCATGCCAGCTTCAATTCAAAGGGCCCACAGACAAGATTTCCCGCTCAAGACACGTGTCAAAGAGCAGTCAGATCGCTCACTAACATGGGACACCAATCAAACACTCTCACCACCTTCTTCACACACTTCTCCAGAGCCCTGATCGTCCCGCGTGCCAATGCCCTTGGTCTTCACATGTCCAAATAAAGGAAAACAGCCCTGACATTTGAGCATGATGCTACTTCTCCCACCCTCTGGTGGACTTGGGTCCAGTGGGCTTGGCTCCGATCCGGAAGCACTCCCCCACCCTAGATTGGTCTTCCAGTGAGAAGCCCACATGCAGGAAGAAGCAGAATTGCCATCAGACCTCTGACAGACTAGTCTGTGATCTCCACCAAGGCTCTCGAAGTTTGGACAAGGGGGGGGGCAGCTTAGGATCCATGAGGCTAGCAACAAGGACAGTTCCCATGCATCTGCGAGTTGAGAGCTGCGTCATGGACGACAAGAGAAAGTTGCCGAGTTCTGGACCTGTTATATGTAACAAGTCACATTAGAAGCAAAGAGAACGGCGACGCACAAGGCTGGAGTCGGGTTTCCTTGTTGGCAAAGTAGGTGATTGATGTCTCACGTGACTCCATCATAGTGTTGATTCTTACTTCACCGCTTCCACTTGGCCAGCACAGTACCAATTGTTGTCGTCATGCACAGCCTTGACCAAATTGGCTGAACATCATGGAAGTGGATCCTATGTAAGCTGGCAAGCAAAAAGAAGATGGCCAATGGGAAGTGAGAGGGTCCAGCTTTTGGGCACCGTTGAATCTGGGTCAAGCATCTCCTCCAGCTGCACTGTTGGGAAGAAAATGCGCATGCCACAGTTTCTCCTATGCTGGCCGTTACAGTATTTCTCAGGCATCAGTCCAACAATATCCCACTGCCCAGGTGAACAGGCAGAGTCAGCCAGCACAGCAGTCTGAATAGAGTTCTGAGGATGGTCACATGAGTGGAGGCTTACCAAACATCTGCGACATATCTGAGATAGCCGCAAAAAGAGACACGGTACCCAAGAATGACCTGGTGCAGTTGGGAGGCGCTCGTATGTCTCAGGGCACTGATTCACCTGTTGGGCTTGTTTTTCTTGTTTTTCACATTATTTTTTGGCGAGGAAAAAAAAACAGAGACCGTCCCAAATCTGACAAAAATCAGAGTCTACTGTCTCACCAGAGTCTTCGATTTACTTCTGGTGAAAGTAAACAAAAGCCCTCCCTACTTGTACAAGCTAGAAGGCTAGCCTCGTAGCCGAACGGGCAGGATCTATCGGGCCGGGTCGAGATTCCAATTCCGGCGCTGCCTAGCCGCGGTTGGCGGTGGGGAGTGTCTCGCGCCTGTCGGGTTGTAAGCCATCAACGCAAGGTTACGAGCGAAACTAGCTTGTTCTAGTCCACAGAGGGGCAGCCTTTTATAAGGCAGAGAAGATTGTTCCATTTCACGGGACCAAATCACGCTGCCGGGGCGTGTCAATCTCCCTCGGCGTGGCTGGTTCGTGGCGGAAGGTTGATCGAGGGTCTGGAACCCCCTTGACGGGACGAGCGAAGCGAAGGCAGAGAGGGTAAGTACGCGTCAAGGAAGGGGAGGAAAAAGCAACTCGAACGTTTACGGTGAAGCCGCGGACGAGGGAAAGAAGCAACGTGATCGTGTACGAGGATACAAATTGATCACCCGCTAGCAGGCAGCACGAAGCACACGAAATTGCCAGCTGTGAACCCTAGGTGTGACATGCCTGTACGTGGCTGGGGGTGGGCGACCTGGGGGCAGATGGGGCTTGTACGACATAGACAGACGGTGGTGCGAGAGAACCTGTCGCACACCGGCTCGAGGGTGCGTGTCTGTGTCGTGTGTACAGGACGGCCGCCCGCCGGCGCACCGAGTTTGGAATCCTTGATGAACCGGCTGTGGTTTTCTTGGACCCTCGCCGTCCGTCACACGATGCGTGGTGCCGTTTCGCGTATCTGGAGAACGTCGGTCGGCCGTCGCGATCCTGCATGGACCCCTTCGGCCGTTCATTGTTCGAAGCCTTCTTCCTTCCTCTCAGCGACACCGACAGGCACCGTTGGGATGGGTCGAGCGGGTCTTAGCTGCAAGGTTCCCGTCGACGTGGTACCAATTGGGGGAAGCTCGGGGGTGTGCCTCCTACGAGCTGGGCTGGTGGTGCTACGACGACAACGGAGGTGCTGGTGGTGTTTGGTGGTAGTGCAGCCACACAGAAGCCGCAGGGTTTCGATGGGCGGGTTGCGGGAGAGACACTGTTCAATTGATTGATTGATTGATCGGCTGGCTGGGCACCACTGGAAGAGTTAGCCCACGCCCGGGGCAGTTAATGGGGGTTCAGGTGGAGCCGGGTCGAGTTACACGCGAGGCTTGGAGAGTGAGACACGGGCATCGAGGGGGTGTCAGATTGCATGCTGTCTGTCTCTGGGGGTGTGCGGTTGGCGAGGTCGGGCAGGGCAGGGTGATGATTGGGTCAAGCACGTTGGACGTGCCGTGATGGGGATTTTCCTTGCTCGAGCAGGCATTTTGTGCACCAGCAGACCAAGGAGCTGTAATGCACGACGCCCGTTTCGGCGAATGTCGAGTTGACAAATTGGCAAATTGACCACCGACGCTGCCGGTCAGGAGATTGATGGATTGCACAATGAATGTTTTGAAGTGCTGTTGCTGCACCACACACACACCTGCTTGGTGAGCAGGGGGACATGGGCAAAGAACAGTTACCATGGCCAAATTGGCCAAGTCTGGTTTAGCATTGTCGGACGGCAAGCGGCGTCTACCACCACGGACCACCAGATGGCAGTCTAATTGAGTGTACTTGAAGGGTACGTACCTGTTGTGGTGTGGGCATTGTACCCTGTACCACAAGTACCTACCGTCCGTGGCATCCGTTATTGTACGTGGACGCACCTGCAGGACGAGGTGCATGTGCCTGTGCCATTGCATGTCGATTTCAAGCAGCAGCAGCAGCAGGACGAGGTGGAGGTCGAGCGGGCCAGAGTGGAGAACCAAAACCAAGCAGTCTCGACTACGGACGTAGACAATGCAGGGAGACCAAGACAGGGACACTCACAAGGCGAGGTTGTTCCTTCTGTTCATGTATGTCTGTGCTCCGTGCGCATTTCTTCCTGTACCTGCTCAGGTGCAGGTGTTGCAGTTGCATTTCGCAGGTGCAATAAGAGGTGCAATCTCGTGTGCAGGGTGGTTGGTTTCCAGGCGGGCGTCCAAGGGCTGAGGGAATTTGGAAAATGGTGACTCGATAGAATTGAGTGATTCCCTCTCTGCTCCTCTCGTGTGCAGTGGCAGAGTGGCGGTCTTTGCTTCTTCTTATCTCCAAGACCAGAGATAGACCACAGATAGAGACGTACCCAAGCATCCTTCTTCCCTGTTAGCTCGATCGGTCCTGCCAAGACTGCTCCACCCGCTGCCCATTTTGGGACGGGGCTCGACTGGGGACTTCGACTGGGACTCGACTATCGATTGCAGTCTGCAGAATTTCTCACGGCAATGTTGAGCAGCTGATCTCTCTCTCTTCACCCAGCCCAGCCCAGCCTCAGCTGCAGGGACATCGTGGGTGAATTTGTTTGAAATTCGAATTCTGGATCAATTGATGCACCCAATTCCTCCCGAGATACCGTCCGGCAACATCCTCCGTCCCATCCGCCCTAATCCTCTCCCTCCCCCTGCCACGCTAAGAAACGTGGGGGAGACACCACAGAGAACCACACTTTCCAGACTTGCTGCTGCCGAGGCGAGGCCAGGCCAGACACACCAATCCGACTTCTATTGACCTGCAGTGCGATCCAGAGTACTTGCTACAGTCGCAGTAACTTCCCTACTGTGTACTCTGCACCGTCCATCCCGCCGCGGCACCTGGCGACAGGCATTCGGATGACACCGGCCCACACCTCGTCCGCCCAGGCCCTGCACACCAACAGATACACATTCCCATGGGTTAGGACCCCTAGCCCACGCAGATAAGCACTATCTGCCACAGCTGAATGACACAGACAACGAGAGTCGCGACTGCCCAGAGCCGGGTCTCATTTTTCCTGTGATTTTTATAAGAGCACCGACATCGCCCGTTTCTGTCCTCCGGCATCGTTGTTGACTCTGACATCGCTTGTTCTGCTCTGCTCTGCTCTGCTCTTTTTTGTTCTATCCATTTCTGGGTGCTTTCGTTGTCACTTCCACAGTAACCTGTGGTCCAGGTGCTGACTAGGTCACTCACCACCGACCAACATCTGTCACCCCTCACTCGCCACTGCTTGCGGAGACAGCATAGCATAGTCGTCAGCTTTACCGACCGACAACATGGATGAGGACCAGGGACCTTCGCAGATCGTCCCGGGAAATGGCAACAACAAGAAGACCATGGGCGACCGCGCCCGTGCTCTGAAGCACATGTTCTTCACCAAGGACGGCCTCGTCGGCGACTACGACTACGGCTTCCTCTTCACCCCCAGCATCCCCTTCATGCGGAAACGGCCACAAGCAGCTCCCTTTTTCGGCCTCAACGACAAGATTCCCGTGGTGCTCGCCCTGCTGCTCGGCTTCCAGCATTCCCTGGCCATGCTTGCCGGCCTTATCACTCCTCCTATTATCCTGGCGGGCCAGGGCGGTGCCAACCTGAACGCAGAGCAGGCCCAGTATCTCGTTTCAACCGCCTTGATCGTCTCAGGCCTCCTCTCAGTCATCCAGATCACCAGGTTTCACATCTTCAAGACACCGTACGAGAAGAAATCCCCGAATTTGTTGCAGGCAGAGGTAGTACCTGGATAAGCTGACACCGAGACGCAGATACTACATCGGCACTGGAATCATCTCCGTGGTCGGAGTCTCCTTCTCCATCATCACCGTGGGAACTGGCGCCCTCAGCCAGATGTACTCCAACGGCTTCTGCCCAACCTCAGAAGACGGTACGAAGCTGCCCTGCCCGGACGGATACGGCGCAATTATCGGTACCGCCGCCGTCTGCTCGCTGATCGAGATTCTCCTTTCCTTCCTCCCGCCAAAGGTTATGCTACGCATCTTTCCACCCATCGTGACCGGCCCCACCGTCATGTTGATCGGCATCAATCTCATCGAGAGCGGCTTTCAGAATTGGGCTGGAGGCAGCGGCAACTGCAAGACAGCAGAGCCGGGATTCAGTGTCTGCCCCAGCGATGGTGCACCACACGGACTTCCCTGGGGTAGCCCCGAGTATCTCGGCCTTGGCCTCTCAGTTTTTGCAACTATCATCATCTGCGAGCGCTTCGGTGCCCCCATTATGAAGTCCACCTCGGTCGTCATCGGCTTGCTGGTCGGCTGCATCATCGCCGCAGCGACGGGTTACTTTGACAGGTCCGGCATCGACGCTGCCCCGGTGGCGAGCTTCATCTGGGTGCATACCTTTAAACTCACGGTCTACGCGCCGCTGGTGCTTCCGACCATGGCTGTGTTCATAATCTGTGCCTGCGAGGCTATTGGTGACATCACCGCTACGTGCGACGTGTCACGCCTTGAGGTCGAAGGAAAGTTGTACGAGAGTCGGATTCAAGGTGGCGTCCTGGCTGACGGTATCAACGGTTGCATCGCCGCGCTGTGCACCATCACGCCCATGACGACCTTCGCCCAGAACAACGGTGTCATTGCTCTGACACGATGCGCAAACCGAAAGGCCGGCTACTGCTGCTGCTTCTTCCTGGTGGTCATGGGCGTGTTCGCCAAGTTCGCCGCTGCCTTAGTTGCCATCCCATCTTCCGTCATCGGCGGCATGACCACCTTCTTGTTCACGAGTGTCGCCGTGTCGGGTATCGCCATTATAGCGAAAGGCGTGCCCTTCAATCGCCGCAACCGTTTCATCCTCACCGCCGGCCTGGCCCTCGGCTACGGCGCCACCCTCGTCCCCAACTACTTCAGCAACGTCTTCGAGCACGCGAACCCCAGCACCAGCCTGCGCGGGTTCCTCAACGCCATCGACCTCGTCATGGAGACGGGTTTCGTCATCACCGCCTTCCTCACCATGTTCCTCAACCTGGTCCTGCCCCTCGAGGTCGAAGAGACCAAGGCCACCACCGACGAGGCCGCGTCTAGTGTGCGCGCCCCTAGTAATATGGACACCGAGGGCGGAGCAGTGCCTCCTGGGGAGCTGAAAAAGGCTTGACGGGATGGGGTGTGAGTATGGACGTATGGTATAATTATTGTATTAAATGTGACATGACGCTCCTGATAGGGGGCAAGCACTTCTTGTGGCGTTATTGGTAGATACAGGTCCTTGCATCAATGCTAAAACTTGCCGATGGCAACATGGCCGTTGGCCCTTACTTGGCCTTTCCAACTCTTATGTACGATTATTAATTCCTCGTCTTGGCGCTGATGGCTGGCTAGTGTCCACAAAGCCCGAGTGAAGGCGATTCCGTTTCTTTTCTCAGTTTGTGACTAGAGGCGTCCGGTGGACAGTATCCCTCCGTCAAGGGTTTAGATCTTTAATGATGGACACGTTGGCATTCTTACTTTTGATACTTAGTCTGCTTCGTCCGTTGGAATTTGTACGCTGATAATCGCGAGTGCATAGGCCGTGAGTTGATTTGATGGGTGTCGGCTTCTATGAGTCCAGCCGCCCCGGGAGACAAGGTCCCGCGGAAGATGGTCTGGCGCTCCCTGGGGGGTATAGGTGATGTGAGCGGACAAGCTTACTTATTGTTTGCGCGACACTGCCTTTGTGTGTGTTTCTGTGTGTGTGCGTCACTAGTGAGGGCCTCTGCCGTGGCCAGGGATTGGAGATTGGACAGAGTGCTCGAACTGTGTCGTCCGCGGCTCTGAATCGGGGTGTGCCTTTTCGGACCGGGGCTTCGTGACCTGGGATGGCTGGCAGTCTGCTTTCGCGAAGTTACGAGATTGGCGAGTTCATTCTGAATGGTCTGGGTAGGAAACTGTGGTGGCTTCCCCATCGAAGAGCCTCCATGGTGATATTTATAAGTTCTTATACACCTCCCTCCTGACCTCCTACGTCTCAGTCTCCTACGTCTTAGTATCCTGCTTCTTACCATCCTGATTCTTAACATCCTGATTCTTACCCTCCTATATCTTGTGTTTCTTCTTCTTAACGTCTTAGCTCTTGATCTCTCATGTATTAACCTCCTAGTTCCTGGTTTTCTGGCTCTCAGTCTCCTAGCCCCCTAGGCTCTACTCTGCTACCTCCTATTTCCTACCTTCCCTTTGCACACTTGGTATCTCGCGCCCTCCTCACCTTTACACAGTCATATGACAAAATCCTATATCTTAATGCCTAATAGGATAACCTCCCCTAGAATGACATCTCAAGGAACAGCCTCCTATGTAGCAACCTCATGTGAAGTTACTTCCAATCATTACGAAGCAATCACGAGGTCTCCGGGATCATACGGTCTACTTCCAAATTTCTCCATCATTAAATAAAGAAACACGAGCTCGTCACAATTTGCACCAATGCTCTATTCCTGCAGAAATTACGCTATTATCTACTATACAGGGCATATATTGTGCTGCCAATCGGGCATGAGCCGTCATGCCTTCTCAAGTGGCGTTAGGCAGAGAGATCGGAGATTCGCACCCACAAAAACGGCGGGTACACCCAAGCCCTATGGGATAGGCTCCTATAGGCCAGCTTCCTATGAGATACCCTCCTAGTATAGGACAACCTCCCACAGGACAACCTCCTATGGGGCAACGTCTACTAGGATAAACTCCTATAGGGTAATCTCCCATAGGATAAGGTCCCTATAGGATAAAATTCCCATCGAATAAGATTCCTATGGGACGGATAACCTCCTATGAGGTAATCGGCTGTGTTCACCTTGTACGGGTGTACCCTGTGTTTTTGCAGGTGCGAATCTCTGATCTCGAGGCAGAAGGAGCAAGATCTGGGCGGATGGGTGACTTGGGAAGGAGCAAAGGTAGGTGGACTAAGACTCGCCACCCGTCGGTCTTGTCGACCTGCAACTCCTCTCCCCCGACACACCCAAACATTGCTGCACTGCATCGATCCAACAGCCGTACTCATCATCAAGTTCATACCAATCAACAAGCCTCTACCCATCCACAACCCCACCATGTCCAATTTCAGCCTTCTTTTTGGCAGTACAGCTGTCCCGGGCCACGCGGGCCCACAGGATTCCACGACGCCATCCACCGCAATCGACTCAAGCCATGCTACCCCTGACGAGAAGGGCAAAGCCCCCGAGACCACCACCGATCCTCTCCAGGAGTTGGCCGACGAGATAACCAGAAGACTGGACAAAGAAAAGCCGAATGAGTTCAGCTTTGAGGTTGACAGCTACAGCATGAGCTTCGTCCAAGGCGAGGCTGATTTCCAGAGGAAGTTACAAGCCTACAAGATGGTACGAACCAAACGCGGAAATCTGGAGCCAGGTGACGACTCGATGCTTCAGCAACGTGTGAGGAAGATTGCGCAGGCGATGACGTCCTGGGAAGACGCCGGGATCACGCGCAATTCGGTAAAAAGGGCCATCGAGCGCATGAAGGAGACCGACGTCATCCTGTTGGCCTGCATGGTTCTGGTAAGCAACACACTCTCGTGCTGGCTTGGTTACGGACTACTAATCAATGATGACACCGGCAGTCTACCGTTCGCACCGCGCACGAGGTCTTGAACAAGACAATGAACAACACTGGCCCTGCGAGGGCCTACAATACCTGGAACGAACGCCTCGAGGCAGTCATCAAGTACCTCAAGGCATCCAAGACCGCGGTTGTCAAGCTTTACTTGGACTTTGAATTGTACGCCTAGGAGCTCGCTGTCAATGTGCAGGGCAAACTACAAAAACATGAAAACAACATGGCCAACAACAACAGCAAACGTCCAGCCGAAGAGCCGGAACCCTCGGACCAGCCCCAGGCTGGGAACAAGAAACAGAAGCTGGAGGTGCAGGAGGACCCGCATGACTCTGACCTCGACGCTGATGGTGAGATCGTGGATGACGGAGAATGGGAAACATTGGGACAGGAGTAATCGGCTTAGTACCTTATTATGGAGGTAGCACATTAGTACAAGGGTTCTTCGAACAAAACAGGTTGACTAGTAATAACATCTTTTCGATGAGAGGGTTTTCCTCTGTGAGAATATTCCCTGTGAGGTCATCCCTTAGGAATCTGCACCTTAAGATGCTATCTCTCGGGAGGTCATCTCTTAGGATAATAGGAACTTGTCCTGTAGAAGGGTGGGAAGATGTTATAAAGGAAGTCATTATATAGGAGGCCATAACAGAGGAGGTTATCATTTAGCAGGCTATTATACAGGAGATTCTTATACAGGAGGTTATCACGCAGGAGGCTATCACACAGGAAGTTATCACATAGGACGTTATCACACAGGATGTTATTATATAGGAGGCTACCTTATATAGGAGGTCACCTTATGGGATATTGCCTTATAGGAGGTTGTTCTATAGGAGGTTACTATATAGGAGGCTACCTTATTAGAGGTTACCTTATAGGTTATTACCTTATAGAAGGTTATTATATAGGAGGTTATTATATAGGAGTTTGTTATATAGGAGGTTGTTATATAGGAGGTTGTTATATAAGAGGTTATTATATAGGAGATTAACTTATAGGAAGTTATCTTATAGGAAGTTATCTTATAGAAAGTTATCTTATAGGAAGTTTTCTTATAGGAAGTTTTTTTATAGGAAGTTATCTCATAGGAGGCCAGGAAGATACTCTATGTGAATTTGTCTTATGAGAAGTTGTCTCCGGAGAGATGGTCATATGGAAGGTTGTCTGACAGGGGCTCCTTTAATACCAGGCCACCCCAAGGGATCCCAAATGGGTTTGGACGGGAGGGAGGTTCAGATGCCGTGGCTGTGTAGCGACCACCCGGGCAGATCTCCTAAGTGAGACTGAGGAGAAAGGGCGAGGGGTGTTGGGGAAGAGTAGTGATATAGAAGGAGAGGCGACTTGGGAGGAAAGACGCGGAAAAAGAATCATGGAGGTGGAACTCCGTGAGTGGGTGCGAGACGGCGCGCACACGCCGAAGGTGATCTGCCCATCGCGAGCCACCTCCGGCCCAACCAACCACTAAGGGATTGACCACCACTAGCTTTCAGGGCAATTGGGCCTTCCACCTGGTACTTGCAATGGCAGATCGGACATGAGGTGTCTATTAAACTTCTAGCTTTTTCTAGCCGACACTCAGGTACGAAATACAAGCACACTATTCTCACCATGACACAGGTGAGATCTCCCTAATCCTAGCAATCGCCGAACGCCTAGCCAGCCAAGCACATTTAATCAAACCGACCTCACGTCACATCACAGCTCTGGTCTCTCACAGCGCCTCAATAGCCCTCAGCAGCACCTCCACGCCCCCGGCACGGACCTCACTGGCCCCCTCATCATCCAGCCGCCCCTTGAGCAGGGACGACACGTCGCTGAGCACACCGAGCGGTATGTAGCACCCCGTCTTGGCGCGCTCGAGGCTCTCCTTGAGACGGGACGTATGCTCCCACTCCTTGGCGGCGACCTCGGCCCTCTCGATGACCTTGTCGGGGATGCCGCACATGGCAGCGCAGTGCATGCCGAACGAGCCCTCTGCCACGCCCTCCTCGAGCTTATACAGGAACGTCACCTTGCGGTTGGCGTCGTCGACGTGGATCTGCATGCGCCGCGGCGCGATCTCAGGGTGGTTCTCAAACTCCGTGGCTAGGCTGTGGTAGTGCGTCGCGAAGTAGCCGACGCAGCCCACGTGTGTCGCGACCTGGTGCAGCACCGCCTGCGCGACCGCCACGCCGTCGTAGGAGGATGTGCCGCGGCCAAGCTCGTCCAGGATCACCAGGGATCGCGGGGTGGCTTCAGACAATATCTTTTTGGTCTCGGACAGCTCGACGAAGAAGGTGGACTGGGCCGCGAAGATGTTGTCGTTGGCGCCCAGTCGGGACATGATGCGGTCGATTGGGGTCAGTCGGGCGGACACGGTGGGGACGTAGCAGCCGATCTGGGCCATGATCACGGCGACACAAGACTGTTATGTCGTTAGCAAAATAGTCCAGAGCCATAGATTGCACCCAATGAGCGACGTGGCTTGAGGCACATAGATGAGGACTTACCATGCGCAGCACTGTAGACTTTCCGGCCGCGTTTGCACCGGTCAGCAGATTGATCTTGGCCCCCTCTCCTCCCAGCTTGATGTCGTTGGGAATGAAGTCGTCGACACTATTCAACATGCACGGGTGGCGCAATTCCTCAAAGTCCACAACGCTCCGCTCTTGGTCGACAAAGACAGGGCGGCAACTTGGCTGGCCCAACGCAGTCGATGACTTGGCGAGGCTGATGAGACAGTCAAGCTGAGCAACGACCCTAATGGCTTGCAACCAGGTTTCGTTGTCCGTGTCAAACCGCTTGAAGAAGCTCGCGGCCACATCTTTGATCACCTGGGAGTGTATTTCCTCTGCCTCCTGCAGCTCGCGCACCAGGGTCAGGAGGTCCTGGAAATAGTACCGCTTGACTGCGGCGGTTGCCGACATCTGGCGCCAGTCCTTGGGGACTTTGACTGCCTTGGGGACTTCAATTTGGTAGATCTCCTTGCCGACGTCGCAGAACTTGAGTTTGGGGCACTTCAAGTTACCCTTCTGCTTGGAAAGCAAAACATCGAGGTCCTTCTTGATCCGCTTGATGTTGTCCATGCTATTGTCGAACTCCTCCTCGATACCAGGTTCAGGAATAAACAGCTTTTCCTCACGGGCCTTCCTCTTGTCAAAAGCGTTCTTCCAAAAGTCAAGAGGCTCCTTCAAACTGGGCATTGAAGAGATCAAACGGTCCACCATCGTGTTGCCGCCTCCGAACGCACTCATGAGAGTCATTGTGTAGTCAATTTGCTCGAATCCGTCAATGACTCTGACAAAATCGTCGGGTCGGCACACACCGGCATGGATTCGAGAAATCAAACGCTCAAGGTCGGGCATCTTGGTCATCTCGGAGGAAAACTGTTCACGGATAGTGGTGTCGGCGTTCAACAAATCCACAGCATCCAAGCGCTCATTGATCTTGTCAATGTTGCAGAGCGGGTGGCAGACCCAATTGCGGAAGAGCCGCTTCCCGAATGGTGTAACACAACGGTTGAGCAGGGCGAACAGTGTGCCCTCGGGTCCGCCGTTCACCGTGTTCGAGAAGACCTCGAGATTGATGAGGGTCTGTCCATCAAGAATGAGCGTTCCATTCTTGTGAATAGGGGTGTACCACTGGAAATGACCCTGGGACAGCAGACTCGTCTCCAGCTTGAGGACCCGCAGGTAGTGAATGAGCGCGCCAAGTGCCGACATCAACAGGTTCTTGTCTCTGGACTCCCTGAGCACCTCAGGCCAGACCTCTTCCTCGGCTCCTTCCTGGACGAAGTAGCCACTGCAGTCAAGCTCGCGGCGTGTCTGGTCGGAACCCCAGAACTCGGAGTTGGACTTGAGTTGGTTCCAGATAGTTGTTGGCGTGGTGTTGTTCTTGAGTATTCGCATCGCCTTGACAGAGATGTGCGACTTCTCGAGCAGGATTTCCCGAGGGCAGATCTGCGCAACAAACGTCTCGAACTTGGTGAGATCCACATCATCGGTGAACTCAGAGACGAAGAATTGTCCAGTGGCGGCGTCGACAAAGGCAATGCCAAAGGCTGGCTGGCCGTCGATGATACACTCCTTGATGGCGGCACAATAAACGGCCATGTCGTCTTGGAGCATACTACCGTCAACAAGTGTGCCTCCGGTAAGGATGCAGGCCAACTCTCGATGAATGATCTTGTCTTCCTTGCCCTTTGCGGCCTTGAGACCCTTGCCGTCACGCTCACGCATCTCCTTGCCAAGCGCCGACTCCATCTGGTCGACCCGGGCCACCTTGTAGCCTTTTGCAATGAACTGGTTGACCCACATGTCGAGTGAGCCCTCGGGGACACCAACCATGCGCATGTTGACGCGGTCTGTCATCTTTAGATCGAAGAGCTGGTGACCGAGAGTAGCATCATTCTCGTACAGCTCGTAGAACTTGCCCTTCTTGAAGAACACGACAGTGTCCCAGAGGTTCTTTTTGATGTCCCAGTACTGCTGCTCAAAAGCAGAGAACTTTTGGCTGGGCGGAACATAAAGGGTACCCGGGTTGAAGTCTGGGTGGCCAGGGGGGTTGCGATCACCGTCGAGAGGCTCCGCAAGCCAGCGGTGTCGCTTTTCTGGTTCCTTATCACAGGCTCTTTCTTTGGCTTTCGAGGCCGATGGACTTGGTTTGCGCGCGGCCGCGGGACTGTGTTCCTCTCGCTTTCCGATGTTCTCCGGATCATACCGCCACTGCTGCGCTGTTGATGTACCGGACGTTTCATTGAGGAGATCTTCGTCGTCAATGTCTTCGTCTATCTGCGCCGAGGTCGGGGAGCTCGACGATGGTTGCCGCTTCCTGGGCGCCGGAGCGGACTTGGGAGTTGGGCGCTTTCTCTTCTTCGACTTGGAGGGTGCATCGGACTCGTCAGAAACAACGAAGTCGTCCATATCGTCTACCCGACACGTTAATCAGACGCCGTTGCTCGGAGTGCTCCAGCGTGAGTACATACCATCGTCTTCATCCGGCGCGTCGTCCAACCCACTCTTGTATTCGTCCTCATTATCGTCGTCGTCCATGACAGCGGTGCGGGCGCGGTTCCTATTCCGCGTTGGACGCGTCTTGCGTGACGTGATGACTTCGTCTTCTTCGTCGGACGATTCTGCGTAGTTGACGGTTTTCTTGGCCTGGGGATAGGATTGTCAGTGGCGGTCGGGTGGGGAGGGGAACTCCACTGAATGGGGCATACCTTGCGGGAAGGGCTGCTGCTTGCCAGCACCGCGGGCGAGGTCGCTGGCTGGTTGTCGAGCTCAGCAGGAGACTTTGGCGACGGCAAGGAGTCGCTGGGTACCTTGGAGTCAATGTTCATAACATCAACGTTCTCCTGGGAGCTCAATGGCTCAGCTGCATCGCTGCTAGGGACGGGGGTAATGTTGGACGGGCGCTTGGCAAAGGACAACGAGTTGGCCTTTGTGGTCTCCTTGAGGCACGTCGACGACGCCTTGGCTGTCTTGGTGGAGGTGGATGGCGTGGCAGTAGCAGAGGTCGCGGAAGCCGGGGCAGAGGCATTGGGCTTTGGCTTGGGCTGGCTGGCCTTGGAGAAGAAGCCCAAGATGCTCTGCTGCTTCGCACTGGACGAAGGCGTCTTTGCCGGCGTGCGAGCCGGGGCGCTGGCGGGTTTCTCGCCCATTTTCTCGAAGATAGCAGGCCAATTCGATCCGATTATACAGACAAAGACATCAGACAAAATCCCAATGCAGAGAGAAGAACGCCGGAACGTAAAGACCGAGTCAATATGTGTGTCTTGAGGCTGGTATTGACAAGTAACGCTGAGAGTAGGGAGGCACCTGCACGAGGGAGAGGTGTCTCCTCGAAATACTGGGCCCTTTAGAGTTCACGACGCGTTCATGGGAGGCGCGTTGCTGGATCTGCAGTCGCGTCTGGTGAGGACCCTTGTAAAACGGGTAACGGTCGCAGCCAAACGGTGGCCCAAGCTCAAGCTGGAGCTCCTCTGAGCGGTACGCCCTACTCCGCAGATCCAGTTTCCCAGATCCGCTGACGGCAATCGGCCCCACCACTCCACCTCTGCTTCCCCATTTCTCGATTCAACCCCAAACCTTCTCGCAGAGAGCATCACGGACGACATCTGCTGGACTTCACCCCGATCAACTCATTTCGAAAGGTTTCCACTGATTCTAACCACCATTCCGTATAAGAGTTTGCACAGCGATTCTCAGAACAACCCGAGGGCGAATCTGTCGTTTCTGTCTTGTCTTGTCTTCCTTCATTTCTCCTCTTGCCCGGGGGAGAACGAGGCAACGCAGTGTGCTTTTGGGGTTGTAAGATGTGTGGGACACGGCCGTCTCAGAGCAGGCTCGTCGTCGAGAGCAGCTTGAGCATACCGTCCTTTCAACGAGGCTGACTCCTCACTGAAGGTGGCTGGGCAGCAAGCAGCACGCAGTGCGCACCACTTCCTGATATCACAAATGGAGAGAATTGGAATAACCTTCCAATGTGGTCTGATCGGTCTTCTCCCCGACAGCTTCCGCTCCGAATCACGTTGCTTCGGAACAGTAGACCCGGACACGCCGCGTGGCCCCAACACAGAGTCGAATGCAACCAGCCTGCACAGCGCATGCTTGGGGAGCATGAACTCATGGAACCCACATCTCGGTGGCTGCATTTGACAATTCACTCTCAGGTTTGACTTCATGGCGCACAAATCCGAGCGCCCTACACGAGATGTTGATCTATGAGATCTATGCACTTGGGTGCGCGGCCGGCATCGCAGTTGTCGAATCTGCCCAGCTTGCCCAGCTTGCCCAGTTCCAACACGCGTCATGGTACTGGGCCCCATCCGACTATCGCTGTGGCGCTGTCGGGCATTCTTGGCCTTATCTCGAGTGCCTAGAAACATGTGCTTGTCCGCTAAGGACCGCTCGCATCATGGAAGTCGTGTTCAGCCTCGTCGTTCTCACGCCCAAGACGCTCCCGCGGCCCAAACATGCCCTACCTTATGGCTGCTCGAGCTTCCAATTGGGTGTTCAGAGTACCAGATTGCCTTTGTGGCGTTCTTCCGCGTCGGTTAGACCCGTCGCTGTTGGGGAGGTGCAGCTCTCTGCGCCAGAATAATTATCCTCGACGACCACTTGATTGGGCAGCCCGTTTGGGGGCGGTGTACGATGCACCTTAAAGCGGTATCGTCCAGTAAAACCAGGACCTTAGCCTTGCGGATCCGCCTTAGCTCTGCGACCGGAAATCGATATGAGCAAGCAGTCCCCGGCCAGGCTCGACCAACTGCAGATATCCGACCGGACTTCTTACTCCTCACAACGATCCTGGCCGTCTCCGGAATCTGATTTGCGAATCCGGTGAGATGGATGGTCATGCTGCTGGATTGCTGTTGGGCTGCTGTTCAAATCCAGCACGCTCGAGGGGCTTCACCATTGCCCTCACCCAAGGGCACTTTCTTCTCGTCAACGTAAATGGGTTAGAAACCAACGTTCTAGAAGAAACGGGTGACGGCGACCCTGCATGGTGCGCTTCTAGTGCCTAAGAAGAGATCGTGCTGGGTTCAGATGCAGATTCACTGCATTAGACCTGCTTTGCCTCTTATGTCGCGATCGGGTTCGGGGATCTTTTCCACGAAATGCCAGGCATGGCAGCGGTGCTCATTCGTTGGCAATACAAGCGCTCTCATAACAGAGCAATCTGCTCTGCAACGAGGACTATGTAACATCATCACCCATGCAGGATACCCTGGATACACGACGTCGCGCAGCACCAGTAGGCCATGCCCAGACGGACGCTCCCCGGGCCCAATCTTGAGCCATGAAAGCCCTAGGCTAAATAAACTTTCTCTACACTAGCCTTGCGAATCCGATCCGACCCCACCCCTGCCCGGCCCTACCGTAGCCCCCTCGTTCAGGCTTTTATTATTCACCTGGCTGGGTGTCACCACAATGATGCGCTCCTGAATAGACCTTGGCAATCTTCAACCACATATCGAAGAACGATTTCCGAGCGGAAAACACCAGCCTGCGACGGAATTGCTGGATGGCCTAACTGACACTGTACGAGGCATCCGGGCACCCCAGAGAGCTGTCGAAAATGCATCATGACGCCTCGTCCAAGCTCTGCGGTAAAGTTACAGGTAGATGATACGTACTTGCCCGAGGTTTGGGTATGTTGTCTCGGTCGCTCTCTTCCTGAATCCACACTGCATATTGCTTGGAAATAACCTGCTGACCATCGTTCACATCCCTACTCAGGTCTGGTTTGCGTTTGGCGTCGTAGTCATATTCGCAAGATGGGCAGTACGGATCAGGACCGTCGGCTTCAGAGGACTAGACGGTGACGACCTGATATCAATACCGGTAAGCCACACGTCGGCCACAAGGCCGATGCCGTGTTTCCGTCTCCACTGACACACGCGACGGTGGTAGTTCTTGGCGCTCTGGACCATCAATGCCTTCATTGTTTACGCGACCTATTATTCGGGCGGCAATATCGACGTGACGGCCGAACAGGCCGAACAGCTTTCCGACTGGGACGTCTGGGTCCTGGAGTACGGCAGCAAGTGGGAGTTCGCGTCCTTCTTTACCTACTGCGCGATCATATGTGCGTACACCATGGCGGCGCACCAATGCTTTCCCCGAGCTTCCCCAAAGGGAACAGACTCAACTGACAGACAAAACTGCAGGGTGTCTCAAGTTTATGGTGCTCTTCTTTTACCGGCGCCTCAAGGCAGATGAATGGAGACAAACGGCCCTGACCGTGAAGCGGCTATTCTGGATCAACGGCCTAGCCTACCTTGCTCTTTTCCTGACTGCCATGCTAGGATGTCAACCGTATATATATACCGCCCGGCGGCGTCTTTTTGTTGACTTAAGCTGACCATCTTCTCAAGATTCCACAATAATTGGGTCGTGCGACCACTTCCCAGCCGCCGCTGCACATTTCGTCCCCAAAACTTCTGGGTCCTTGTGATCCTGAACGTCCTTACCGACGCCCTCATCATGACCATACCTGTGCCTATTCTTTGGCAATTACGAGTCTCGAAGCTTCGAAAGATTGGCGTTTCGCTGCTCCTCTGCTCGGGCGTCTTCGTTATTTCCACAGCCGTGGTCAGAGCAGCCTTTACTATAGCTGGTGCACCCAGCGTGATTACGATCAACCGATGGGGATGTAAGTATCCTGCGGACAATTCCATACTCGCAAATGGTGGTCTATACTATTTTGTCCTCCACCAGAGGCATCTTGCTGTTCTTTTTTTTTGCTCCTCTCTCCCCCTGCTGTTCTCCTAAATGTGCGAAGCCAATCGACAGAGAATGGCCTGTTTCCAGGGACTCCTTGTAGCAAATACATTGCAGCGGTTCTCTATGTCGACTGCTTCAATTAATACTATTCCGTGTTCTATCTAACACAACCAGTCCGAGAAACAGCAGTGGGAATGATCGCCGTCAACGCACCAGTCGTAATCCCAATCTTCTCAAAAGCTTTCTGGAAACGCGGCACCTACCGACCGGGGAGAGAAGCAGAACATGCACAAGGCGGCGGCGGGATATTCGGCGGAAACAGACGACGGGCCGCAGACGGACAAAGACCGACCGTTTTCCAGATCCCGAGCGAGATGACCTGGACGACGCAGGGGGCCAGCCACGGCACGAGCGAGCAGACGGAGCTGAGTAAGCTCAGCAGGATGAGCAGGCCTGGCAATAATACCGCGAACAGAGACTTGGAGAAAGGCCCAGACACGACGACGTCTGGGGCTGTTGAGATGCGCTCGGCGGAGAGGCGAGCGGGACGTGAGGAGGATGACATGGCTATTTCACCCACGAGAGGTGTTGGCTGAGTATTTGGCAACTAGGAATAACGGTACTAATAATGCTTAGGTTGAATTGATTCTTTTCTCAGTTGAATTGGCTTCAGTGACTGATCATACCACAATCTAACGCTTGGTTCCCTACCCAGGAAAGGGCGCGAGCACAGTACTTCTGCCAGAAGTGTCGCACGTGGCAGATTGAAAGGACATACGGAATATCTCGAACACACGGATCGGGCATTCGATCCACAAAATCACAAGGGTGCGGTACTGGTCACATTGAAGACTACCTCCAAGCGCGGCGCGTCCCACGACCTCGGGTCGACGATGGTCACATACAGCAACACCGACAAGACACTGGCGGACCTGGACCGCGTGTCCTTCTTCAACAAAGCCAAGATGGAAGAGCGAATTCGGCTGTCCAGGGGGTGTTGCGGCCACGACAGCCAGCTGGACGTCTCTTACGCGCTATTTGCCAACGCGGCCGAGTTCTCACCTGACTTCCACGGTGTGCAGGAGGAGGCGTACGTGGCCAACGACTTCCAGAAGGCCGCCACGACCACCGTGCTAAGGCTGGACCAAGCTGGGACGGGTTTCACGTCCTCGTCGTGCTGGGACGAGGCCCTTCTGCACCTGGCGGGTTTCATAAGCGCTATCGGCCAGGTCGACCTCCGTCGTCATGGCTCACGAGAGCACCGAGCAGCTGGCGCCTTTTGAGCCCGGCGGGCAGTACCTGACGTACACGCGGATATCGAGATGGAAGAAGGACACGACGTTCTGCGCTGCATATGTCTTTGATCCGGTGACATCCAAGATCGCCATGCAGGCTGTCGACCTGCGATAGCAGAGGTTTGAGAGGCCTCCTTGGCGCCATGTCCTAGACGACTCAGATGCTTCAGGGCCTCGACGTGGCGTTCCTCTACGCACTAAAGACTTACAGGCCGGCTGCAAGGGAAGTCAAAGACGACAAAGAGGAGTCGTCATCCGCGTCGGCCACGGCGGCGGTTCCAAGCCAGGCGAAGAAGGATTATGAGAAGGCTCAAAGCGAGAGAGATTTCCAGATCATCCAGGGAAGCCTTACCTCGGCGAGAGGGAGCGACCGTTCAAGGTTCACGGATGACACGGTGGTGGTGAAAATAGGCGTCGACTCGATCATGGCCATTGAGGTGGTCTCTGCAGTCACGGAGCACTTGAGCTAGGCGTGACTCGTCTTGCCTGAACAACGCAGAAGATATCACCTACACACCTCATGGTTGAAGACGACAAGATCAGGTGGACATACTGACAAATGGAGACCATCTGCTCAACGGGAGCGAGCAATCTCGTGTTCCAGAAGTTCCACGCAGTTTTGCGATCGGGTCTCACGGGCTTACCTAGGTAGATTGGAGTCTACCTAGGTACCCTAGCTGCCCTCACATGATACAACTGGCAAAGACGCTCCGGCTGGATTCCTTTCGTGAAGGTCACATATGCTTCACCGTCGTCTTTCCATGCGTCTTACTTGCATGACAAGCTGCATGCCAAGACACAGGAGATCCCCCGGTCTCGCATGCGGAGAGACCCGCCTAGCCGTCTTACTGCTGTGTTCTTGCCAGCTTGGCAAAGCCTCCATGATCTCGCACCCATCCGGAGCCTGCCTTATGATGTCGTAGCTGTGCGACGTAGAGTACTCCTATGGCTTGGATGGCCTCCCCGAAACTCGGCGAACTAGTCCTTTGCTCCGCCCACTATTTTGACAGTCCGTCCACCTGGGGACCGGATATTCTCTGCTTCATTACTCCCTGCTTTGTTGGTTACTCAAAAAGAGACCTTTCTGGGTCATCAGTAATCACAGTGCAGGAGTTCATGCAGAGTATGTCTTGAACATCGCAGGACAAGCAGAGGTCTGAGATTCGGCCGCAGGAGCAGTTCATCAGCTAAGGTACGTTCCCGAAGCCCCTCTAAGGTCAACTCTGAGCCAGTTTCATGCTGTCCAGAGACGCATGGAGTCCTTGGGGATGAGGCATTGTCGAGGAGTACCGTGGTTGCCATGATTTAAGGCAATATTCATGATACAACCCTCGGTGGCAGTCTGCGAAACATTCTTTGAGGTGTCTTGGCCCTAACGAAAGGCGATTTCCTGACTGATCACTGCACAAAGCCCAGCTATCAGTCTTTGACGGGTAGCAGTCATGGATATCATCATCGTAGGTGCTGGTATAGCCGGTCTGAGCACTGGGATTGGTTTGCGAAGAGCAGGCCACAAAGTGAAGGTTCGCACTCCCCCAAGACTCCCATATTACGCATGATGTCACTGACGTATTCGTGGCACAAGATCTTGGAGCAATCCTCCTTGATGCATGAAGTCGGCGCAGCCATAACCATCAAACCCAATGCCTCGCGGGTGCTCCATTCATGGGACTTTGTCCCAGAGAAGTCGGGCGCGGTTTACATAAGCAACTTGAGCCTCATCGACGGCACGAAAATGGAAGTTCTGATACCCAACTATTACAAGGACTGCGACTCCAACTGGGGCTGGCCGATGTATGCCGTCCACCGGGTCGATCTCCATACCCAGCTAAGGCAGCTTGCCACTGAGGCGGACGGCCCTGGGCGCCCCTGTGAGGTGCAGGTGAAGTCCAAAGTTGTTGAATATGTGAGTGATAGAATCAGAAACTTTGCCCAGGTGGTGGAACCAGAACCTCACTGATACAATGCGCCAGGATGCGGAGAATGGAAAGGTTACCATCGAGAGCGGCGAGGTACTGCAGGCCGATCTCATCGTGGCCGCGGACGGTGTGCATTCTTCCGCCGTGAAGCATGTTCTCGGCGATGAAGTGGTCCACGTCAGTGACACGGGCTGGGCATGCATGCGATGGCTGGTCCCGAGGGAGGACTTGCTGTCCGACCCGGACACTGCTCACATGATCATAGACAACTCAACCAGGTATTTCACAGCTGCCGAGGGAGCGGCCGGCCTCGTGTGGTATTCTTGTCGGAAGTAAGTAGTCTCGTCCGAAAAACTGCTCATCTGCGTACTGACTTGGCATCCTCTCCCTCCCAGCAATGAGTTGCAGAACTTCTTGTATCTCTCGCGTGAATTTGATACATCACATGTCGGGGAGGGTATTGTTGGACGCACGCCCCACAATTAGCCAGTAAATGATTGCTGATCTTGGAACCTAGACTTCCGCGCGATGGTAGACCCAAGCATGGCGGTGGAATATAGCAAAAGGCATTTCGCGCCTGAGATACAAAACGCAATCAAGTAAGTCAGCAGGACCGCATATATGATCACATACTCATGCGTACTTCAGGAAAGCTAGGGACGTGAAATTCTGGAAGCTGTTTGCTAGGGGCCCTATTCCCAAGTGGCACAAGGACCGGCTAGTCCTCGTCGGCGATGCCGCTCATCCCATGCTAACCTGTAAGCCTATACCCAAAAAGGAGGAATGTGTTCAAGTAAGTTCATAAGTGTTAACTTTGCAAACAGTCCAGGGCCAAGGTGGAGGACAGGCCATTGAGGACGGCGCTGCTCTTGGTATCTTGTTCGACCAGGTCCATGACGCGGCGTCCATCGAGAACCGACTGCAGCTCTTCGAGAAGGTCAGGCGGAACAGGGGATCTGCGCTACAGATTCTTTCCAGCGTCAACCCGCCTGTTCCCCAGAGCGTTCACAATATCGCAGCCAAGTACGTCCCTGGTCATAGGCTCGACTCTACTGACGATGTCAATCACTATGTGTTCTCGTTTGATGTGATTGCGGAGGCAAAGGCAGCCCTGGTTGCTACATAGCCCCTGAGCCTTCGATGACAATTGCTTGCTTCATGGGTGCTGTTGAAATCAGGCGGTACTAGTAGTCAAAATATTAGTGTCTGTTTCATAATGCCGACTGGCATAAGATCCCGTTACCCAAACTTGAAGTTTCCATGTCCTTTGTACTCTGGACTTTTGAACTCAAAGACCTCAGGATTTGCATCTCCCGCCAAAAAATGTCTGTAGGGCATCGAGCTTCATACATGGCTGGTCCCACATTGATGAGTGTTAAACCTTGACTCAAATTGTTATCTCGATGGACAACAAGCGAAACCGAGCTGTCCTCCGCTGAGAGACCGACGTCCAATGGCAACGTTACCTAGGTAGTTGGAAATGGCCGCCTTCTTCACCATGGCCTACCACTGCCCCACCTGACCTTAAGCCACAAGTGTCGCCTCCGCCACCGATTTGGCAATGGAAACCCTGCCAATGATGGTCTCCACGCCAGTTGGCAACCTCTTCGGCGACGTATTCGTCTCCATCACGGGGTGCGATACGCACATGATGCTCGCGCTGCCACCTCTCGCATATGTGAGCGCCGGGCTGCTGACCACGTGGGCCCTCCACGTCTCTGCGGGTAAGTGGATCGGCTTTCAGATACTTTTCGCCCTCTTTGCTGGGCTCGGCATGCAGCAGGCATCTCTGCTCATCGAGGACACGGCCATCGGTATCGCGCTTCATGTGTCTGCGTAGATGTTTGGCGGCAGCTTGGTGGTCAGCGTGGTGCAAAACATCTTTGCCAACAGCGTCTCCAAGGAGGTTGCTACAATTGATGACCCGGGCACGGCGGCTCGGGATGTCTTGAATGCGGGTTCCACCTCGTCAGGGAGCTTGTTTGGGAATAACCCTCCATTGTTGGCCCAGATCAAGTTGCAAAATAAGGATGCCATCATATGGACTTTCCATTTTGTGCTCATCACGACTTGCCTGACCGCCTTGAAGCTAGAGTTTCAGAGTGTAGGAAAGCCAAAACGCAGAATAATGTGATAACTGCTCACTCGTCTATTGCAGAGGCGGACATCGCCGTTCCTTTGACATGTATTTATGTTATTGTGACCATGATGATCCTCCCAGTGACTTTTGCAAGTGCCACATGGTTCAACTATTTTACTGATTCAGTCATTACGATTTAATGTTTCTTAGGGGTCTTTGATCTAATAATACTATTCAGAACCATGCTTATGAACCGATTGATTTTTTACCCCGGCCACCATCACAGTGCCTGATCAAAAGGGCAACCTGGCTAGTGTAATTGGTATCACGCGTTATGCAATTTTCTCAAGACTTTCCTCACAAAAAGTTCGTCTTGTATTAGTAATTTGCTTAAATCATTGAGACAGTCAGAATGACTATTTCGGCACACATTGAAATATGTCATGCTCTTCAGACCTTCCGTGTAGATGTAGACTTCGCGCGTCGTTGCTAAATGTGGATTCAACCAATGCCTCGATAAGCTTTACTAAGACCGAGATCACTATTTTTCAGCCCAGGTGAATATGGTCTGCCTGGATGTGATGAGAACATTCTGAAAGGAACGCGGCTATTGGGTGTGTCTGGTCGAACCAGAGAGGTCCTCGGTGTATTACCATAATCAGATAAAAGGCGTGCAATCTTCATGTGTCGTGGCGGTACATGTGGATACGGGACTAAGCAGAATACGGTTATCAAACGCCGACGTGAAGGCTCTGATCAACTGGTGGTAACGCGTGGGGGCGCTCAAGCCCAGACTCGGGGGGCAGACACACGAGAGACTGAGCCAAAGCAAAGTCAAAGCATATTATAAGCACTAAATAATGGGTGGTGGGTGGGTAGGTGTGAGAGAAAGATGAAATGATCGACATGCGCCTAGCTCGGCCTGGGAAATAGTAAGAAGTATGACGCAACTCATACCTAGGGAGAGAAGGACATTACGCCTTGTGGTTCACACAAACTCGAAAGACATGACTGTGGCAAGGCGCGGCGATTTGTTTTCTCTTGAATACGAGGATATCATCGGTAGCTCCATGAACTACAACATTGTGGGTCGGACGAGACTGGAAGTAATTGAGTTCTGAAATCTGGAGATATTTGCTCGAGGAGGAGGTTCTAGGCCAGTGACGAGACAGGCACAGGGTAACGTCCAAATAAGGTTCTGGTTAGTCCCGAAGCAAGGTTTCCATTGGATGCAAGCTTCCGAAAGCTTAATAGATGTAGATGGCGAGGGGGGAACCGCGGAGAGACGGGAGCGAAAGTCGGGCCGGACGCGCGTCTGTAGGTGATGAGGCTCAACGCGGAAAGGATCGCCCGTCATCTCTTCTTGGTGGAGGGTAAGTGCAGCGGCAAACCAGGATTACAATAGAGCGAGTAGGATCCGACAACCACTGCCGTAGGCACATGGGCTCTTCTCAGCTTACAATGGGTGGTTGCTGGTCCCTTGGCCCCCGGCCGAAGATAAGGGGATTGACAGGTGTCAGCGCTGCGCCGTCCTTGAGTGCCGGGACTATGTAACACGTTGCGTGACTTTCTTCTGCAGGCTCTTTGCCAAGGTGTTACTTGTCACATTTGCTTTGTTTTTATTATGCTGCAGCAAGAGGCCGTTGGTCAGCTCGGGCGGAAACCGGATCCTACGGGCCCGGACACGAGGCCGATCCCGATTTGAGCCAGCCGGGAGTGGTTCCAAAGTCCCCGCGGGCTGCGAAGTGGAAGATCAAGGAAGCTTTTGGACTTGATGGACATAATATGATGACGGTAGCAAGTGGTTTCGGCCGATCAGGTAGAACTGGGTTTCTGAGAAAGCAGGACAGCGAGAAATGAAAAAGACATTGTATGTGGTTCATGGGTGATCGTCGTCACTTGGCCTCAGCTTTCACGAGCATCTTTGCCGCCGTACCGTGATATCAATGTCTAATCTAGCATGCTGCCAAACCGAACCCCCCCCCCCCCCAGCGCCCGTAAAGCAATAAGCAGACCCAAGATATCATCCTTCCAGTGTGGGAAATATTTTCACACAAGCGAAGGGTCCAAGGTTTCGTCTCCAACGGATGCTGATAGCAGCCTCTTGACATCTTCGGCCTTTTTCTCCAGCCACAGACGAGTGTAGTCACAGGCCATGACAAACGCCATATGCCGCGATGGATCTGCCAGACTGGCCCGTGAGTCATGTAGATTCCGCAGATACATAGTCAGCTGAGAGAGCAGCCTCTCCAGCTTCCGGAAGGACAAGAGGTATAGCCTCTGCCGAAGGTCCACCTCGTCGTCATCCTCCAGCTCAAGCATGCCCCATGACAGCCGCGGCTCCATGAGACTCCCAAGTGACATGTTCGCACCAGTACCGGCCATAGACATGTCCGAGTCCGAGCCGGACGAGAGACCACTACCACCCGCCCTCTCTGCACCCGTGCTGACTCCCAGGGCGGCGGCAATATCGGCTACGCTCGCACCCGTCATCCCAGAACCTGTGCCAGCACCAGCCGGAGAGAGATGCCTCCGCAGCGCCGGCGAGACTAGGTCGCAGGCAAGTATTTCGAACTCGTCGATGACAAACCCAATCAGCGTGGCGACAGCCATGATATGAATGGGCTCAGCATCGTCGCGGCCATGACAGCACGCCATCGAGGACTCGGACGAGGAGATGCACCGCTTGAGCTTGGCCAGCTGCGCGTCGATCGGCAGCCGCCGGTCATCATGGCCACTACCACGCATCGAAGTCAGCAACTCGTTCACCCCGGAGTGGCAATTGCATGTATAGTCGCCTAGGGACGGCGGCGAAGGGGGCGAAGCCAGGTACCCTGCCATGTCTGTGTCGTTATTGCTGGTGAAGTTGCTGGCAGCATTACCGCTCGTATTGCTCGCGTTGATGGTGGTGGATTTGCTGTGGCTGTTTCTGTTGGTACTGAAGAAAGATCCCATCGTCCAGGGCCCGCCGTACTCATTTACTGGTGTTGAGAAATGGGACGCGGCTGCGCTGAGCGGGTCGACGTATGTGCCGCTGGTTGAGCTGCTGCCGGCTCTGGATGTGCCGCCGAAGTCCATTAGGAGCCCAGAGCTATTTGTTTGGTTGGCCGTTGTCGGTATATGAGGCGCATATTGTTGGAAGTGGGACATGTAATCTCCGAATAGTGCTGTGTTTGGATCATGTGTAGCCATTCCGGTCGAGATTGTCCGATCAGGTGACGCACCGCCAGCAGGGGTGGATGTAGCCGGCGTTGCAGTAGCACTCCTGGTGAACGATATTCCGTTCCAGGTGTTGCTGCTATTGCTGCTGTTGCTGTTACTGCTATTGTGGCCTTTCAGATTGTTGCTTGCGCTGCTCATGTCGATACTGGAGGATACCCGTGAAGGGCCTCGGGATCGCTGAGAGGGCGGCATTATTATAGGTGGTGCGTCCTTGTGAGTTCTCCGTGACAGCCCATAGACGCACTCGACTCCATTGCGTTCGCACCGAGCACATGTCGGCTTGCGCTGGCTGCACCGGACTTTGGACTCGTTGCAAGCATTGCAAGAAGCCCGCAGCCTGATCGTCTTCCCGTCCATTCTCAAATATTGAGGTTCCAAGGTTGGATTTGAAGATGCTGAGTATGGATATCGTGATTGTTGATCGATCCTGTGTATCTTGGCCGCCAGAGTCTGCAAATTATGGGTATTGATATGAGTGACGAGATGAGACGAATTTGTTCGACGCCCGTGGAGTGTCGTAGGAATATGTCTAATACCTAGGTATGCCCTTTATGGGTCTTCTCGGCCGGTCTTGTCAGAGGATCCGGGCCAAAAGCCTCGACCAAATTTCCGGTAACGACCGACCCTGGGATGCAGATACCAATACAGCATCTGACTACAAATGTTCGATCTGCCAATGGGTGAGGTTTAATCGCCAGCGATGTGATAACTACCTACCAGAGGGATGGATACCCAGACGAATCTGCTGACAGGATGACACCCGATTGGAAAACACATGTCCCGAGCCCAAAGCAGCGGTTTTACTCGACAGAGATCGGCAGGCATTTGACTTTGCGGTGATTTTGGTTGGGCTGCATCTACTGCGGCTGGAGCATCGTAGGGGGCACTGCAATCTGCTGTCTAGTGAGTGCAGGTACTTGGAAACCAGATACCTCCCTGGGATACATAGAAGTAGTACAATACAGTCAGCGAGCGCCGTCAGCGCACACAGGCAGTGCTTGTGTGACATTCGCCATGCCCGCTACATAGTTATGTAGGTACATGATAAGCAAGGCTCATCATGGCGGAATGTGCCGCAGATGGCACCCCTTTTGTGTATGAGTCCAGGCTCGGCCCTAAGTACCGTGAATCTTGTTTCTGTGGCGCTCACTCACAACGTCTGACAGCACACCCTCTCTCTCTGCTCTTGACGCGACACCACGTATTTGCACATGTGCATACCATCACCGACCTCGCAAAAATGATCCAGATGCGAGGACTTTCTGTTGTAATACTACAAACTTTCAGAGGAAGTGACTCATCCAACGCCTCATTTCGTATTTATCGAATGTGCTTTACCAGCATCTGTGCGAAATTTCAAGACTCTACTGAGGCTTTCTGGAGTCTATGTTACTTATTATCCGGGAAGTCCAGGCACGACTTCATAAATAACGATTCCTTCGCTCCTGGTTCCTCGCGTAGCGCCGGGGACCGCGTACTCTCCCAGCCATCAACATCAAGCTAGGCGCGATGGTGTTGTTGAAACACGTCAGCCTTCAACATCGTCACCAGCGTCATCAGCGTCGACTACCCGTATGCTGTCCCGGTAGCCAGTTGAGCTCTATTCAGTGGGGGTCATACGTAGATCTGAATTGAGTTGAGTTAACCTACCACGCCAGGGCGGGAGAAGCGGCCACCGTCTTTTCATGGCAATGTCGTGCGACACGCACAACGTTAAAAGCTGAAAAGCCAGGTGACAATTTCAGGATGTTGTGCTTGCCAACGTATGATGAAAAAGATGGGATTGTATCACGCCACCAGGCTGAGTGGTCCCGATTCGGCATTTGGCATGCAGCATCAATTTCGCTCCACCACCAGAGCCAAGTTTGTCTCTGCCAGGGGAGATCGCAGCTTGGCGGGACCCCCAGCCGCCTTGGACTCCGCTTTCGTAAGAGGCACTGCTTGGCTACCAAAGAAAATGATTTGACAGACTGCCGCCTTTGATTGCGTGCATACTTGTCTTTCCAAAGCGACTGTTGGTCAGTACTTCGGAACCCGACTTGGGAAAGCCAGTCAGCTTACAACTGTGAAGGCGGCCGCATGTCCAGTCCTACATCAAATTTCGATCCCGGATCCCAGTTGAGAGGCCATGCTTTCAATGCAGGTCGTATGCATCATTTATGAAAAGGATCAATATTTGTGAGTTGCACACAAAGTTTCAGCGGTCAACACTCGCCGGTACCTGCGGCTGCATCGGGATCGCATTCGAAATGTTGACTCAAGTGAGTAATAGGGGCGGGACTGATCCCGGGATGGAGCCTTGCTTCGTAGCCCTATATTGAACAGCAACCAACTTCAACTTATAAGGCTGAAATGGCTCTTTGATTGAGGATACAAGGGTAGTTGCCGCCGCCACGTGTACCAATGCTGCTGCGGGTGGCGGCCGTTTGCGTGCTTCTTCTCTGCTGCGCTGCGGATGCAGCCTTGCCGACCCAGAGCCATGGTAAACCAAATTTGCCCACAGATTCTGGTATCATGGCGGGGATCATCAACAGGTCTACCAGATTTCGCTGCGGAGAAAGTGGGAGCGTGCCACCGCCGGGGTGCAACGCCACCAATACGATCAAGTAGCTTCTGGCGAGCCTCCTGGGATGCGGTGTAGCCGTTGTTGTGACCACGTTCTTCCTGATGCGGGGCCTTGCCCGCTCTTCTGCACAATCATATTGAAAAAGAGTATCGACTGTCACAGGTGTAGCGCCATAGGCACGGAATGCATTGTGAAACGTTTCAAAGAAGAATGTCTTGCAGCCTGGTCTGGCCCTGTGACCACGAGGAGAAAGGCTCAGTGGTTGCATTCCTCGCCTACTATTTCCATCGACGATAGTTTCATATATGAAAGTGCCAAAACCTCCACCTTAGATTGGTCAGCCTTCCGAAGGCGCCGCAGCCGCCACTCCGTAGCCTTCAGTTCCTCCGATGACCTTGCCATTCACTTCGATGGGCTTCGACTCGAGTGTCACGAAGCACATGCGCCCCCACTCCGTCTTGCTCGTGTTCCTCCATTGATGGTTTGTGCCCCTCTGAATTGCCACGTCGCTTTTCCTCAGAGTTCTACTCTCTCCAGAATCCAGAATAAGTTCAATTTCACCTTCTAGAACGATTCCATAGTCGAGACTCTGCGTCCTATGCATTAGACTCTCGCCTCCCGGCTTCATGTCTACAATGCGTAGGACGGTACCGCCGGGTAGGAAGATTCCCGGGGGGCTCGATAAGAACGATGAGTAAGTGGCCAGGTCGGCCTGGCCAGCGAAGTCGGCAGGGATCTTATCTGTAGCGTAGCCGAGGTAGAACTTGGACTTGCCCCCGACGATGTTGGCAGGGATGAGCTCATGGATGCTGGTATTGAAAATAGAGAGACCACTGGCATCATGGTCCGTGATGAAGCGGTTAGGAGTTGGGAGGTCAGGTGCTTCTTCACCGTGAGACTGTGCCATGTTGAGTTCCAGATGTCTTGTCTCCGATAGAGAGATATGTGACCCGATCACTGCTTAGATGCTTCTCAAGCTCGTCCTCCCGAGACCATCTCTCACAAATATATGATATGTGGAAGCCCGGCCTTCCAGCTCAGAGTCCGGAATTAACAGCTACGCGAGTTAGTGAATTGACAGCGACAGACATAATCCCAGAAGACCGTCAGCAGACGCAAGAGAACAGCACCACGACGTATGGACATATCGGGTTTACCAAGTCCGGTCGGACTTTGTGTTATTTCGGCTTGCCTCGACCAGCTTTTGCCTCGCGGTGACTGAATAAGCAGAGACGGTGATTGATGCGAGATCGGCGATTAGACGGAGGGCACTAGGTTGCTGACAAACGTGTACAACAGCCAACACCTGCAGTGCGAGACAAAGATACCCACGCTGCCGTAAGACACGAAGGCTCACAGAGGTCCTGCTATTTCTCACACTGTCAGTGAGCACTAAAGCAGTCTAACGTTCCCGGCTTGGCAATCTCAAAATCACTCAACCTAACTACATAATTACATCGTCGTATCTAGGCAGTCATAGATGACAGCATATTCACTTGCGGTCGGCTTAACTCACTTGGGCATCCGAGAAGCACGAGAAGCGAGTTTACGACTCATCATGACAAAAGAAATGTCCTTTTCCCAAATGATGCTGCAGGTGATTGATTCTCATCCGGTATTCTGCCAGCCATTTCGGCCGAGTTTCGGAACAAGCTTTGTCTTGTCAGCTCCCCAAAAGACAGTGCCCGATTCTTGCGTGAAAGCGGAAGGACGTAGTCTGTGGTAGTCTGTGATTCTCCATACCGTATTTTTCGTCTCCAATTGCACGAGACACGGATACTTTGTCACCTGTTTTCTCTGTGCTAGCATTATGAAGGTCTTTCATCTACTTGGCCGAGTCGGAATCATCTGTATGAATTCTGAGACATGCATGCTAACGGCTTAGTATGTCCGCTCCCGAACTCGTATTCCCTCTCGTCTCCCAGGTAGCCCTTGACAGCCCTATTGGCTCGTATGGCCGAAGGTTCATGGCCATTCCGCTTACTCTGCTATCAAGGCCCCTGGGATACACATGCCCAAGCAGGTATCTGCGGCATTCACTAAGCACCACAAGTGGTTCGATGTTATTGTGCCAGGATGTAAGTTTTCATAATAACTATGGATCCCCTTGAAGATCTTTCAGGCGCTAACAGAACCAACTTGTATCCATCGGAGATGACGGAACGTATTGTGAAGTACTCCCGGGCTCTGACCGCTCACATCCCGGGAGTATTATGCATTCAAATGTTGCGGATCTCGCCACTTGTTAGACTGAAAACACTGAAGACATGACGGGCTATATTGTCTGGGTAGCATCCAATGCAGATACGTGGCTCTCTGTAAATGGCGCTGATAAAGATGATGGAAAGCTAGCCAACATTCCCATTTACATCAAAATCATTAACCACTCTCATATATAAGCTAAATTTAGAATGCCCAATGCCCAACTAGAAATGTGCATCTATACAGACACATCAAAACAGCCACCATATGAGTTGAATTATCCCATCCTATTTGCAACTGCCAATGCTTGTACGAGGAATATACTCGAGAATGTGCTCAAGTGTCGCCCGGTTCGAGAAGCGCAGGCCTCACACGACAATCAGTCGGGAGAAAGACACAGATCGAAGATTTGTGCAATCATCAAATCCATTGCTCTCAATCCAATCAAATTTATGACCAAATTACTGAAGCATGCCAAGCCGAGCTACCCTCGCTGATATCATAGCAATCTGTAATCATTCCAAATCTTATGCATTCCGCTGCCAAATCACGTAGAGAACAAGGCAGGAAATAATACAATCATGAATGCAACGTAGCAGCCTTGAGCAAAGTATGCCACCGCCCATATCCGTGGCTCAGGAAAGAAATCATAGAATCCTTGCCGTCCCATTCGCCTCCCCCAGTACCATCCAGCGAAGATCTGTATACGGCACCTTAAGAGATAGTCGCCGTGACGCCCACCATTCCCTTTTTTGCAGGTCACCCCGTCGCCTGCTTCTTGCCATCTCCTTGGTGGGACTTCCCGGCCGCAGGAGGACTCGCCTCACTCCGTCACCCGCAGTCCTCAGCCCCGCCTCGGCAGCGTCATGATCGTCGCAAGTGAGCCCGACGTTGCTGTGCTCAATGAGAGGGCGCTGTACCCAGTTCGCGTTCGGCGACGAATTGCCCACCCCGATTGCGGAGACTTATACGACCTTGTGCTTCTCCGTTCAGCCAGCGGGGGACTCAGCCATCACGCTGAGCGCGCTGGCGGTGTTGTCCTCCATCGTCCGCGGCGGGAATTTAGTGGAGTAAGGAGACACCCAAGACTTCTCAGAAGTACGCCGCGAGTTGAGGGCTGATATGCGGCGAGCCTCTTGATAGGGGTCAGGGCCGCAGTGGTGAGAGCAATCATGGCATCCCATGCTGACCAGTGGCGTCCGGGAGCTTGGCGGTCAGTTCGTCCAGGGCGGAAGGGTTGCGGACGAGGGCACCTGGGCAGTGCCCGCGCTGCAGAGCATCCAACACGACCTGAGTGCGTGTGCGGCCGATTGCTCCGAGAGTGAGGATTTACATCTGTGTGCTTTCGAAGTCGCGATCACGTGGAACATAGCTTGGTCTTGCTGGGAATTGAGGGGTCTGCATAGGAAGCAGTGGCCGGGATAGGCCCGGATGCTTGTAAGACTCAGACTGGACATTGAGATGTTTTGGGCAGAGACCACAACAGAGTATATTCTCCAGACCCCAGCGGACTCATATGGAACTTGTAGAGCCGAACGTTAAATACTAATTGGTGCGTGTCCGGGATGGTATGAGAATGTTGAATAACTTTGTCTCTTCGGCCGGCGGAGGCCGGTGACACGGACGCAATCGCCCGTCCATTTGATTATAAATTTCGGACGTTTCCGTGAGCAAGAAGCTAGATTCAAGGTGCGTTTTTTGTGCAACTTCACCATTTAGTTACAAGATTTTGATCGTCTCGTCCGAGGGCATTTAACATGCTCTCCAGCGTCTGTCGCTGGTTCCTATAGTCAACTCAAGAGCCCAGCCAAGCAAAAAGGCGAAGTTCAGAAACTGGATGAAGCAATACCGAAAGCGTCTCGTTCATTGCGTAAGTATCGAGAGTCCCAAGCATCGCTACTCTCAAGCCAAGGTCAGTTTATGAAGAATTTATGAGTAAGACCAATGATCTGACCTTGTCTATTCCTCGGTTACACTATGGAGTTGGAAATGTTCGGAACTTGAATCGGTCCGACGGTATAGAAAACAACTAGACATTGTATATTCGACATCCTGTGGGCCTCCCTCTTGCGAGATATAGTACCGGTATAGCAGCATGTTGTAAGGGAAAAGAGCAAGACATCGTCATAATCGACAGCCTCCTCAATCCGTGACAGCATCGAGTTCCAAAATAAGCCTGCCGCTGCACATATCCCGTTAAGGACCTGCGAGTGAGCACGCGAAATGCACTTAAGTGTTGAGTCAGCGACCACTTGCTGTTTCTTAGAGCTCAAAGCGTTGTCGCGCTAGACAGATGCCGTCCAATTTCCTGAATTCGGAGAGAACGGATTAAGTGGTTGTCTGTGACTCAAGTGGAAACATACTGAGCCAGCTGAGCGGTGGAAATGCCTTTAGTGGATGGTTCTCACGAGGCTGGTTGCCTGCGGTAAATGATGCAAGACGACTTTCTCTCGACGTTTCCAGTCGTGGACAACCAACTCCCGCGGATTCCTTCAAAATGAGAGGTTTTGGTCTCTTAGAAAAAGGTCCAAACGCCCTAGTGTATTGCCCTCTGAAGTTTTATTGACTTGCAATTAATGGGTACCTGTATTAGTTCCGCGGTTCTTGAGCCTCGGTCAACCTGAATTTGTGATGTTCCGGTGCTCCAGAGTTATTTTGTTTTGCTTTTCAAAGGTGCGGTACGTATTTGGTAACTGCACCGGTTAGTGACTGAATCTCGTAGCCACTTTTCCCCGAGTCTTATTTCTATGTTATGGCTTGCTTTCACTCTCTCGAGCGAAAAGATTGAAACTCTTAAGAAAGCCAAGATTTGCATGTAACGGTGTGCCGGCGGCGGCTTGTATGCACTTTATCCTTTTTCACTTCAAGTTTCGTTGCTCTCCATGACTCGGCATCCAGCTACAAGCTTTGACAATTCTCCGCGACGGCATTGCAATTTCGGGCTCGTAGAGTTAAGTGAGCTTATCAAGTCGCCTTTTTAAGCTTAATTTCTAGATTCTGGGACAGCAATCTTATCCCCGCCCAAGTCCCAGAAAGTTCCGGCCGATTTTAGACTCGGCATCAACAGGTTCGCTGCACAGCATTCGAAACACGTCGACTGTACGGCACGAACTCAACGAAATCCCTCAGGCAAAGTCTAGATAAAAGCCGATTGCGAGAAGCTAAGCTGATAGGGCTGGTGTCTTGATTGATACAAGCAATCCGCATCAGGCTTATTCTACATGCACTTGGGCGCCTATCTTGAGTCAAACAGACCTGAGCCTCCAAGCCCAGCATCCCGAACGCAGAGGGCCAAGTCCTCGTGATAGCAGAAAAATGCCAGTGCATCATTGCGCAAAAACAACAATCACGTGCAGAGACCCATTCCTCCGACTCGGAGTTTCCAAAGCCGCCAACCGAACAAAGCTCAGACGCGACGACACCGGGCAGCCGAACTGAAAAAAAGACAGGACGGAATGGGGCGGCACTGAGACGTTGGTACCTGCAGATAAAGGTGGAAATCGAAGCAGTATTGCGTGGACCAACATGGCTGCCGAGCAGGCACATCGCAACGCTCGGGCAGGCCCGCGGGCTCGTTCGCTCGCTCGTCCCATTCCGTTCGTTCGGCATTTTGCATTGACAGGCGGGTTGGGCTACGTCACGAGTTGGCCCCCACGAACGTGAAACCCCATCTCCTACAGTATGCACAAGAGTGCGCGAGTCAAAATTTCTGGGCACGGTTTCGACACGCCACATACGGAGGTGTGCGCTTACGCCTCGCTTGCTTGCTTGCTTTACTCTGCTTTTTCTGCCATTTGGGGCTGTGCCCATGTCTGGCCGTTCTGTCGGCTACTGTCATTCATTCAGGCAGGTGTCAGGCCACACTGCAACTGCACCGGTGTTTTATATAATTGGGCCGCTTATTGTTAGATGCATGGGGTTTTGGAAATCATGTCAATCAAGTAGATCATTCATCCTGGGAAATCATGAGTGCGATAATAGTCCAAATATGGTGTTTTTTGTGCGTTGAGGGACAACTCAAGGCTTTTTGGTGCGCTTGCCACTACGCATGTTCTCCACGGGTTGAAAGACAGTGAAAATCATAAGTGATGTGTAAGACGTATAGTTCATTCTAAATTATTCACAAACAGCGAGAAAGCAAGTGTAAGAAAAAGCAGTCGGTATCGTATCAATCAGGCTTCTGCTCTCTCTCCTCAGGGTAGTCAGGAGTTTATACACCATACCACAAAGCCTCTTTCCCCTCGCGTTGGAGCACCGTTCTCTTCTTCTTCAGCAGCCAATTAGATACACATAAGAAAGACGTATCGTGTTGTCCACACTCCCCCAACCATTTACTGGCGGAGGTTGAACAGCTGCCTGCCGACCCAGCGAGTGAAGCGCTTGTTGTTGTTGTTGTTGCCTCCGCGTTGACGGCCATTGCCCTGGCCACCGGTGGCAGCGTTTCCAGTCGCGGCGTTGCCGTTTCCAGAGGCAGCGTTGGCGTTGCCACCGTTCTTGCCACCACGTTGACGTCCGTTGCCGGTCTGGGCGTTGCCGTTGCCGTTGTTGTTGTTTCCACCAGCGTTGGCATTGTTGTTGTTGTTGTTGTTGTTCTGGCCAGCGGCAGCAGTGGCAGCCGCGCCAGGTTGGGCGAGGGCCGGGGTCTGAACGGGGGCCTCCTTGATGACGGGGTCCTGCTGGTTGAGGACCTCCTTGACCGAGGCGGCGGCGGCCTGGCCCTCAGCACTTCCCTCCTGCTGGTTGGCGGCGACGGCGGCACCGAGGTCCTGCTTGTTCTGCTCGACCTGCTTCTGCACGCCGTCGAGGGTCTGAGCCGTGGTGATGTCGGCGGCGACGTTGGTCTTGGTGGCGGCGCCGGCTTGCTGGACGGGGAAGCAGCCGCCGAAGGGGCCGGCCAGGGCGTTGTTTCGGCATCGGACAGTGCAGATGTTTCCGGTGGAGCCTGAACAATCATGTCAGCTCATCTGAATTTACAATGATAATGAGTAAATTTGAAACTCACCTCCAGTGCACTTCATGTCAGCGGGCATCTTGACGGTCATGTTGAAGTCCACAGTCTTGGCCTGAGAGAACCCGTTGGCTCCGGGCACGTTGTTTGTGACCTCGAGAGGAGTTTGACCGGTAGCACCCAGAGAGTTGCCGGTAGGGTCCATATCGCACTAGCATTGATTGTCAATTTACTGCATGATTATGAGTAGATATTTTCACGGGGCTTCTTACTGTGTAAGGGCCGGCACCATCAGCGTTGACCTGGTGGATGGTGACAGTCATCTCACCACCGGGTGAGACCTGGGTAACAGCATTGGCGGCCAGGGCGTTCTCGGTGTTCTCTCCAACGTCGATGTTTCCTCCAAGCTCAGTACGTCCACACTCGTTGGCGATGTTGGCGGTGATCTCGGCATCACGGATGATAGTGGCATCCTGCTGGCAAGGGCTGATGGATGTGCAGTTCCTTGCAATGTCACCCTCGACTAGAATCACTGTTAGAAAACATTCCCTATCCTTTACAACCCTTGATAGAGATCGTCGTACCCAGGAAGCCAACAGAGGCTGGCGATCCTGCATCACCCTGGGCGTTCAGGATCTGCGAGTGGCCGTGGGCCAGGGACGCAAAAGCTGCGGCGAGCAGTACTCGGGTGAGCGAAGACATGTTGAGCGGAGTTCGGGGACTTCGTTTATAAAGGATCGTCGAGAATCGAAGGAGGGTGTATAAACACGACGTTATTTCCCGAAGCGGAGAGGAAAGCACAAATGAATGCAGGCCCAGCCTATCGAAGAATCGAAATTAAGAATCGAAAAAAAGAATTAGGAATCGTCAAGATCCTGTCTGAATGAGCGATAGAACAGTGGCTGATGTGAAGAATGGCGAGATCAAAGTTTCCAGTCGGATGACCAGTGTCTACATAGGTATATGTAGGGCAGGGCCGGGCACGACGCTTGGGCGCCTGGACGCACGTTGTCGACCGTGTTTACCAGGGGTAGGGCGGGATGGCCAGTCCAACCAAGCAAGCGAGTCTCGCCAAGGAGGGGCCATTCTACAGAGACAGTGACTATTCGAGCCTTTCGAACAGACTCCGTCACAGCACGGTGGAGCGTGCCAGGCTGGTGGCAGGCGGGCGGCTGTGTGTGTGTGCGCGCCCATGTGTGTGTGTGTGCCTGCAGTGTGGGCTCTGTGTTGTTTCGATATAATCCTAGGCGCAGGATATAAGCCCGGCCATAGGGAAGCTTGGTAGCGGTTGGCGAGCCATGTTTGAGGGAGTCGCAGGGGATGCGGCGGGCGCCGGGGTACACCCTGGGCGCCAATCTTGAAGATCTTAGGATGATCCAGCCACTATTACCACCCACGCGCGTCTAGGGGCTTCAGCCCTGCTTCAACTGGTACTAAAGATGGCAGGGGGATCCCGCGGGCGGCAATCTTCGCGGGTGTCACATACCGAGGCGGATGACATCGACCACACCAGAAGGGTACAATGTAGACAATGCAGACAATGCAGAGAGACCAGGTACGGTGTCAAAGGTATCCACCAATTTTGCAGCTTGACGCAGGACGAGGACGTGCACCAGGAACCGCACCTCGGAGTTCGCCAAGGGCTCCATTTGGAAACATGCTTGAACAGGGGGGTTTTGCCGGGGTGGTGACTTAGAAAGTGGGCTCAGAGTGGATATCCATCTGATGGGGCGGGGGGCCGGTCTTTTTTGCCCGATGATTTTGCTCTAACTGTCTCTGCGAACCCGTTGTGCCGATGTTTGAAGTGTGGCTTGCGGGAAGTGACAACGGACAATATTGAGACGATTCTTTGTTTCGATGCCTTAAAATACGGCGGATTACTCGATCGGGCCGCCACGAATATGACGTTGATTATTCCCCCATACGTGAGTGCACGCGAACACCGGACAGAGACTGAGATGGACAGCGACGACTCATCAAGCTCACGAGGGGCGCGATCATGCTTGTAAATCACACAGGCAAGACGCTCGGCATGAGCTTACTTTGGTTCAAGCAAGTTCGTCAAGTTCCGGATCGACTGCTCTGTTAATCTGCGTAGGGCAGGGGTGGGTACAAGCGCCCTCGCGGGACCAGGAGGCGGGAAATAGGGGAGGTAAGTGAGAGGGGAAAAGGCAATACTACGGTACGGAGTACGTGCAGGACTCTAAACCAGGCGCCGAGCCCTGCCCAAGGCACGCAGGCTGCGCGGATTACCTCTCTTGGCAGTACTAGAGCGATATGCAGCAGGGAAAGCAGCGATCATCGGGAAAATCCTGCGCGGTAGATGGTTTCTGATGGGTGGGAACCGGAAACGACAAGAATGACAAGAGGGAATCTGTTCGGTGTTTGGCAAGCGAATGCTCGTCAGGCTCGTATGTTGGCTCTGGCTCCCCAGACATTTGGCGTAAGAGAGCCGCCCCTCCCAGGAGCGAGGCATGGGGGCCCCTGAGGGGGCATCCGCCGAGCTGCCCCATTGGGCAACTTAAACTGCTTGCGGCTGAACCCAAACGAGACCTCCTGTCAGACCCACTGCCAGAACATCGAGACGGTTTCATCCCATTCTCAACTCACCTCTCCATCGAACCATAAATCACCATCGGCCTAAAAACTCGGCGGTTCGGTGTCTTTTTTCACTCACTACCTGCTTGTCTACATAGTCTGATTCTGCCGAGTCTGACGACCGACACGACTTTGGACGTTCGGCTGTTTTCATGCCCTCAGCCTGCCGCAGCACATCCCTCGGTCGATGCGGCCGATTGCAGTTTGTCGCGATGATGCTCGAGTGTAACCTGGATGAAGATCTCAGGCACCATCTCACGGAAGTCTGCCGCGGGGGTAAATCTGACCAGGACATGTGTCTCGGTACCGACCCATACCTAGGTAATGCTACATCGCAAGGAGATTTACAAAACAATATGTAAATCCGACCAGCAATTTTGAACGAAAAGAGGAAAGTGCAAATCAGACTTCAAAGCGCGTAATCAAGTCTCATTCAAATAGTCACATATTCGCATCTTATGCCGAGCAAATATCACCACTCAAAGTGGATGACAAAGGCCTGACTATCCCGAGGTCGTCAGTGGAGGAAAAGAATCAATTAGCACCACGTTTTGGCTGAGTCTTGGCAACTTCCCCTGCACAAGCAGGCCCCTGCTCCCCCTTACTCCTTCCAATAGTCATCGACAATATTTCCACTCGCCCGGTCTGGCCATTCGGGTATGGGGCACTGGGTAGGTCAACAGCAAAAAGGGAGACAAGATCGGAAAACTAGGCTGTCATGCACCCCTCGGCCCCATACCACTCATGGGGAACCGGCGGATCCGCAGGGCTCAATACTCGTATCCGTCACGCTCACGGCCGTAACTGTTCGCACGGCCGCTGCTCATGCTACCGCCTCTGCCGTACCCGGTGTCATCCGGTGAGTACTCGTCACCACCCCTTTGTCCATAATGTCTGTCGTCGCCTCTCTTGGTCCTGGGGACCGAAGGAGTCGAGTGGGAAGACGGAAAGGGCTGCCGCGCTGGGGTATTCTTGTATCTCCCATAGTCGGGCCCGGTGAGGTCACTATTGGCTTCCTCTTCCTCTTCATCCTCGTCGTCAAAATCCTCGCGAGGTGGTGGGTTTCTCGGGGATCGGGCGACCGCATCGAAAATCGACCCCCGACCAGCAGGGCTACGAGGAATCTCCCTTCTAGCGTAGGGCCGTTGGCCACCCCGATAATCTGGGCCAAGCGACCTCCAGTCGTCTTCTCTTTCTCTGGGATCGCGATAACCGTCGTTTCTCAATTGGTGGGCCCTTGCCGTGTCTGCGTCTGCGCCTCTTGTTTTGAAGAGATATTGATCAAACCTCTCAATCGACTTCGCGACGACCTTGAAGTGGTTGCTGTCCATCTTCAATGCCCCGCGTCCAGCTGAAGTCTTTTCACCATTGACTGACAGGGCCTGGAGGTTTTCCGCGTCATCATCCGAGTCATCTGGATTCTTGTCCCACGTGTCGAATTGCGCAAGAGAGTACGCGACTTGGAAGGCGTTCCGGATCTGTCGACCATTCCATCTCTCTGCCTGCGGCCGTTTTTTGAAATGGCTCCTGGCAAAATTGACAATGCTGGCATCATCGATGTGAAGGGTGGTATGGCCTTCTCGGCTCGCTGTCTTGGCTGTCTCGATCTCGTGAAGCCTCCTCAGATTGACACGGAAAATGTCAACTGTCTGTTCCTCGGTCAATGGAGGGTAATAGAGGCTAACGTGAATTCTGGATTTGAAAGCCTCATCGATGGTGCCAACACGGTTCGTAGTCAGGAACAAAATACCATTGTAGTATTCAAGAACTCGAAGAAATACTGTCATTGCTTTCAGTAATCTCGCCGAAGGTGTTGGCGTCAGAAGCGGCGGTTCAACTCACCCGATACTAGAGCATTCCGTTGCAAATCTTCGACTTCTCGCCGCGACAGAAACAGGTCGGCTTCGTCCAGTAACAGAACACAATCCCAGATCTGCGCCAAGCGGAAGAATTCGACAAGCTTTCTCTCGACTTCATGAGGAGTAAACCCAAGATCTGCAGACGTGATTGTGAAAAGTGGCTTTCGATTGTGCAAAGCCACTGCTTCGGCAGTCGTAGTTTTGCCAACACTGTGACACAACAAATCAGTCACAGATCCTAAAATTGCAATGCCTTCTCCATATGTGTATTGAACGTCTGTGTATATAGACAGCATAGGATTGCCTGATGATGACTTTGCGGGGGGTACTTCACTCGAGACGAGGGAATAGATTGGTGAGGGATCTTACCCCGGAACGCCGTGGAGGAGGATAATCAGCCCCGCCCCTTTCCCACGGATAAAGTCTTGGTCCAGGTTAGAGATTTTTGAATTCCGCCTCATATCCTGCTTTTCGAAATGAGACCGCGCTAAGGAATTGACCATTCTCTTATGATCCGGATTGATCTTGAGGTCCCTGAAGGAATTCTTGGACAAGGCCATGGGTGACACACAGTCAACGTCTGCCATGAAGAATTTTCGCGCCCGAAAAGAATAGGCGGTGAGTCGCTGTGGCAGAAGAATGTATTGTTCGTCATCTGTTGAGAGTCCAAGTGTTATTAAAACCTGATCTTGAACGCATGACGGTGCAAAAATGGGAAGAAGGAGAACTCACGAAAATGACTGGTCAGGTCCGTTGTATATTCTTGAAGCCAAGATTTGTCATCGTTGTGGTCTCTGATAAAGACGTCATGCTTCAGCAGTGTAAGCTCGTATCGTTTAACGAAGTCCTCCTCGGTTTGCGCGATGTCTCTACTCTCCCCTAGAAGCTTGAGACGCGACGTGCCGTCCCAGAACTTGATCTCGATGGGATCCTCACGGTCGAGCCAATCAAACGCGTCTGCATCATAATCTTGGTGGATGTAAGGCACCAAGTCCCCGTCGGCTCTGCCTCCTTCTTTGAAATCAATCATGATCTCTCCATCGATATATTCGGCATTCGGGGCTGTGAACCTTATCTCAGAGGTCTGTTTGTAGTACAGAATGCTCCATCCGTCGTAGTAGCAGTGTCGTTCACGGACAAGGGGCAGGAATCGCTTGCCCCGCTTACACAGTTCTGCTTCCATTCTCTCCCTTTCTTTTTCGTACCGTAGAGGATAAACATATAAGCTCCTGATGTCCTTCTCTCCCGAGTATTCGTAGATGTGCCAGCCATAGTCAGAAGGACCATATCCTTCTCCATCAAAGTCGATGTGATATGATCGAATGTTCAAAGTGCGCTTAGCGTTTCGGTAGTCAGATGGCTCCTCATCTTCGGATTCTGTCACGAACAACGAAACAAACTTCCATATATTCTGTTTTGCGTGCTTTCCGCTTGAGTGAGCTTGGGACTCAGAATGGACCTGGCCCTTTTGATGGGAAGCTCCAAGATTTGTAAATACTAGTTCGCCAGGGCGGAAGAACATTGGCAGGTCGCACCATCTGGCTCTTTGCTTGCTGGTGCCCGCCGCTTCATCCCACATCGGGATGATGTTCTTCTCGACGAATTCGACGTACACGCGCAAGTGTGGCAATGCGACATCAGGATCCAAAGCAAACAGAGTCTGTTCGACATTCGTGCCGGAAAAGGAGTCAATGATAGGAATATCACCCGTGATGTTTGGGGTCACCCCTGGATCCAGCGGCGTCTGTCCGGCATTCTCTAGAATTTGGACACACTTCTTCATGAGCGGAAAGGTGTGATAAAATGTGATGAATGGCCGGAAGAAGACTCGCGGCCTATCAGATGGCCACACGTTGGAGGCCCCTTCACAGCTTGAAAGATGCGCCAGTAGTGGAATGAGGACTGCCGACTCGATGCGCACTCTTTGGATCCAACGATTGTCCCTGGATGGGGCTTTCCTGCTGGCAAGGGCTGTTTTGGAAGTCCTCTGGGCCTTCTCTTGGGCGATTTCGCCCCCTAGGTCGGGATGGCCGTACAAGACTTCGATGATCTCCAGACCCTCTTCAGGGCTGTATCGGTTCTTGAAATGCTCGTAATCTGACCACTTGACGGCAGCTTTCCTTGGAACTTTCTTCCGGTTCTCTTCCCATTCTTCTCTCTTCTTCGCGTCCTCTTTTGCTTCGTCATTCTTCGCTGATTCGGTCTTTTGAGTGTCGTCCTTAGAGCTCTCCACGGCGGTTTTCTCCTCTCCACTCTTGATCTCCTGCGTTGAGTTCATTGATTTTGTATCATCCGGAATGTCCACATGCAACTTCTCTTTCTTATCTCTCGAGGCTTCCGCGGTGGATCCTCCAGATTTAACATGATCGTTTGTGATAGACGCCGCATTGATTTCCATGACCGTGTTCCGTATGGAGACTGAATGATGTCCACGAGTTGGTGTAGTAAGGCAGGACGAGCGAAGTACTTGACTAGGAATAATTGCGAAATCTTAGATCGAAGGGAGTCAACAAATTGGCAGCGAGAGCAGGCTCAGGAGAACCCTTCAAGAACTGAGATGAAGGGGCGAGCCGTGGACAGGATACGCGCCGAGGCAACAACCAGCCAGCCGGCTGGGTTTCCTGCCTGGTCAAGAAGCAATGTTACCCAAGTAAAGTGGACCCCTGATTGCCGTGCCTCTGCGGCTGGGGCGTCGCGCCGAGCAAGTCCGGCCGTATCGGTCCGCATTCTCTGGGTCACCCGGCGGGGGGCTGAAATTCACTAGGAACCAACAGCCCAAAACAAGCCAATAGAACAAGCGCATGCAAAAAGACCGCATAGTCTCGATGCAATGTGACTGTGTCCATGCCCACCAACTTGGCAACAAGAAGAAAGTTCAATGTCGCTCATCTAGTCAACACATATGTCTGACTGCAGCCTGCATTATACTGTAGGGTAGCGTCGCTGAAAACCGGTGTCGGAGCCGCGTGTTCATATTGCGCTACCGATTTCGAGGCAGTCATGATTCCGGACAAGACAGGCACAAGAAGCTAGTTGAATACCCCTGTACTCTGTGTCATCACATGGGGTAAGTCCATTCATGTGCAACCATTGTAGACCCGGCCCCTCATGAAGATCTCTCAGTCTCTCGATCCTGAGAAACTGCTCGTCATCCACCTTCGGCGGCTATCATGCTATCTATATCGGTCACTCCCATAACTTTCACATGATCAGTTCTCAACGCCAGTCTGCCTACAGAGTATCTCTGCCATATACGCTGTACGTCAGCCAGATTGGAAGCGGATGTTAGCGTGCTTGATGGGAAGACATGGACTCCGTAATGCCCCACGGGCAGGCTGTCAACTTTGATTGGAGCCATCCGGGACCTGAGGAGCTTTCTATCGCGGCAGACTTCATCCGGTCCGAAGACCAGAGTAATCCAAATCGGCCATTCGCCTTGTCGGCAACCTTCGATCCCAACGCCGGCAAATTTGTGACTGTCACCCCGTATGCGTACGTTTCAGGCCCTTATCAAGACCACCCATGCGAGGTTACAAAACCCCTAATGTACTCTACGTTTTAGTCACCTGGAGCGTTCACTCCGTAGGATGCTGCCTGAAGCTTTAGGCCTCGAGGTTCCCCAGGCGAACACCATCGAAGGCTGGGGTGCACTGTGTGACAAGATACTCAGCACTCAAAATGAATACATAGAGAGACAACAAAGCTCTTGGCGCCGAATATGGCATGGGCTCGGAAAGGCCTCGGAGAATGTTGATGTCTGGGTTGGATGGATTCCCGACGAGTTCGGGCTGGCGGTGGTCAAGACAGGCCTTGCTCTTGTGATCAAGGTGAGTGGCGAGCCCGGTCAGCTTTGAATCGTGGTTTTACTAAGACAAAATGATCTATCAGCTCGCGGGAAGATCATTAGAGAAACGTCAAAAGATCCTCATGGCATTTGAGGGTATCCAACAAGCGATGGAGTCAGCCGAACCGAGAAAACTTAGTTTTCACGCCTATGACGATGTCGTCAAGGCCTCCGAATCTCTTTACAAAACAATCTTGAAGTCAATCGAGCAGTTGATCGATCTCACGAAGGAGGAAAAATCACAATGTAAGACTGTTCAATATTTCGAGTCAAATTCCCCCGAGGTACTAGACCATGCTACTGACATTCCACACACAGGGCGACGGATGGTGCCGAAGTCAGAAGACCAGAAGAAGAAGACGGATGTGGAAACAGTTCTCCAGCACTTGTCTGAGAAGACTAAAGCATTCGAGCGGGCAACCAGCATAGCCCGAGATCATACTATTCAAAGGGTCGATACCGCGGCACGTTACACTGCCATGCGAACCACGCTACTCCATAACGACGTCAATGTGAACCACAAGATACTGCATGACAGTCTGGAAAGAACGAGTTCGAACGTGATAGAAACCATCAAGACCGAAAGCCGACTCACGACACAAGAATTTGCGAAGATTATCGAGCAGAACTTGAGGAGCGTGCTCGCTGAAGCCAAAGCTCAGCAGGACGAGCAAGTTATCGCTCATAAGAACGACATGATGGCTGTTGTGTTGGAATCACAGAGTAAACTCTTTCAAGCAGCCTGAGTGGCTATAGACCGATAATGCTGACAATGCAACAGGATACAAGGCAGAAATCGACCGACTTAAACTCAAAGAGCAAAGCCGACGTGTCAGACGTGGTCCAGTCATCGCACCGGAAGATTTTTGGAAGCTCTTCGCCGAATACATGATTGAAGAGGACGGGCCAGATGAGACATACATGCCTAATTATGAGATAACTATAAACCACCCTGTGATGGATTTGCATTACGTCCTCAGGAACCGAGGATTGGTGAAGGGTCGGGCATCCAGTCAGGCTCAGACGCTACTACGCCACGACCGATTCCTTACCTGGATGAACCAAGCCAACCCTGACCTCGTACTCGTGAATGCAAACATACGGTCAGCTCGTCAGGACACAATAACGGCCATGTCCGTCTTCAGTGCCGACTTGGTTGGCTGCTTGGTGACGGCCCGGCCCGAGGACGTTATCATCCAGTTCTTCTGCAGCCTTCATGCCGAGTACGATTCCGGCAGATTCCCAGGCCCAGCAGGTCTCGTCCGGTCCCTGATACTACAGGTCTTCTTCAAGCTTGTCAATAGCAAGGACCTGAATCTCGACTTCCTCCATGACCGGAAAATGGTGGAAGATTTGAGGGTTCACGACCTGGAGGCCATGTGCTACACGTTGCACGAGCTGCTGCACGGATTCCCAGCAAGCACTCGGGTGTTCTGCATCATCGACTCAATATCCATGCTCGACACCTTCAATTCTTTTCAGGATCTGGAGATCGTGATGCAATGTCTTCGGGACATAGTCGAGGATAGGAAATTGCCTGCTTTCTTCAAGGTGCTGATGACGAATAACTCTACGTGCAGCATGGACCTGCAGTGCTTGCCTGTATTTGAGGAAAGGCCTGACCGCGTCGTAAATCTTTCCTCGGGCGGCTTGATGCCAGGTGGAATGAGTACCCGCGGGATGCAGCGTCGCATCTCTCGTTCATCGAGTCCCAGCTTGTCAATGGCTGACTTAGGGAGGATGGGTGGAAGACCTCCGAGCTACCATGAATATGTGTCTGACGAGGAGTATTCTTACTGAGCTTTGCTTTCGTGTTCGTTGTTTCGGGGTTTCGCTTCACTGAAATCTAGTTGATCCTCAACACACTGTCGGTCCACCATCAATAATGTGAAGCATTCGAGTTTCGCAAGTCCTTCTTTTCCATAGGCAGCGGTAATCTCTGCAGGCTTCTGAGCCTCAGCGTGGCAATGCTTTGTCTGTGTTGTCAGCGGTAGGCACCTACATATAGGCCGTTCAGGCAGTCCCTCATAGGCAGGGAAATAAGGAACCACATTCCAACACACTCACTTCTTACGATCGTATGCCCAGCCAACACTCGGCCTCATTCACCAATCCAGTATCGGTATATGCGGTCTATGGGAGAGAGTCCACACCCCAACAAACATATTCATAGCACAACTGAAAATTAAAACCGTGAAGTTCACGAAGTATCCACGTGCCCCACATCACCTGAATGGCAGGGGACCTTGAAAGGATGTATGATTGGCGGGCCGAGCCTCCTTTTTCAGCTGATCCTGCGACGTCCTTTTATAGCCGACGTGACAGGCCCTCGACAGCACGTCGAAACTTAAGTGACAAGTGCGATCATCCCCGTGGTAACTTGAAGACATGCTCGAGAGTGCTCATAATCTCATGCACGAAATTTACCTTATCAAACATCCAATTTGTAATAGGGACGAAGAAGGCCCTGTTTCCATATGTCTCCAACATGAGTGCGAAGTTTGCCCATCGCCGGCGGCGACCCACCGCATCGTTATGATTCGAGGCCCACATCATAAGCACTTAAGCGATCCTTTACAAGGGCTCTAGGCACACCATATTGATAGGCTGCGAAAAGCGGACCCATATGTTCTGAGTGAAAAGGATCGACGTCGGACTTTCATGAGCGCAGCGTGCAATCTTTCACATCAACGTATCTGTAAACAATGGATCCGCGTAAGTGACCATCATCCCCGATGGCGAGCCAAATTTAACCGCCAAGCTGACATGAGTCTGCAGCGTCTGTCGTCGCCAGCCTTTCAGGCGTCCTTGCCGTTACCGCACAATCAACGCAGAGTCTCATCCCGCTGGTCAACAAGATTCGTGATGCACCAAAAGACATCATTGACCTCCGGGAGGATTTGGACGACCTTTCAATGCTGCTTCAGTCAGCCCAGACGCTGACTGCCGAATACCCACTCCGGCAAGAGGACGTCAGGATTGCTCAAACGCTGTCACAGTGCACGACATGGTGTCAAGAGTCCACGCAAGAGCTGGGCGCCGCCATCATCCCGCTCGCTGAGGCAGGCAGCTCCAGGCGGAGTCCGATGAGGATGCTAAGCTGGATCATGCACAAGGACGAAGTACGAGCCTCGATCGCGAAGCTGCGAGACCGCAAGGCAAGCCTTAGTCTGGCAATTTCGGTGACGAATGGGTGAGCTCATAGATTGAGGCACTCCGCCTGGAAAATGAAAGCTAATGTGTGTTCCCAGCTACTTGACGGGCAAAACTCGGGACGAGGTCCGCCAGGATATTGCAGCAGATCACGACAAAATGCTGAGCAGTTTCATCAACGATGCCAGTGCTAAAAAGATCAGAAAACAGCTCGAAGATGACGTCTCGAGCATCCCAGATTCTTCATGGCGGATTGCAGAGGTACCTGTGGAGAACCCGGAAATCACTGCAACTCCTGATGAGCCCCTGCGTACGGTCGAGAATAGGTTAGTCCTTCATGTAACATTGGCTTTGATCATGGCTGACGACAGGCCACAGTGAGCTTGAGAGCAGTCACAGTCCAGCTATACCTCAACCCGAAACGCCGACAAAACTCATACAAGCTGTTTCGGCAGGTGATAAGGCGGCAGTAACGAAACTCCTTTCCAATGGCGCCCGCGTTACTGAGAGAGCGGCCGGTGGGTCCACTGCCCTGCACGTGTGCGCAAAGTACGACGACCGCGAAATTGCCGAGGTGCTGATCGAGTATGGCGCGGCGATCGATCTGAAGAACGACGACCGTCTGACCGCGCTCGACGTGTGCTTGGAGGAGCAGTCATCCGAAGTAGCGGTCCTGCTCATCGAAAGGGGATGCCGACTAGGTAATTTCTCGTCGAAAATTCTGGACGCGATGCAGGACGCCGGGGAGGACGTCTGCAAGCTGGACCCCATCCTGGAAGCGGTGGTGAAGAGGTTTCGTGAGATGGGGGGTGGGCCGCAGTTGTTACACATGGCGCTGGAGCGTGAGGATTCTGGTGCGCTGGCGAAGTTCCTTGAGCTTGGCTTTGACCCCAACATCTCAGAGGATGGATACACGCCTTTACATCAGGCGGTTATGAGAGATCGACTGAATGACGCGAAGCTGCTGATCGAGAAGGGGGCCGACGTTGATTTAATGCTCCCACCCAGTGCTCGCAAATCCAGCAGGACAGAGCCTCGGCATAAGCTCCTCATGGAGAAGACCGAGAATCGCGACTACAATCCCCTCAAGATGGCTGCTGATAGTCTACCCATGACACAACTGTTGCTGTCACACGGCGCCGATGTCAACGTGATTTTCCCAGTTGCCCGTAAGTATTCTGATTTCATGACAATTGGTCCGGCATGGCGCTGACGGCATATCCAGGTGATGCTATCCTCATCTGTGTCTGCGCAATATGGTATCTGCCAGTCGCATTGGAAATAGTCAAACACGGCGGCGATCCCAACTTTCAGCATCCCACCGATGGTTGCTCCCCTATGTACTGGGCAGTCATGTGCGCAAGCCCGGTGTTGCTCAACGCTCTGCTTGACCACGGTGGCAACCCTAATTTGAAGAACTGGGACAGCAATGGCGGCGTCACACCGCTGCATGCGGCTGCGAATGCCGGAAGATACGAGGAGGCTAAGATTCTCCTCGAGCGGGGTGCGCATTTGAGCATTCGCGACGCTGAGGGCCTTACCCCGCTGGAGAGGGCACGCAGGTCGAATAAGCTTGATATGGTGGAGCTATTGGCGTCACATATTAATGTGGACTCGCCCAGGGCCACAGCCACTAGGGCGCACGCTGGGCACGGAAGAGGGAATAGGTGACGAGTTGAAGACGGGTGGAAGCTTGGCGAGGAGAGGGCCTTCGGATACAACATAGGTGGAGCGCATAGCGAGTTGAGAATCATTGAAAGCTTTTCTGTTCTTCATTCTCAAATGTACATGCCTCCGAACCCGGCGTTTCAACCTAGACAATTGTATCCGAGCCCCGAGCCCCGAGCTCCAGCTGCTGCTAGCCAGCCGCCCAGGTATTCCCCAAGTACCGTACCCAGGTACTGGCATATGTGGACTGTATGTATGGAAAGTCACTCCTAAAAGCCTTGCATGGCACAACTCACTGGGTGTTTGTAAAAGATACATTTTCTCTTGTCTTTATAAGGCAAATCTTGTGGTTCTAGCCAAGTAGAGAGACTTGAAGAATACAAATATTGTTTTTGTGGAGTTTATTCACACTCATCCCTATATCAACCTCTCTTTAGTTTTCATCCTTCCTATACTCCTTTTTCTTCCTTTGACTCTATCTATCACGTTTATCACCTGTTTTCTCTTCAACATCCTTCCACGCTCCTGGAATTCAGCTACACAATGGCTACGACCCGCCGTCCTCTGATTCGCAACCTACAAGCGGACAATTGGACAGTGGACACTTCCATAAATTTGGATGCCGTCAATCAGTTCCACTCCGATCTTCCAGGCTATGAGGCAGCCTCGCTTATTGCACTGCCTAGCATCGCTAAAGAGGTTGGAGTCGGCTCTGTGCACCTGAAAGACGAAAGCAAGCGCCTAGAGCTACCGTCTTTTAAGATACTGGGAGCTTCTTGGGGCGCTTTCCGTGCAGTCGCACAACGACTCAACCTTTCGCCCAACGCCTCGCTTCAGAGTGTCAAGGATGCAGCGTCATCGTCCTCAATCACTCTTTTTGCAGCCACGGATGGAAATCATGGCCGGGCGGTCGCACGCATGGGCGCTATCTTAGGCGTGTCCGTCCAAGTCTTCGTTCCAAGGGGAATGCACGCCACTACCATATCCCTGATCGAAAGTGAAGGTGCAGTGGTCGTGCAGACCGACCTGTCTTACGATGAGGCAGTGCAAATTGCGTTTTCCACTTCCAAAGAGCAGTCAGGAATTCTCGTGCAGGATACTTCATTCACGGATTACACAACAGTTCCTGAGGTGAGAGAGTACCCACTTGGTTTGCATTGATGGTATAAGTGCCTGACTATTTCAGTGGATTGTTCAAGGTTATTCAACTATGCTCCGCGAGATCGACAGTCAGCTAGGAGAGAGACACCCGGACTTTGTCCTTGTTCCCGTGGGCGTGGGGTCTCTGGCGCAAGCCGTAGTTGAACACTATCGGAAAGCCCAGTCAAAGACCAGAGTTATTACTGTCGAGCCTGACACTGCAGCTTGTCTTTGGAAAGACTTGCGCCAAGGCAAAACGTCGACTCATCGGACATATCCCACCATCATGACTGGCATGGACTGTGGGACTGTATCAGCGACCGCATGGCCGCTCCTTCGATCCGGCGTGAGCGGCAGCATCACTGTGTCCGACTACGAGTCACACCACAGCGTGCAACGTCTACAAGAGGAAGGCATCTCGGCGGGGCCGTGTGGTGCCGGCCCCCTCGCTGCGCTTCAGCGTCTCTCTGAAGATGACAAGCTGTCGCTTGGCATGAACTCTGACTCTACAGTTATCTTGCTTTGCACAGAAGGCGCGAGGGACTATCCCGTTCCACTTGACACGTCGCCTGAAGATGTCGCCTCATTGACACAAACCCTGGTACGGATTGACTCCTCGAGTCCTTCTCTGGGTCAGACAGGAGGCCCAGGAGAAACCGAAATCGCACGTTACATAGCTGCGTGGTTTGAGAGGCATGACATCGAAACCCATTGGATAGAATCCACACCAGGACGGCCTTCAGTGATTGGTGTCGTCAGAGGTAGCGGAGGCGGAAAGAACCTCATGTTCAACGGGCACATCGATACCGTCACCCTATCCGGATACGAAGGTGATCCGCTTTCCTGCGAGATCCGCGAAGGCCGCGTGTACGGCCGTGGCGCTGCGGACATGAAGGGTGGCGTAGCAGCAGCTATGCTTGCTCTCGTCCGGGCGGGATCACGCGGTCTACGAGGGGATCTCATATTCGCTGGCGTCGCAGACGAAGAAGCCAACAGCCTCGGCACAGAAGATATCCTACGAGCTGGCTGGACCGCAGACGCAGCACTTGTAAACGAGCCTACCAACATGGAGATTGTGACCGCCCACAAGGGATTTGTCTGGCTAGACATCGACATCCACGGGGTCGCTAGCCATGGCTCCCGTGCTGACCTGGGTGTGGACGCAATTTGCAAGGCTGGTTACGTCCTGGTCGAACTCGACAAGCTCGCTCAAAAGCTGCGCCGTCAAGCAATGGAGAACCCGGCATTGACACCAACAGTGCATGCCTCAATCATACGCGGCGGCGAGGAACAATCATCATATCCCGCCACTTGCAAGATTCAAATTGAATGGCGCACTGTGGCCGGTCAGACAGAGACAACCGTCCGTGACGAGATCTCCGCTCTGGTTGATCGCGTCGCTCACGAAGTGCCCGATCTCAAGTACAGCATATGCACAACTTTCTCCCGTTCCTCATTTGAGCTGCCGCGCGACCACCCGTTCTTAGGACTTGTCAGTGGAACTGTCGCGAGCGAATTAGACGGTCCCGCCGAACTGACTCGCGGACTGTTCTGGACTGACTGTGCGCTTCTGGCAGATGCGGGAATTCCTGCGATGCTTTTCGGTCCGCGCGGAGATGGGTTGCATGCAAAGACCGAGTGGGTTGACATTGAGTCGGTCGCGAAGGTTTCAAAAATTCTGGAGCAGGTCGCTGAGAAATTTTGCTGCTAGATTGAAGATTAGTTTCGTAGATAGACTTGTAGTAAAATATACACATCAATGAGGACCCAGTTCAGCAGCCATCTACCCATCCGTTACTGGGTGCTTCCACTGCTGGTAGCCTACCCAGGCTTGAAAGATGCTGACAACCAGCCCGAGAAGACCCAGTATCACCGCGATCATGACGCCCGCCAAGGTTGCCATCATGACATACCTAGCGCCGCTCTTCCTCTCCATCCATTGTTCTAGGACTCCACGGGGTTTCGGGTTTTCGATCTCATCGTACAAGTCCATCAAACGAGACCCCCAATACTGGTATTTGATGTCTATCTCATCATCTGCGCGGTCGACAGTGTTCTCGAACCTCAGACAATCGGGATCCAAGCTTTGTTTGGACACAAGAGAACGCAGCATCCTTCGAGAATCTTGATCCAACGGGAAGATGATCTTCTGTAGTGAATCTAAGGTTTCAAGAGCCAGCTGTCGGGGAATAATGCTTCTGGCAGTGTAAGATTCGGTGCAACCAATTATCATGATCTATTCAGAATTAATGTCATCAAGAAATTAGTCTTACCTCTGAGTATCTGCTATCGAAGCTGGGTCATGAGGGCCTGGCCGTCTAATCTTGAGGCTTTCTTTCAGAACTGAGGTGTGATGAAAAAGCTCAATGACCCCAGTCTCCTGATTGAGCAGAAGATGATCCTTAAGGTTATCTGTTCCACGAAATTTGAGACCCGCGATCTTCTCAAGCTGGACAGCCCTCAATTGCGACTTGATATCGATGCCTGCTTCGTCCTTGTCGTTGAGTGTCGGGTGGTCCCTGATAGGAAATGCCGAGTCGAAAAACTGGGAAAGAGATTCACTATTTCGCCACTTAGCAGGCTCAGAACCAGCGTCGAACAGATCAGCTGTTTGATTCTCTCCGGAGCATGCCACCATCGTCATGACTTTGAATGCAAGATTGAATGCTCGATGCATATCACTCGTCTCGGGTTGCGAGTCCTCACCGAATACTGAGAAGTATTCAACCATCAAAGACTCTCGGGAGCTTGTGCGGTTGTCCTGCAGGAGTCGAATTATGTGCAAAAGGTCCTCGTGGTCACTCAGTGCCGGATGATTGCCAATCAGAAGCTCTGGAACATAAGATGCCGTACAAGCTTTGTAAAACTGAAAGAACGGGTTGAAGCGCTTCCATCTAGTCCAGGGACAGCATATGGATCGACAAGGTTGACCGGAAGTACAAGAATCACACCATTTCCATTGCCAGAGCGTTTGGCAAAGCTTTCGCATCTGAGCCTCGCTGACGCTCTCCAGGGGAAACATATGACTTGATGGATCCATTTCGAAATCACCAAGCTTCTGCGTTTACAGGTCTTGTGGGGCCCAACGGCAAAGAATGGCCGAGGCGTTCGAGGGATCATAAGCCGACTCCTGGGAAAGTTGGGAAGTCGGATGGAGGAACCTCCGAAACTCAGCCACTTTGATGACGAGTGCCCACGATCATTGGCGCTGGCATGAGTGGGTGGTAACACAGCAGGGCCAAGTGTGCCGAACTGAGTTTAGAAAGGGTCGGAATCTGCAGGCTATGGATTGTCTGGCTATCAATGCTGGAGTGAGACGCCAGCTGACGATTATCACCAAAATTTGTAGAGGGGCAACCGGCACGAACTCAGGCAAACAAAAGCCACCCTCATAAACCTGTTTCCTACCTGAATATGCTTGATTTCCAAGTACCATAATTCATCTGGATTACAATCGATCTCGTTGAGACTCCGAATACGGGGCGTTTACGTCTTTCGACCGAGTTGCATGTTGACATGGCAATCGCAGCTTCACACGATTTTCCAAGTGCTAATGCTGGTGACCCTCACCGGAGAGCTTTATGCCCTTCGGAGGCCTCAAAGGTCTCGGGACATGCAGTTTCAGGATCAAATCCAGGAGAAATATCCACCGTCAGAACACAAGAGCTACGCGAACAAGCTGTCGACTCTAGATACGGTTCAGCCTCTAGCACGCCCGACCGGCAAGACACAAAGAGTCCACCGCGGAAACCAAGCCAGATCCCAGTGATCCGACAAGCCGGCCTGTTTGTTTCCAGTAGGTCAATAGAGCCCGAAGCCAGGCAACGATTTCGTGAGGTGCAATTACAGATCGAGAAAATGCTTCTCGAGTTCATACGCAGACTCAAACCGGTCCAGGGAAGGCAAAAGCCAATCGCCATTAGACCCATGATGCTAGGCCAAACAGATGCCGATACCGACGCGAAGGCCTACATGGTAGTCATCTGTCCAGAGAACATGAAGGGTAAAGTGCAAGGCTTTTTTGATGAGCCTTTAGTCAAGTCTTTGTGCGAGCCTGGAGACGACGATATTCCTTCGTTCAAGACTTTGGTGATAGGACACGCCCTCAAGCTAAAAGTATCAACCTCTCATATAAGAGTTCAATGTGACTCTATGAATGATCGCTATCACTCGGACAGCAGAGAGACGTTTTGTGGCACCCCTATCCGCCTGAACGACGAATTCGGGCATTCAAGGAGCGCTACATTCGGCGGCGTGGTCAAAATGGGGTCCGCTGAAGGGGGTTACCAGTTGTACGGGCTTACTGCTGGCCATATGGTCAAAGGAGATCAAGTTGTAGGCGACGAGGACAATGACAGACTGGAAGCTTCAGACGTTAGCGACCTCGTGAACGCAGGGCTCGAAGAGGAGGTCACAGACACACTCGACAACCAGAAGGGACTAGGGTTCTCAACGACAAGTGGCGATGACTATGTGGAATATAACTATTTGAAGCCAATACTGGGCAACATCATCACTCCGAGCGTAGAAGACGCTTGGGCAGGCCAAGAGCAAGGGCAGGGGAAGCCTCATCTCGACTGGGCGCTTTTCGAGCTCCAAGATTACCGGCCGAATCGACTTAGATCCCACGGGCAAGGCGACTTGCAATTGCAGTCGGGTATAAAGGATGACAGCAGAGACCATGCCTTCGTGTACATGCTCTGTGCTTCGCAGGGAAGAAAATGCGGGATATTGTCTATGATACGCGCACGCGTTCTGCTTGACCCGGGAGAAAGTTTTACGGACGCTTATACACTATCACTAGAAGACAGCAAAGGTAAAGACAGTTGCCCATGGATCTCCCTCTCCCCCCCCCTGGGTCGGGAGAAATGGAATTACTAATAATCCACATAAATATAGTCAGCGATGGTGATTCTGGCTCCTGGGTCGTGGGTGACTCGCTTCTCGAGGTTTACGGCCACCTCGTCGCCGACGATATCTTTGGGGACGCTTATGTCATTCCCATGGAAGATATCCTGGCCGACATCCAGCGCTGCTTCAGCGCAAGATCCGTTGATCTTCCTACGAGACTTGACATCGCTACCATGGCCATGCGACAGCGGCCTGCAGTGTCTCACGGACCACACAGCCAGTTTGTAAGGGAAGGGAGCGAAACCAGTCTCTCAGACAAATTGAGCTATTCCAACCCCAGATGTACATATCCGCGGGTCAGCAATTCCGGCATGGTCTTGTAGCTCACTTTCGTTTGCATGGCTTTGCAATTCATGGACACATCAGCGCAAATATTAGTAGCTGTTGGAGACGAGTCCGGTTTTATTTTTCTTGGTTGCGTTTTCGTAAGTTCTAGTCTTTGACAATTTGGTGTTCGGAGACGCAGCATTCCATTGTGGATTGGGTAGTCCGGCTGGTCCAACAATATCATAAATTCAGATCTCTGCGACACTGCTTGCTGCTTGAGCAAAGTTCTCGCCCTCTGTCCAATGAGGACCATCATAAGCGAAAGGGCCCATGCGCGTCCAGATAGGGATCTCAGAAGCAAGCTCCTCCGGGTACTTCGTAATACCTGCTTCTTGCTCGATCGCCTGGTAGAACTGGTCCCAGTACGGCCTAGCAACCCAGTGCATCTTCGTATACTCCCAATACTCAGGATACCAGCCGGCAAACTCCCAGTCGATAATTCCTGTGATACGGCCATCTTTGACGAGGATATTAGGAGGTCGCAAATCTGCGTGTGTAAATTTGATAGAGTATTGTTCAGGCCTGGAGTGCACGAGCATCACGTCTGGCTCGTTTTCCCAGTGCATCAAGGGGCGACCCAAACGGAGGTAGGTGTGAAATTTGGCAATGCTGTCGAAAGGTCCCCAAGCGCTGTCATCAAGGCGGGAGTCGTGATTTTCACCAAGGTTCACCGATCCAATGATACCCTGCGTTGGAGGTTCAAGGTTCCTCAGTTGCTGGATGTAGCCCGAGAGCTCAGCTCCGAAGTTTCTGAGTTGAACCGGGTCCATCTCCTCAGCGTCTCCAGGGTCCCCTGATATCATTTCCATCACCAGATGGTGGCGATCCTCGAACTCATAAACCTTGAGGATACGTGGTATTGGTATGCTGGTCCGACTCCTGACGAATTCCATGGCTTCGAGCTCATTGCTGAGGCAGTCAAGCTTGAGCATCCGATTGCGAGGGAGCCGCAGCGTATTTGGACCAAACTCGTTCCTACCATGGTACATGATGCTGCCAGCCCAGATTTGAGTCTGCAGCCATATTGGCAGTCGGTGGGACTGGAGCTTGGTGCGTTTCAATGGACTCATTGTTTGTGGGTTGAGCTGTATTGGATGAAATTGGAAGGTTGGCCTACAATCACAGCCAGGATCGATGTTGGTGTTTCAATTGGTCCATAGATTACTCAGCAGCAACATATTAAGCCAAATCCAACGGCCCGCGCCCCCCTTCTGCGTTCCTTGGGGTCAACTGGTACGCGCTGTTGGTTTTCATATCCTGGCAGGGCTCAACCGCCCGCCTGTGCCATGACTTGACCCACATAATTCAAACTGGTCCCATTCAACACTGAATGCCAAAGCTGTTTGCTCTGAATCCACTGTCTATCAGCATCTAGGACCGAAACTTCCTGGTCAGCCATTGCGGTCGCTTTGTTGCAGTGCCGAAAATGTGGACGAGTGATAGGATAATTGATATAACAAAGCGGCCACGGACAAAGCATTTGTGCTGCTCAGAAGATTCTATCGAGCTATGGCAGTGCCATACTCTCATTTACATTGAAAAGTTTACCTTTAAACTCCTCTGTCAGTTTTACAGAAGCTCCACAGCAGCCAGTGCACAATGGAAAAGCACTGGAATACCGGAAGTAGCCGCGCCAGCCCATGGTGTCCTAAAATCTCAGCTGCCACTCAATAGCAGATTTCAGTTGTGGCGAAGCTCTTCTTAGCTGATAGACTTTCGAAGAATTGACAAGTGATTTGTGAGCAAAAGTTCTCCCGGCCTGGCTTTGTCTGCTTGTTTTTCACAATCAGTATGGGTGTGCGCTACGGGGACAAGAACGCCCCTTATAGAAAATGTTGAGTTGTTACTAGCAACTAGTATAAATAGATTATCCTTAAGCGGATCAATATGTCGCGCTCAATCTCGAGCCAGGTCGTGTTCTGTAAAGCTGTGTCTAATCATTCCGTTCAGGTATTTCGTTTAGGCACGTCGTAAAGACCTTGTTGGCTGGCTCTAGAGTCGTTGTAAGTCACAGGCTGCAGTAAACATAAGGGCCGCATTGCAGCTTCAGCAGCCATAGACAGTCCTTAAGCGCCGGGCAAAGCCCGCAGGTCTGGATCTCCGCCACCGACATGCCAAGGGCTTGAATATCATTCAGATCCGTAACATACTACAGGCTTCCCAAGCCAAGATGCCGAAATACGGGATCACTTTGCATGCTGTTGTTTAGCATTGTTGTGTATGCTAAGGATAGTTTCATCGTGATCCAAAAGGTGGGCTTTAGGATTTATAAGGGATAATGTCCTTCCATCACTGAACGAGAAATTCAACAGTGTGGCCTTCATCAATCGACTTCAACACCAACAAGCATCCATTCTAAAATAAATCAAAAGCAAATTATAAGGACAATTTCTGGCGAGCGTCTCAATCTTCAACCGACTCAAATCAACGCAATGGCTCAAGGAATCCCTATACCATCTTCTCAGTATGTGACATACGTGAGACAGAACCGTGTTTACAACTATGGCACCTGCTTCTGTGGCCACTACCGGGTCTACGCCGCTTGTGGTCACTTATGGCACACAAAAGATGAAAAATGTGGGGCAGCACAAGGTGTATATGGATTCGTCTTCTGCACCCATCCAGCTCCAGTGAGGCAGTGTACAACATTTCACATCAACCAGAAATGTCGTCAGTGCCTTGGAAACCGGCTATTCTAGCGCATTCATGGACCACGAGCTCCTGGGGCTGGGCTGGATGGCGGATGCAGGCTGAGGGGAGGGCGGGCTCAGTGAGGTACAAGCCGATCATCGTGGAGCACGAGAGCGCGGAAGGATCTGCAACAGTTCAGGCCAATGGGGCGCAGGGTTTCGAGCGGCTGCACACTATACGGGCGAGGCAAAGGTTCGGGATGGTGGCATTTCAGGGAATGGAGGCGCAAATGTGCTCAGAGCAGGGAACGGCGCGGTCGAGAAACGGTCTTGCTGCAGAGCCTCCGAGGCTCTGTTGGCAGGCATCGATCGCTCGGTACGCCCTCGAATGACAGCGTGCCTTATTTACGAGAGTGGACAAGCGAGTCAAGCGGTATATTGCGCGAATTACATGAAGATGGAACACAGAATGCCAACAAGAATGAGCACTTATGCACCGGTAGGCCGCAAGATGAAAAAAGTGGTTCTACCGATCGGGAAGACTGCTCAAGTATGAATATTGCATCATATCGGGGCTGAGAGTTTGCATCTCCCGAGTATTATAGCAGAAGAAGCTCAGATAGTGAGCAGCACTAATGAATTCTAATACTATTTAAGGAAGGGATATTTATCAAGCGTGTGCTGATTACAACTCTTCATGAGTTCTTGTTGAGTAATATCATGTTCCAAAGATACCTTGTGCCTGTTGTACTCAATGATGACAGTGCCACATCGTGAGTTTGATATGTAAGAGGAATTTGCGACGGTGTGTTGGGACAGAATGATCTAAAAAATATGAAATGTATGTGCGCAGCGACGAATACCTCACTCGTCATCTTCCTGGTCCCAGTCATCATAGCCAGTGTCCTCATCCTCAGAGGTATCCGTTCCGTCATCCTCAGTATCGGACTGATTCTGTTCCTACAGGAATAGTAAAGTCAGCCACGTCACTCAGTCCAGATTTTCGTTGAATAAGTACCTATTGAATTGTGCAGGAGTTAAACAAGGTACTTACAACGCGTCGCCGCTTGGACGGCCGACCTGAACCACCGTCAGGGTTGTTCTGCAGCTCCGGCATGTCATAGACTGTGTCAGGGATGTGATGATCCGCGGGGCCAGTGACGATTCCGAACTCCTTGCACATGCCATACTGGCCACTGGTGCCATAGAACCCGATAATCTTCTGGTTAGGCCCCGGAACTAGTTTTCTTTTATTAGTCAAGCTGGTCGTAAAGGCACATTCACCTCCAAATGGGACATCGCCACCCGGGCAATGGTAGCGAAATCAAATGTGATGAGCAGCAACGAGACCTACCAAGAGTCTGGACAACCCCTCCGTCTTGGCCGCGATTCAAGGCACCCATAGCCTTGCCATTCGAAAGCCACATCCTCAGCCCCTGCAGACCCCAGCTGCTACCCTTCGAAACAGCGACCTTGACGACATCGACCCCCTTCGGAATCGCAATCTTGCGAGCCTGGTGGCCGCCCATACCGGGATCATTGCCGTTCTTCCCACGCGGGCCACAGGGGATCCGCGTGCCGTCCTTGTAGTAGACCACTGCGCCGTCAAGCCCACAGCCGACCCTGAGGTCGACCTTGTGCGCGGGGATGAGCTCGCCGTCGCGGCCGCGCTTCTTCAGCATCACCGCCCACTGCCATTCGTCCTTCTGCGGCTCGCCATCGCCAACGCTCTGCTTCTGCAGGCGGATGGTGGTCCCTGGGACGCGGATCGACGACCGGCTTGACAGGAGCCGCGACAGGTCGGCCTTCTGGTGCTTGCCGTTCATGGCCAGGACTTCGACCTCCAACGGGTTGGCAAGGTCGAAGCGGGACTCGAGCTCGTCCAGTGTGTATTGAACCGAAGTCTGAGGGTTGGCGAGGCTGGGGGCGGCTTCCTCCTTGCCTTTGAGCGAGACTTGCGCAATGCCTGCTTGGCAAGTGATGACAACGCGGGTGAAGTCCTCGTCGTCGCAGACCTCAAAGCTGGGAGCCTTGTCATCCCGTGGTGAATCCGAAGGCAATCTGAAGTGCTGCAAGTTTGCGAAGCGTAGCATGTCGCGGACATCCCACCGGCAGTCGTTTGGCGTGTCAGCCATGACAGGCTCGACACCCTCAGTCTTGTCACGCGCGCAGTACGAGGTCTTGGCCAAGAAGCACTTCGGCCAGTCCTTAGAGTAGCCCCTGGCCATGATGCCCGAAGTGTGCGGCGCCGAGAACGCGTGGCCGACCTCATGGAGGAAGGCTCCCTGGCCCACGGCGCAAGATCTCCACATGGACACGCACTCGCCATTGTCGTTTCCGACCCGATCCCCCGGTGCTCCCGTATCCAGCAGGCAGTCTGGGATCTCCTCGATGAATCGTGGCCAGGAGTAGGTCAGGTGGCTGCCGAAAATGCCCAGTGAGAGGCCGTTCGGGTTGTGTGCACCCAGTGCAGCGTGAGCGAGGATCAATTTACTGCTAGCGTCGTAGTGTGAGTCTAATATCAGACCGGCGACGACGGGCTTTGCCTCGGACGCAAATGGTCCGCCGTGTGCCAGCAGCGCCTCGCTGAAGATTTTATGCAGGTCGTCCCTGCGCCTTGCATTTGGGTTCTGCTGAGCAACTTGTGCGTCCCGGAGCTCAGCAACGGTCTTGTCTGATCGAATCAAGTGGATCTTTGCGGTAGACTGCATTGTCACGTCGTTTGTGAAGGACTGGCTGAGGCTATCAGCTGCCCATTCTTCCTCCAGGCGGAACGACCGCCGGCCGAGCCCGTTCTTGCGCAACTCTTCTGCTGTCAGTGCCTGCCACATATATGCCGTGGTCCGAAATTTGTTGATGGCTGCTTCGAGGCTAGAATGAGCATTTGAGAGGCCGTGATATTTGCGCGGTGGGCAGTCAATCGCGAGCGGTGAATCTTTGGCTACCAGGATGGCAAGATGCAGAGGTGGTGTCTGGAGGAGCGGCACATATTGCAGCCGCAACTAGCAGATTGTTAATATTTCCAGATCGTGGTTCTCCAATCCTTCTATTTGTCTTGACTCACGGTCCGAGTGTGTGAATAGTGATCAGATGTGATGGTGACGAAGTTCTCTCCTGGTGTCAAGATGAGCAGCGCCTTGAACCAGCCTTGGCACATTGGCCATCGCTGCTCGGGGAAGAGAGCAAGACCTGCACCATCTTTGGTCTCAATGCGCACGTAGGCAGGGCTCTTCTCTTCCTTGGCTCCATAGTATCGTCCAGTGACGAGAACACAACGCTGATGCACGACCTCGCCGTCGCTGATATTATCAAGAGTGAACATTATCGCCATGGTTATTCAATGAAGGAAGTTCTGATTTGTCTAATAAGATGAAAAGAACGGCGAATCCTCAATGGCACATTGCAGAATCTTGTCTTGGACATAGCAGACGGACTCCAACCTTTTATGCCATTCCACGCGCACGTCTTTCTCGTGATCTTCATCTTCGACGCGCCAGGCAGCGCGGCTGCCGCCTGGCGCTAATTACGGAAAGGGAGCTAGCATTCTCACTACGATGGACGCCACGTTCCTGCTGCCTGGTGGGACTTCCAATGCCTGCCCGGCTAACCGTTTTCGCTCTTTCGGCTAAGGCTAGGAACCCTGCCATTGGATGATCGTGCTGGGTGTAATCAAATACGGTGAACTTTCTCATGAATCGCTTGGTATTCTTGGGATATCTATATGGGGATATTGTAGCGATAGAGCCCCTTAACATCGGAGGCAATGAAATCATGCTGTGCGTACGTGACTGAGGGCCTCACTAGCTGGGCACTTTTTCACTTGGTGGGGCATGTGTTGAACTTCAATTCACGGCACGAGCCAGCGAATGTATCGATAGGTACGGACAGACCAGGTCAGTGTCTTGATCGGCTGAGCGGGTGGGAGGTAAGCAAGGGGTGGCTCGTGATTCTCCCTCCAAGAGACTCAGACACTTGAACGGAGCAAGGGCGTGAGTGAGAGCTAGGCAATCCACAACGTATTTGAGACCATCTTCAAACAGAGTGCTCACGACGAATCTTCCTAACAGCCTGGTCTCATCACACGTGGTCCATCTTTCCAGTGATGAGGCTCCACGCTTCCAAGAAACACGTGCCCTTGCTGTTCGTTATTGACACCACCAACTTCACATCCCACGAGACTATGCACATCCCAGTTAAAAGGCTGGGTGCTCTCATACTTCCACTGGAGCTGCTCCATCAACTGAGTGTAGAAGCTGTGATCGTGACGCAAGGGGCATTCAATAAAGTTCTTGCGCACGTCTTCCTCTGAGTCTATCCTATCCGCGGGGTCGATGAAGGGGTTGCAGAGAAGGTTCAGGAGCGTCCACGACGTCCTCTTTTGATCCTCGTGGGCGTCCTCGGGCACCTCGAACAAATAATTGTCAGTGTGGTCTTGTCCGAGCGTTCTAGAAGTGCCCTCTATCGATTCGTGTCCGGCGAGCTTCGTGTAAATGGCGACAAGTCGTTCACGAAACCTGTATGCGACAGGATCGAGTTCGCCGCAGAACTCGAGCACGGAGAGGCATAGGTTGCCCTGTTCAAGGTCAGATGACCAGTCGTCCTTTGAGAAGTTGTGCATCTGCTTCTGTGATACTGAATGTAGTATCGCAATACAGGACGTATATGACTGGAAACTGGAGAGCACAGTTAGTATCCTCGGGCTTTTGATCCGTCGTCTGTTCTGCCCGGCTTACATGATGAGCCAGCAACGCTTAAATAGCATTTTCCTTTCCAACAGGAGGTTCAGAATCGTGGCAGAGTGTTTTGCGGCGGCGATGCCATCGATTGAACTTCCTATATCGTTTTTCTTATCCGCGAGCAACTCATCATGGTCCTCAATGTTTGAAGTCTGCATCTCCATGCGTTGAAAGACAGTCCTGCGATGAAGAAGCATGATGGCTCCGAGATATAATAGATGTGTGTGGCAGATGGATGCCCATACGCTATCTGGGAGAAGGCTCCCTTGTTGCACGAGGTTATTCAATTGCAGAGGCGACGGCAACAAGTTATACCAGTCTTGGAATTCCTTCATGACGGATTCAAAGGACATGATAGATTCTCCCTTGAAGCTCATCTGTAACCGAAGAACACGTGCCTTGAGCACTGATCAATTGTTAAAAGGAAAATTTGAGAGAACGAAGAGACAGCTCATAGAGCAAGACGTAGTAGTCGGATGTGAAAGTACTTACTCGATATCTTCGTCATCTCAGCCTGCACCACTGAAGGAAATATTCAGGAATCGCCCAGAACTACGTTGGTATATCGATTGCTGAAGACTCACCTTCTTGCATATTTGTAGGGTCCTCTGCATTGAAGGAAGAAAGCTACAAATCGAGTCAGCTAGCCAGATCGCGGTTATCCTTGGCCAAAAGAGAAGCATTGTATTCCTGCTCACCGGAAGATTTCCAAACCATACGTCGTTCCCAGAGACGTAACCCAAGGTGGAGGAAAGCCAACTTAGCACGTTAGCCTACAAAGCGAACACCACGAGCGACCAGTCAGGGACCTACCAGGAGAAGAACATCAATGTACGCCAGGCTGTCTTGCAACACGCCAACGCTGAGGTGTCCCGGTCAACAGGCCAATCCACACCTTGCCTCCTTGCCATGCTAAGTCCGATCTCTGTCATCGCGTTAGAGGCGCAGTTCAGAACTCGGAAGAGGGGCCAGTAGCGGACAACACTCACCCACGTATGTGATGGCGGTGGTCGCCTTGGTCATGATGTTGAACATGGCCAACAGCGCACTGATCTTGATAGCATCAAAAGGGCGCTCCTCTAGGGCGGCCTCGAAGTTCTGGCGTGATATCTCGTACAGGTGCCCGTCCAGGTTGTTGTCGATGCCGCCATTCGTATACTGTGCCCCCACGCATGCAATGGCTGCCACACACGCGACGTCAGCTCTCATAGAATCGGTGCGGTCCGGTGGATCGGTCGAGTAGTAAACGCGAGAGCATAACGCTAAGGCTTGGGGCCTGGTAAAGACATGGAACAGCGGTCCGCTGGAGTCATAGAAGGCGGCTACCGCCTCGGCGACGACGGAGGCGTCCGGCAGGCCGAAGCCGGCAGCGTTGTGAGGGGACTGCACATCCTTGGCGCCGGTCGACATGAAGTCCGCTTCCTCACCCGTGGTCTCACCACACGAGGCCGACGAAGAGCTGTGTGCTTCATCCCGGGATTGGGGGCTTGGGGGGCTTGTGCTAACGGGTCCAGACGGCAGGGACGAACTGTCAGGACTGGCCTTAATATCCCCAGCAGATCTGATACTCTGCATTGTGCGATGGATTTCCTCTGGAGACTGCGTCTGGAGTGTCGAGAACAATTCTTCTAGAGTTTCTAGGCGGGCCTTCATGGCCTCATCTCGTTGTTTCTGCTCCTCCTTGGAGTACGAACATGCGTAATTCCTCGAGGTACATCGATAGCACACTGGATGGACACCGTCACACTGAAAAAGTCCCGGAGTGGTCGTGTCAGATAGGAGGTTAACTGATAAAAAGGTGTCGATTGCTCGAAGCAGAAGCGTATCGATGCCTCGTTAGACAATGACAGGGCTCACCTGCCTACCTTAGCCTTGGCCTGTCTACAGGCGTCACACGCCTGGGAGACGTAGCTGCGCTTCGGCAGGATTGGCCGCTGCGGGCCTGGACCCTGCCCTCCGGAGCTTAGGTCAGACCTTATCGGGGCCGGTTGGAGTGCTCTGTATTTGCGGTACATGGTTGTAGCGTTGAATAGGTTGCTCCGGCTCGCAACGGATGGCCGGTAATACGGCGTGGGGAAGAGATCGAAAGGACTGGAGTGAGATCAGGCCTGGCCCCCCGTTTTTTGCCGAGGTTGGGTGCCACTGTTGACGGCAATCGCCGGCCCATCTCCCCGGTTTCCGGTTTCCAGCACGACCTCAAAATGTGTTGTACTCTACCCACAACAAATGTTTCGAAAATTAGGAACTTAAAGAGCATTAGTACATATTCATCTGACATGGACTGGCCGCCTGTAAGACGCATATCGGTCTCTGTTCCTAGTCCCCAACTGCAGTGTTAGAGCCTAGCCACGGAAGACAAGAACGCTGCGCTATTCGCGGAGTGTTCGGACACCCTCCGAGAAAGCCAATTGGTTGATAGTCGTGCCATCCAACCGATGCGGTAGTACTCGACGGACTCGCTTCTCATTGGAGAAATGCACGCTCGCTTCAGCTGCCCGTATCAGGTGGTTTCGTTCCTAATCCCCCATACATATGAAATGGCCGTGGTGACTTCATACAGTGGTGAACGCTCAAGACCCAGCGTTCTTCGAAAGAAAAAGCACAATACCAATAACAGTGTAGAGATAATACAGCACAGCCCGTGTCAGATTCTCACGCAGTCCACTACACAGGCAGAGCGTGCCTCAACCTTTACACCCGTGGACAATGCCCATACCCGGCTTGATTCCGGAGGAATGCAGGCCTGCCAGGGAAGCTTGGAATTGAAATTGCCAGAAAGTGTAAAATGTTCTCAAAGTCTAGAACTGTCGACTTGAAGTAGACGTCGTGGGAGATGTGCCGTTGAACTGCTGGAGCTGCTAGGAAGTTCCAAGCTGACCTGCACAATACGAAAGTCCACCTTCAAGTAAAGCTTCAATTCCACGGTCTTTACTCCTAATTCTGGCGATGGACCTTGGTGCCCCTTTCTGAGGACTGCCAAAATCTCCGGGGGGAAAGATCAGTACTCATACTTTCGGGTACGTCACTTCGAACCAAGTGTAGTCCTTTCGGGTTTTTAGCGAACTTCTTCGTACACTCCATATTGCTTCCCAGCCAAGGTTGTTTGTGACAACACGCTAGCAACTAAGATGTCTTGATTCTGATGACAAGACCATGATATTCTCTGACAGAACCGCACACAATAAATCACGCATCCCTTTCCTCCCGCCGCCGCTGGTCCTCCCTCGCAATCTGCATCAGCGAGACAGGATTCAGCATGTGCTCCACCAACTCCAATTTCGACAGCACGGAGTACTCCCCGTCGATTTCGCCCGCATTCCAGGTGCGCTCCTCCAATCGGAAAGGCAGTGGCCTATGCGCTGTCGCGACGCGACCCCAGGCCTCCTTTGTTGCCGCAGACATTCTCAAACCCTGAGTCCAAGTGCTGGTGAACTCAACGCTAGCTTCAGTCTCGCCTCTCCGGAAGCGAAAGATGGCTGCTATGCCCCTGCCGGCCCAACTGTTCCACAACTCCATGACCTCTAGCTTGGGCATCGCCATCGCCGCCTCCGCTGCCATTTGGAGGACCAGGTCGTCATATTCGGGAGCCAACGTCCGAGTCGTGAGTGATAGCTTCTTCAAGTTCTTCCATGTCATCCATCTCCTTTCCTTTGGCGGCGCCTGTGGTCGAAAAGCAAAAAAGAACAGGTACGCATCGACTTTCTTGGCCACGTACAATTCCTCCAAGTGATGACTTGTCCGAGCTAAGGCCCAAGACAAATAGTGGGGGCGATTATACGGCCTCGGAGGGTTCTTGCCATGAAGGAATATCCTATCATGGCTCTCGAAAATTGAAATCGTCTTCAAGGTCTTCCTCTTCGCTTTCAGTGCCTCATTTGCCAGAAACGCGGATTCATAGTCTTGAAGAATCCGGTGCGCGGTTGTCGGGCCTTGCCAGGGCTCAAAAGAGAAATTTTCCAGGCGCGTCAAGCTACATAGTATAGTAACGAGGGACTTTCGGGCCGCAAATTCGCGCGCAAATTGCCGCCGGATGACGAAGGAGGTAACCACGCAGACCTTGGGCAGGCGCATACGCAGACGACGAACGAATGATAGCGTGTAGTCAAAGAAAAGCCCATTCCCAAGCAATCGACACTTGGCATGCAGCGGGATTGCTTTGATATGTTTTCCGTTCTTCCAGCCGTGAAAAGGGTCGTTGTGTGGCGGAATCGGACGGTCGTCCCATTTCTGCCACGCCGTGTCGTAGAGGCGAAATCGGAGGTTCTTATTGAAATGGTGAGCGTCGCTTAGGGAGTTCGCGCTCAACTCGAGAGTAACGCCACCCTTGCGAACTTCTTTGTTTTTCCATTTGGACAACACGTCAAAGAGATTCCACACAAGGCTCGTGTATATGGCTCTTTCGGCCTGGACTTCTTCGTAGTCGGCAGTTCGGTGGCACTGCTCGCAGGTATACATTGGTAGCTCGATGCACAGCCATATCCATTCCACATATGCCCGTCTTCTACCCTGGACGAGGTTTGCGAGGGTTTGTATATCGGCCTCGGTCTTGAGGGTCAGCCGCCGGAATACCTTGGGCCCAAAGAAGTGCTCCCAATCTCTGCAGACAGTGGCAAGCGAGGCAAGCTCATGTGATCCAGCCAGGGCGATGGCTTCGATGCGAGTGTTCCATGTGCAACGTTCGAGAATCATGTCCTTAAGCTCTGTTGGCAGAGAGAGCCAGCATCTGCTATGAGTATCAGTTGGAATGACCGCCATGATGGCTAAGTATGTGGTCAATGCCAAGATTGGAGGTGATGCGGTGACGGCTAAAGAAATTGAATCAAGCAAAGAGAAAAGTTCGGGGTTCAGAGTATGTGTGCTCGCACTTGCAAACTAATCTCTAGTCAGTTCCACCGGCGCAAAGCAGTCGCCAGTTAGTGATTTCTAAGGCCGTTAGCTTTAGTCACCGCCGAAGGCCGTCCTCCCACTCTGCTTCTCCGGCTGTTGCTGTTAACCCCTCGATTCTGGTGCTTGAAGTGGTGCTGTTCCTGTGACTGGTTATTCTGTCCTTGCATCAGGGGGCCGGGGGATTTCGTCTGAGGGCAACGCAGTTGTCAGGATCTTTCGAGCACGATATGTACGGAGCGTCACACAGGACCATGTCCAAATGTCATCTCTGTGTGCATGGGAGCTGTAACTGGTGCCGGCTCGTTTAATTGTAGTTGTATACAACTAGGAGGTTGGTGATCTCTTCTTCACGGTAATATTTATTTCTGGGCTCTGGGGCCAGAGAAGGCCATTCACGTAAATGGATTTACTCGGTCAACAAAAGCCTGATATGCACCTTCCACGATGGGTATGTGTCATTTGAGAAGGAGCTACTGGATCATTGGGTGCCCAACCCGTCTCTACACCTGCAAACAGCTCAAGCAGGTGCAAGATCCGACTATTTCAAGTACACATCCACACAGCCTTGAGATAACGGGTAAATCCGTTGATAGGTGGTGCTTGTTCTCTTTGAAAGAACTTACACAAATACCCAGGAACAAAAGAATTTTGTTTCATTTCCTTTTCAAGTTCTGCTCCAGAATACTTCATCCAGTCAGATACGACCTGGCCAAGATCTGTGCCTACTATGGATAACTGTCTACACTGCATCCCTCCGCTTCTACTACATAATTCGTCAATTTTTCAACAGATGTACCAGTCCAATCTTGTCCATTAAGCCTTACTGCCTCGCAATGCCAGGGAAGAATGACCTCACCCACAGTCGCCTCAGGAACAGACACATTAGCACTGAAGCTACCCCCGTCCAGCCTCCAGCTGACGCTGAACTCCCCAAATGGACTCCTGAACCCGCTCTGCACCACCCGCACCCCACCGCCCGGCCGCGGCGCAAACGTCCACTTGAACCAGCCCGAGAGCTCCAGCCCCGCGAGCTTCGTGGAAAGTGCTACCAGGGGCCCCGTCGACCAGCTGTGGCTCATACTGGTGTACGCCGCGTCATAGTTGTAGCCCGACGCGCCGCGGTAGTACAGACTGCCGTTGGCCGCGAGGCCCTCGGCGAAGGTGCTGCCAGTCATCTCGGGCGAGTCGAGCAGGTAGCCCCACAGGCGCTCAGTGAGCGCCAGGGCGCGGTCCGGCTGGCCTGCTGCGAAGTGGCCCAGGACCTCCACGCCTGAGATGAACGGGGAGATGACGTCGGGCAGTTCTGGTGTCACGGGGCCGAAGGTGTTCCAGTTGGTCTCGAGGGCTTTGCTGACGGCCTTGGCCTGGTCGGTGTCCTGTGTGAGGTTGAATAACAAGGCCATGGCGTTACCGTCCTGGGGGTGGAGTGAAGTTGTTGTATTGTCGGTGTACAGTGATGCGTCCGCATCCCATAGATGTTTGTTATACGCTTCCTTGATGCCCTCTGCAGCAGTGCCCCATGCATCCGCCTCGTCTGTCTTATTCAATGCCCTAGCAAGGGACGAGATTGAAACAAGTGCCCCGTAGTCGAGTGCATTGAGAGCACTGTTGAATTCGCCAGTACCCTGCCGGCCCCAGTCGTTGGCCCCGATCTGGTTGTGGAGGCCGACATCTCCATCGATCCCGTTGAGAATGTAGCCTACGCCCTTCGTGATGTTGGCCCAGTGCCGCTCCACCCAATCTTCATCGCCTGTAAAAACGGCATAATGGTAGATGGCGATGAGGTTCCAGGCGTGGTAAGTGTCGCTTTCCTTGCCCGAGTTGAATGACCGCGTCGATGGCCCAGCATAAGGGAACCTTCCGCTCACATTCTGGTAGTAGAACATAGTCTCGAGCGAGTTGTTGAACGCTTCGAGTCCCACGTCGCCGAGCGCAAGGAAGGCGGTCTGGCCCGAGATGCCATGGTCTCCCGGCCATACCGCGCGATCTCGCTTCGCTCCGTCCATCAACACGGGTCCGGCAACCCCGGTGCTGGAGTTGTATGCCCAGCCTGGCTGGATCTGCGGGAGGTGACGGCCCGTGTCTACGGGTCCTATGTTGGTCTGCGCGGTATATGCTGCCGCATACCAGATCCTTGACAGAAGGTCTTGGCCTGGCGCGTAAAAGTAGCCAGAGTAATCCCGTAAGTCCTCCTGCGATGGCGAGAAACCAATTGCACAGGTGATGTTGGATATGGTGACCGGCGCTTTGGCAACAATAGTCATGAATCGATAACCGCCCCTGAACCTCTCCTGAGGCATAGTGTACACAACCGCGTCTCCAGCGTCAACAGTGACATTGAGCTCCCTGTCCCAGTCCTGCGAGGCTATCGAGCCAGTGGCGTCGTCCGATATTGGCCCAACGTGTGCAGGAGACTCGGCAAACGCCAGAGACAGCTGGGGACCCTTGGACCCGTCTGCCGAGGTCGTGACACTCAAAGTGACGAGCCCACCGACTTCGACGCCGTAATCCAGGCTGGCCTGCGCCCCCGTGTCGAGAGACAGAACGTATCCCTCTGCATCGGTCGAGACCTCATGATCCCCGCCCACGATCGAAACATTGACCGGGCGCACCGTACGCGAAGAAGGGCTCAGGATGTATGGCTCCCATGGCGTCGCCTGGGCTGAAGCACCTGATGTCATCAAGAGGCCCCAAAGGACCAGCTCCTGTAGGCGCCGCGCGGATTCCAACATGGTAAGTAGTCTAGCAACTCCTTTTATGACGTCCTACCAGTATAGCCCCCGCGCCTCTTCGGCAAGCAAAAGCAGGCATTCTTATAATATTTACGTTGCGGCTGGCTCGGCTCCCGTTTCCCCGAATTCGTCTCCGCTCTGGCGGCCAAATCCTCGTTCACGACACTTGGTTGTTAGATGTGGAGAAAGTTGGACAAACTCCCCCTCACTGCCGAGCCCCTGTCGACCACAATTCAGAGAACAGCCTGGAGATCGGCGTCGTGGAAATCTTCTAGATGGCAATGACCTTGTCGATTTGGAAAGATACAGAGGCATTGTGTCTGAGTAGCTCACACGGAAAGCACAAGATGCGCCAGAAGAGCGAGCGGGGCATTGCTAAATATGGAGGAACTGAGGGGCATGGCGCTCACAGTACTACAAGATGCTCTATTCTAAAAGATTCTTTTATAAAAAAAAAGTTTGTTTCAATATTCAAAGCCGGGAGCAAGTTGCAGGTGCACCTTCCGATAGATAGGGCCTCAAAGAAAAATGCACCTGGAACCGGCAGCACTAAAAGGGAGTCTCCATCGAGTGCAGTAATTCGCATACTTGGATACTTCAGTCGAACCACGTGTTCTTGGCGTGACTGTACACAAGCATTGTCAGTACTTCATCGTATAGATTCAGTGAATCGATACCTCATCGTGTTACGGTGGGTGTATCGGGTCTGATGTTCCCTTGCAAATAGAATCTAGTGTGGAATAGTAGTGGAGCGGATTCAAAACTTGGCTGAAATGAGGTACATCCGAAGTGCAAGATCAGCACTTTGTTGCTCCAAGATAGTGTCTTTCCGTCTGTGCTCTTTGCTACGTGAAAATGGCAAAACATCTCCAAATCCTGGTTGAATTTGAGGTAGGATGCTCGCAATCCCCCGGTTCGGACGAAAGTCCAATGCTTCAGGTTGGCGATAATACCTGGTCATGCCGATCTCGACTTCTTTTCCTCTTCGTCGCGTATTGCATTTATCCTCCTAAGCTTCCCCAAAGCTTTCAGTCTCCGCTATGCCCTCGTTTTCAATCCAAAACCGGAGGTTGATAGATTGATTCCTCTGTGTGCGCGTAAAAGTCTCGGAACTCCCACCACTTATTCTCTTTGGCGGCTCTCCACGGTATTCCAGAGTCAACATCTTCCTTCCACTCCTCCAAAGGTGGATATGGCGACTGATCGAACACCAAACGTAACGCATGCCACCATTCTAGCTCCTTGGGTGGCTTGGATGCCATTCCTTCATAGACTAACCAGTCAGGCTGATAAAATCTACCCTTAGCCAGCTCTATTTTATAAATCCTTGGTCGATAAGCAGTGTCGAAAAGATTCGTCTCATTGATCCATCCTGGTGGATAATTATCTAGGGCTCGCTTTGTGAGGGTGATCTCAATATCAAGGCTGACTTGGAAATCAGTTGTCATATCGAGTTTCTGCTCCAAGATCGCAGGACAATCCCCCAGAGGTTTCCAATCAATCTCGGCGAGAATGAACAAAGCGCTCTCAACACCGCACACCAACTTAGGGCCGGTTAGTGGAAGCTGATCAGCGTTACTTTAAAAGATGGAACTGAATTACATGTCCTGTTCCATCTTCTTTAAATCTGACGGAACACCCTAGAAAAGGTAGCCAGTCCCAGCCTTGGCAGAAGATGGACTTCACAGTCGTTTCCGTGGCCATTGTGAGAATTTTTGTCTGGAAGCAAAGACAGGTCCGGTACGATGGGAGAAAACAGATGTAGAGGGGGGAAATTTGAGATGCAGTGACTCTGCTTGTTGGCTCATAATACCGGCAGGATTAACAAGTCTTATATAAGGGGGAGTGGGGCTTTGCCAGCGCAGCCGCTCAAACAAGACGAGACGTGAGGTGGATCATCATCGAACGATTCAAGGATTAACGAACCAATGGTAGCCACCTTATTCACCTGTTGGGTGAAGAGATTCTTTGCATCAGGCCATCTGAAATAAAAATGAAAATGCAGTGAAAAGCAAAAATGAATGGAAACGTTCTCGGATACGGGGAATCGAACCCCGAGCTGGTGAGTGAGAGTCACCGATGTTAACCATTACACCATATCCGACTACGGTGTGAGAACTGAAATTCATTGCAGATTGGCCACTCATAAAGCCAAACTTGTGTAAACGTCGCATGCGTCTGAGTTACCAGTTCTATCAGCAGACGTTTTCTATGCTAGCAGTCCAACCGGGATGAAATTGCTTAGACAACCATATTACAACGCTTTGGAGGCTGACGTATCGAGAGATCGCTGGGGGTCCTAGAGGCACGCAGTGTGGACGTCGCCCCTTCTGCTCAAAGAAGCATTTAACATGCGCCCATGCCCAATGACAAGTTGAAGAGCGGTGTCAGTCATTGAGACGAGTGGGAAAATCATTTATATACATCTCCATAAACTTGGATTGGCTCACAGCTCCTGCCAAACTGTTTTCCAAGCGATCGTGCCATCATCGACGCCACGCGGCTTGTTTGCAAGGCAGCGAGTCAAAAATGTTCATTCTTCTTAACGCCACTTCATCTCCGAAGTAAGGGAGTCAGAATTGTGTTACACATGGGCCGCTTGCATATGCAGCTGCCTTGGTTGGTTAACCGAGAAGCGCAGGGTCAGGCACAAATTCCGGAATGGCCTGTGGGCAGAAAACCAGAGCGTTCCCTCTAGAGCAACGGGCACCACCCCGTATAACAGCAAACTATCGTCGTCACCACATCTGTCAGAATGCTGCACCGATGGGCTCTAGGCACCAAAAATGCCTCCACTTTCCTTGGACTAGCCAGGCGGGGGCCTATGGGCTCGAGCTTGATGTCAAACGCAATTCCGAGTCGTCAGTTTCCAGCACAACGCTGTGATGTCGGTCTCTTGCAGACACGTCAGTTTCAATTATGAATCTAGCTTTCACGTGAAAACCCAGCCGCTGATCCTGGTTTCAAAGGCCACGCCCATCATAATCACCCCCGCAGCCGCAGCCTGCTCGGCAGCCTAACAAACATACGCATCTTGGTGGGTTGCTGCTTTGCCGCTGCAGGAGTTGTCCTACTCGTTCATACTGTCACACATCCACCAAAAGTCCAGGCTCGCAACATTGACGAGCAGACGCGCGAGGACGTTGAGTGGGCTCTGATCGACACATACAACGCGGTGAGAGATATGGCGCCACATCAACTCGAGAATGCTCTCAGATGGGTAGGTACCCCTTATAGCCTGTCCGTGTTCCTCAGGCCCAAAAACTTCAGACTCGAGGATATTGGACCGATGTCAAATACGAAGGGGATTTGGGACAGAACTGGAGAGAAATTGACAAGCCTTGCGCCGTTCATCGGCTGCAAAGCAGAGACACGTGTCTTGCTATACTTTCCCGACGGTGCCACCAAGGCAACCGCCATTTTCGTGGCCGTCAACGTCGCTCTCAAATTACCTACAGAAGAGAATTTTGAGGCGGAAATGGAATCATTCAAGTGCATTCAACCCGCACTCTTCGAGGTTAGTCTTTGGGAGACCGACTGGGTATCCGGACAAAAGATCTGGGCACGAAATCATCCCGCTGTAATCGGCAGTATCGAGGAGCTGGAACGGATCCCGGTCATATTCAACTATCGTACGAAGGCCTATGGGCCCATGCGCTGCGAAATTATCGGGCTCATCCCTCGCGATGGCATGTGAGAGATACCGCTATCTATAAGGCATTTAGATCGGTGAAATTCGCTTCATTGAGACCTCACTACGACCACTGAGTTAGATCAAGCTAAGGGGGATCCAAATCGACATCTCGAGCTCGAAATATCCAAACGGGCGCTCTGCAACTTGTACCTACCGCTACTACCTTGAAAGGAAAGAGTTGGCCGCTCCTCGAGAGGTGATTCATTTCTAGGAGCAATGCTTGACAAGGTCAGAATCGCACTGTTCGAACACACACTAGTATCAGGATATTCTCCGTAGGGGTGCAGGTTTACACACAAATCTTACTTTCTCTCAGTCTTGACTCTTTTTTTTTGAGATCGGATATTCACAACCAACAAAACTAAGGGTGCACTCAAGCCGTAAGGGATAACCTCCTATAGGATAACCTACTATAGGAAAACCACTCGCAGGATAACCTCTTATACTATATAGGATAACATCCTTTGGGATGGGTCTATGAGAAAACTGGTTCAGTGCTAAGCTAAGTACTCTGATCTCTGAGCTGCGTTAAATGTTAGTATGGGTGTACCCTCCGTTTTTGCGGGAGCGAAAATCCGATCTCTTTCTTTTTTTTTTGTGCAAAATCAAGTCCAGCCTATAAGTTGACAACCGCTTTCATCTGTCTGGGTCTTTGAAACCCTACTATCAGTGTTGCTGCAATCTGTCCGCGCAAGAACACTAATAAGGTAGAATCTAATGAAAACAGCCGCACAAGTGACAGAAGTAAATGCTCTCGTGATAGTCAGATTTCTGAACTGGGGCGCCGCCCGGTGACGGTCCCGGGGGTTTGAGACCTCTTAGCCTGCTCAGCTGAGGGCCTCCACCGCCCAGTGGAAATCATGAACTCGTTCAAGCACAACAGATCAATAGCACTGATTCTAAAGCTTGTCATGATCGAGCCCTCTTGTTGGCCTCCAGGATCCGGTAAATAGTCCCGTATGGAGACACAACCTGCGACAATTGGCAATGCCACCTGCGCATTTTTAGTCAGAAACAGACTCCTTCCTGCTTAATGGCTTGACAATTAAAGCGGTACTGGCATTAAGGAGGAGAGTTTACTTACACGCTAGCATGGAAGCTCACATCTGGGTTTCATGACGTCCACATCGTTACGGTGTTCAGGAATGTATACCCTCGATGGGAGTTCAATGAAAGGCCCCGTGCGTTCCTTTTGGATGTCAGAAAAGGTTGGTTAGTACGTAGTTCAAATCTTCACTACTGAAAGGGTCGATATTATGGATGTTGGAGATACTTCGAATAAAAAGACAAGATACAGGCGATTATGAGCGAGACTAAAGAACGAATTCACTCACGAGGTCCCAGCTAGGTGATGATTCCCTCATATCTGCCAGCTTCCGTTGGCGTTTCTGCTTGATCCGAACCAGGAACCAGGCGCCAGGAATGCAGGTGACGAAGAGCGTCAACAGGCCAACGATGTCGTTCAAGTCCAGCATCATACTCCTGGCCTATAATACTAGTATTGAATGGAATGGAGGTTTCCTGGGCGTGTCGAGAAGTGAACTGGTTCTATTTATCATGAATGAAATACGGGGAGTTTACGAAGGCTTCCTAGAGGCACGCCTTCCGAATTGTGACCACGACGTCTAATTCACAGGATGCCGCCGATGCATAACTACTTGAAGAAATCTCACTAAATTTAATGGAATTCAATCCCAATTCAGCGAAGCTTTATCCAACACTTGCGGCCATTCAAGCTGGCCCAGAACTGCGTCACCAGATTTCGGACAAACGCACAGCCTGTCTAGCATGGGGTAAAGAAATCAAAGTATCCCGGGTTTTATTCGTACTTTACACTATAAAAGACACCAATTGCCTCATTAATGGCCCTTGGCATCAAACACACGGTAATCGGTTGGAATTGCACGTGACAAGGTATTGGACATCCCCCCCTTCCAGGGACGGGAGGATCTGTGCAACCTTATACCAGAGAGCCTCATCGACGCATTCTAGTGAACTCAGGCTTGCGGGGTAAGAAGATTTTGGACAACGCCTAATTCTTGATTGACATTTTATTGGATCAAGCAGGCCACTGCCCCACCTACATACCGCTGTCTCACTGTCAGCTCTCATGCAGCTCAGACAGTCCTACAACGTGATGGTGGCTGATGCGCCTCGCGGCCTTCAGCACGTGGCGACACAGCCTTCGTGAAACCGAAGATCTTTTCGACGGACATTGTTGGCTATATCTGATTGGCTGATGCTGCAAGGTGGCTGAAGATTGTTGGCGCATCTTTTGCACTGTGTCACAACCAAGTAGATCCAGAATCGCAAGGGCCTGTGGCCTAATGCAAGCAGGTTTTGGACAGCCTGAATAATTATAATGCACCTCCAAGCTGACTCCTTATGCATGGTTTCAAAGCACAGAGTGAACAGCCCAGGCTCGATGTAACCGCAGCCTGACCTCCCCCTTCCCAATTCTATTCGCCCCGTGTATGTCACCGGGTGATAACTGACAAACGATCTTTCCATTATATACGAATCTCCCTGGGGCACTTATCTATCGACTTCGTAATTGTGCACACGCGATTTCGCCAGCATGTCCGTTTCCGAGAGCCCCCTCCCGGTCAATACTCCTGATTGTATATGGCATCAACATAAGACAGAAATCCAGAATCTGTATCAAAATCAAAGGAAGACACTCAAGGAGGTAAAATATCTGATGGAAAAGAAAGGTTTCCCTGAGAAGCCGTAAGTTCTCCTCTTCTAGCCTTTCTTCTGGTGCCAGACTTGAGCCCCCTCCCAGTATCCCCACTTGGCCAACACGTCACGTAATGGTTGAGATGGTACATTTCGTGATGTAAAGATTCCTTCTGTGGCGTGTAGACCCGAGGCTTGGATCCAATCAATTTTAACAGAGGTATAGTCTGTCAACCTGGGAGACCAAGCTCAGAGATGTTCTCAAACTTCGGAAGAAGGCCAAAGCAACCAACTGGCCTCTGATATACCAACATGTTCTTCCACGCCTCCATATTCCAGGTCAGAAAGCATTGAAAACTGGAACGACTATCTACCTCAACGGCTCAGAGATCCCCTGGGACAAGGCCTGGAAAGAAATGCGGAGGTCCAAGGCAATTCTCTTGCCTTCACGACAAAGTGAGTCAACGATAATCAGAAGTATTAAATGAAGATGAAATGCACATTTCTCCGGAACCTAACAGTTTATGTTGCAGAACCCCCAAGCCCCCTTCCATCTGGAATTGTGATACGGACTCCTTCGCCCGTTTCCGGGCCATCCACGCTTCCAATTCGATCAGCCCACCCTACTGGCGAGGTCGTAGCTACACGCTTCAAGCACACGACGCAAGATATTACACTGAAGCATAATTCAGATAGGGTGCCGACAGCACACATGGTCATAGAAGACGGCGAGTGGAGGTCTCTTGCGCAGAAAGCAGTCTCCGTCTACCAAGACTGTGCCACTACCATTCCATGGTTAGAGTTATATCAGACGCTACAACGTGAGTTCAATTATATGTCTTCCCAAGTCTAAATATGCTAACGCACGTTGACATAATTTAGATTTCTTCCAATGCGCACACGTGGCTTGGCGTCTTAATGGTCACTCAAGTCAAAAATCGCTTGAACCTTTCGATTCAATCATCACAAGCACTCTGAAACAATTTCAGAACCATAAGCCAAGCATCAGCTTTCAATCCGGCTTTGACTTGCTCCCAGCAGGTTATCCGATTCCACCTCGCCCGTCTCATGATCTTGGATGCAGAATCGCGAGATCTGCGGTACGCCTCGAACTCGACCAATTCGTTTCCACGGTAATGTATCTGCTCTCAAACGATCTACACGACCACTGCGATGGAGATAGAGGGTTGGAGCTGTTCTGCTCGATTCTCGAGCGCGATGCTCGCCAGGCTATCGACCTCCTATGTCGGCAGCTGCCAAGTATTCGGAGTGCGTGGGCATCTCTGCTCCGCTACTCATGCAGGGGGAACCGGAGCACTGCTTACGCGCACTGGAAAACTACTCTCGGACTTCTGGTCCATATTGGAATTCGCACCCAGTGGCTGGAATCTCGACCAATCGACGGTTCTCTTCTCGAGTATGTCGTGGAAATGGATTATGATGACATCTTGAAGGACCTCATGACCTACGGAAGAAGGTCTGGCCCTGGATGGTCGACACAAAGCTTTAAAGCAATTGTTGCCTCCATCAGAAACGGAAACGACAAATGCGCACGGTTATTGGTTGAGCATTGTGATTTCAGTGACCCTGCCTGGCGGGCGGTTCAATTTTTCGCACCGCCATTTGAAATGTTCTTATGGTCAATGGACATCCAGAAGGACGGCGATGTGCGTGTTTTGGAGTTCCTACTGAGGATCGGCGCAAAGGTTGACGAGCCTGCTCAGACTGGTGACATTTTAATCAGACGATTCCATGGCAGTGGACCTCAAGTCGATGATTGTCTTCGTCTAACGATCCTGGACTATTATTTCTATCGCGACCGCCTTATCTATGAGAAGCTGGCCCCCTACAGCAAGAGTGCGGCGTCAGAACTATCAAGGGCTGGAGTCCTGCTTGCCCTCGAGATCGGCAGAAGCGCCTTGCATGGCTATTTGATGGCAGGAATGGCTACAAGGCCCTCATCCGATTGGAAACGCGTGCACTCATTTCTGGAACTTGTACTAGCCGATCAATTCATGCTTCTGCTAGAAAAAGACACAGAGATTGACTTGAAGCGGGTAAAAGGGCTTATTCGCTATGGGGTCGACTTGGATCTGCCTTCACTCAATGTTGGCATACAGGACCTACTGGCCTCAGTGTTACAACAGCTGTCCAAAAGCTGCACAGATGATGGATGTGAGCTTGCTGCCATCTTGATCGCGAACGGAGCCATAATAGGAGGGCCACAGCTTCGAATGGCTGTAGGAGAGCACGGATTCGATGCTTTGCAGTGTCTGTCGCTTCTTGTGGAGGATTTCCAGGTCAAAGCTGTCCTGGCATTGGCAGAAGCAGCCCGGTTCAACAACTATGAAGCTGTCCAGTTCCTCATACAAGCTGGAGTGGATCCCTGCTCTTTCGTGCCGCGTGAAGAGCTCGGAATTGGAGCCTTGAAACACCCGACTTACAGTGTCCAAGCTATCGCAGCTGGCTGTGAGAAGTCCTATCTGCATGCGCATAGCTCGAGTTGTGCCATGATGCACTTTTTAGCCGAGCACGGTGCACCTTTGGTTGTCACTCCGAACGACTCATCACCCCTTGATATCATACACCATTTAGTTATTTACAGCTGCTCCGATACTTTCCGCAAAGTCGAACATGTCATGCAAGTTTTGAGGGAATGCACGCTATTCTCTTCTATACCATCGTATCTTTTAGTATCGTGCCTTTCTCCTCCTTCAGTTGCAAATGAAACCTCCTCAGAGATCGAATGGGAACGCAAAGACAGATTGGAGTTGTTCGAATACTTCGTCAGTCAAGGGGCTTCAGTGAGTCCGGGCTCGTGCCTTGCAGCGCTCATTTGTGCAGGCGGCCGATCGCAACTTGTTGAAAAAGTGGTACATTCTGGAGCGGACTTGAACGCCTATTATTCCGAGCACCCCATGATGACCAAATGCACTCCTCTACAGGCAGCGGCTGGGAATGGGGACGAGCATCTGGTTCGCCTGCTTCTGGAAGCAGGCTCCGTCGTGAACAGCCGCGCGTGTGGTGGGCTAGGGAGCAAGACGGCGCTGCAAGCTATTTGTTTCTGGGACACGGCCACCGAGGAAGAATACGACCGAAAAATAAGAATCTGCCAATTACTAATCGACCATGGCGCAGACATAAATGGCCCTCCAGCCAGGCTCGGGGGGTGCACGGCTTTGCAGTACGCAGCAATGCACGGCCATCTGGAGATAGCTGCGCTCCTACTACGAAACGGAGCTCGCGTCAACGCACCTTCTTGCATACGAGATGGTCAACTTGCTTTGGATATTGCAGCCAACTGTGGGCGTCTCGACTTGGTAAAGTTTCTCCTTAACGCCAATGCTCTGAGTAGTTTTCGTGGGGCGACAGGTTACGACGGGGCCATCAAATTGGCTGAGCGTCGGCCGGAGGAACCCTGGCGGCCTACAGGTTGTATCGCCGTCGCAGATTTGATCCGCAAGCATGCTGCAAACAACATGGCATTGGGTCTGATGAATCCCGAGCTACTGAAACCACAGGAGGATTATCACATCTATGGGTACGCCACACTTGAGGATTATTGCGATCCAGAATTTACGGGGGAGGACTGTACTGTATTTTCACTTTGCAGGAATTGTATAGGAAGAGCTCCGGACGAGAGCTCACGAGCGACGAGGAGCCTGTAGATTAGAGTCCCCTAGAGCCACTTCTACAGCTGCGGCGGATTTAATCATGGAGGTTGTCATTATTTTCACTTGTTCAAACCCGCGCAACATCTAAGTCATTGCGAGCACCGGAAGGCTTTCACCTCTAAACATGTAACTGCTATTATCATTGAATTTGAAATATTACCCTTCTCCTCAAATCTCTCTTAATGCCTTGCGAGGATCCAACACGCCTGAACGAGATCATTTTATCAATTTTGAGCAAAGAACACTACTTCCTACATGACATCCATGGATCACAACTTGTCATACAAACACCGTAGCACTTGAGATGAAACCGGCTTTAGCCTTGCTTTTTTTTACCGCCTTGGTGCTCCGCCCAAGTAGTGTCTCGTCATACCCCCCATTTCTACGTCACTGGCACTGCGTCCGATCTTCGGGGAATACTTTCCTTTGGGTTGCTCAGGACTGGGCGGAACGGGCAGAGAGTCGTCTCGTGGGATCTCCGGAATCCTTCCGGGATCTCCCCCATAGCTGCAGAGTATGGCTCTGTGTCGATCCGAGAAGAGATTCAGCTTCAGCATCATCTGCGCAGCTGATGCACGCTTCTCGGGGTTCACCCTGGCCATCTCTTTGAGGTATGACAGATTCTGGTCAGAGGTGGTGGCATCTTTGACCAGTTGTGGCTGTCGTTGGACCGTGAACGTTTTGAAATGCGATGTTCGAAACCCTTTGAAGTCGTAAATCCAGAGCATAACGACGAAGAGGGACCATATGTCCGCCTGAGGTGTCTGCTTCTGCCCTGTGTACACTTCTGGAGCCATATACAGGGGGGTTCCTGCTGGAGACTGCGCCGAATCAATATGATTGCAGACTCCAAAGTCACCCAATTTGAAGATGAGCTCGCCTCGCGGCCCGTAGGTGTAGAGAATATTCTCTGGTTTGACGTCACGGTGAACTATGCCCATAGACGCCACACAATCCTAAGAGACATTTGAAAGGGTATTAGTTGAAGTGAGATATTCCATTATGCGTATGCATTTAGTATCTTGCAACAGCAAGAAAAGAGATAGGTCTCACATACCAGAGCCTGTAACATGTGAGTAAGCATCAACTCCGCAGTCTTTTCCAGCCGGCGTGAGGAAACTGATTTAGAGTCGAGCAGCGAGCACAGACTGCCCTTCATCAGGTCCATGATGACCTTCGCCTCTGAGTAGTCTCGACTGGCTTGGTGGCATATATAGTCAACGACGTGCGGCTTTTAAAAAGTTTATGTCAGCTCTGATACGGATCGAAAACGAACTTGTACATTCGAAGGCATGTCTAGAGGAAAAGCTACTTAACATGTTCGATCCTTCCAATGGCCTCGATCTCGCGTTTCAAACACATGAAGAAATACTTTTTGTCTTGGTTCTGCCGGATCCGTATAATCTTCACCGCGATGAGCCTACCTGAGTCTACATCGACAGCGCGTTCCACCTTGATAGTGTGTCAGTATACTCACCGCGATTTTGGGACATGGGCATTGGGGTATATTTTATCGGACTTTGCTCACCCGACCGAAGTTTCCAGACCCTATAGTGTCAATCCTCGCCCACCGTATCATCGGTCGATCTGGCAGTCCGTGGTGAATGCATGTCAGGGGCATCGTTGGCAGAGCGGACTCCCTGTTGTCCGACGCAGTTCGTGCGAGCTTTGGGTTTTGTAGCCGACTTGCGACTTCTCTCTGCTGCACCATCTTCAGGGTCCCCGGGGCTTTGGCCTTCCAGTCCAACTTGAACTTGATGAGATCGCCATTTCTGCCCCCCACTGCAATTCTCAAGATCAGACTCTGTTGAGCGAATCAACCAACAGCCAATTAAAACAAAGCCGGGGCATACATAATATGCCACCGTCCCGATGTGCATACGGTCAGTTCACTCACTTCCAATAATACTGTTGAGGCCTCTTTGCACAACAACCTTGCGCTGGTAACCAGGTCGGAAAGGCGTAGAGTCCGGCCCAAGGACTGAGCTCGTCCAATTGCTGGAGTCGTCGTAAAACATGATGACGTTTGTTTTAGTATCAATCTCGAAAGAACACTGTATGCGAGAGTAGATGCTTCCCCTGAGAGTGATATCGCCATTCCTTCCGATGGTGACAAGGGTCGTTGGACTCCCACATTGGGATTGGAAATTTCCAATAGTGAATTGAGGAACCGGGCTGAATCTATCTCTCAAGAATCCGTTTTCTCGGTCCTCGATAACCTCATCGGCATGTTGACCCATGGGAAGCATGTAGAATAGGACATTGTCTCTTGACATTGTTCCTGGTCAAGAGCTGGAAGTTTGGCAAGACAGGATACTGAAGCTAGGCCAGATGACAGGCGCGTACGTCAATAACGGTATAGGACAGAAGAACTAGGATTATGAGGGGGCAATAAGATAGACCCCAAGCAGGCGATTGCACTGTCATCTGGTACTGAGAGCTGGGAGAGAACTAGGCGAGCAAGTACTGCGGAGAACAGGGCGGGATATGGCAGGCGCTGCCATCTCCACGCCAACAATTATATGATCCACAGACCAGCTCCGGTGTTTGCTATATTTTCTACTTGTGTATGAACATGTTTTGTGCGAGGTTACCCGGAGGGTGATTAGAATGTTTGAGCTGCGTGTTGCCGCGTTGATGTACCACGTTACTGCCCACGTATGTTGTTGCCGTCATCTTAGAGACGGATCGGTTGGGCTCGTAAGCTCTATAACTAGCCCTCAAAATGTGCCACGGGGCTGTTTGCCCTTCTGTCCTCCTCCCTTTAGTCACAACCCAGCCAAACACAGAGACTGCCTCGGCAGGACTCCGCTGATCGCACTTTCCGCCCACCTACGGCCGCCGATTCAGTTCTACAGTCTCTTACTCACTCACTCTAGTCTGTCATCAAATTTGGTCTCAGAAACTTGACAAGGCAGGAGCTTTCAACCTCAGATGGCAGCTGAATCAACCAGAGGTGACGGGCTCGTCCAGGCCCACTGTGCCCTTGCCGCACTCGTCGAAGACCCTGAAGAGTTCGACCAAGCCAGAGACAGGCGGTTCAGTGAGCCTCCACCATCTTACCGATCAAGACCGGGAACACCAACACAACCTGCGAGCCCAGTCGACGAGGAAGACCCACTGACAAAGTACATCGCGCGCCGGGATGAACTTCGCTTGCACTGGATGGCATCGAAAGCCGCCGACCAGTACATGACGCAGTGGCGCGAGGAGCGACAGCACGTAGAACAAGCGGATGAGTTCTTCGGTATTGGCAGAAGCTATGAAGACCTAGCAGACGAGCGGGTTAAGGAATGCTGGATCAAGCAGGGCATCTGGGACCCGAAGTGGTATGAGTCGAACCTCGAGAGACACGGCGAGCCGGTGCTGGACGCGCCCCTGCTGGATGCCCCGTGGCTGCACGAGGCGCCTCCCGAGGATGACAGGTCAGAGACCGACGAAATAGACACCACTACGATGAACCTCATGTTCGGCAACAGGCGCAGTCGCCCAAAGACCGAAGAGGAGCGGCGCCAGTCCGACGAGCGGCGAGCCGAGCGCCGGCGCCGGCGCGAGGTGACACGCCCCATCCACCAGTTCAACTACCAGGTATCCCAAGAGCGTGAGCGGCTGGTCGAGGAGCGAGCCCGGGAGGCGCCGGACGAGGATGTGGCGCGGCGCTGCCCTCCTGACATCAGCACGCAGGCATACACGATCGTCAAAGACAGATGGGTCAGCAGGAGGATATGGGTTGACAAGTGGGGCGTGCTGCCCGGGATGACATGGCTACATGAGCGCAACTGGGACGAGCTAGTTCTTGAGGAGCTGGGGCCCAAGCCGCCTGCCCGTACGGCAGCTGTTGCTTCTTCCGAGGCTGTGCTGGCAGCTTCGCCAGTTTTCCCGTTCACCCCTCCTGGACATCTTCCATGAGGGAGAGGCTGTGAGCACCCAGATAGGGCGGTTGCCGAGATAATACATCATGATTGGGCGGGTTACTGTGCTAGTTTTTGGCGCTGGTTTTATTCACATACATTATTACCAAAAAAGGGCTTCGCCCCGAAAACCTTGCAATTTTGTAACTGAGTGCATTGTCGAGTTCCTGTGACTTGCCTGTCGTTGGGTCCAAGCATCCCTCTCCCCCGGGGTCACAGCACGCGGCTTTACGCAGTCTTGATGATGGAGTAGACTATGGCTATCCGGAAGCCACTTCACAAGTTCCAAGCACGTTACGACACAGGAAGTTACTCTAGAGCAGGATGACCTACAGAAGGCTGCCTTTGGAGCTTCTTTTTGAGAACGCTTAGAGTTCCTAAGTAGACAGTACGCGATGCAGTAAGCTGTGTACCTCATGATGATATGATATCTATCGGTTGATCATCAACGTGCCAGAAACAACTTCTGCATCCATGGTACCTTGGTAGTATGAGAAGACTTGACCCAAGAGGAAATAACGGCAACTTCCTCTCATACGCTTCATGTATGACTGTCTATTCGAACCATCATAGATCATGATCAACTCCCAACACATTCGTTCAAGTTATACAAATTATGCTTCCAAATGACTTAGCGGGCTCGACATAGTTCATACTGAGCGGTGCCCAAGTCAGACGTGAAGACGCCGGCAAAGCCTTGATACCTGAAAATCTGAGTCGCTCACCATACGGCTACTGAGGCCGCTTAGTAGATTTCAGAAAGGCTCGTGTGAAGGTTTCCGATATATGCTATCTCATGCTTCTGAAGTGAGTACAAAACAAAAGGTCATATTAGTGACAACTCGTGTGGGGGCCATCGCGAAAGACCTATCTCCCCGTCCGCCCGGCGTGCTTGGCGCAGCTCGACTAACACGTCAGTCCAGTGAAGTATGGTTTTATCACACGGCAATATGCAAAGCATTGCAGGACAGCCCTCTGACGAGTGATAAGCTGGATATGTCGTCGTCCGTCCAGCTCCTGCAAGCAATCCCTGCGCGCTGCATCGAGCAGGTCACATGGGAGGACTGACACGTTGTGGTGATACCACAAGAAGACGGAATCCAGCCAATTGGTGCGAAATATATTCGGCCATTTGTCTTGGGGGGTTGCACATGTAAGTGGCCAGTGGTTCGTGTGATCAGGCCTGGGCTCCCACCACGGACGACGTGGACCGGCGACGAGGATGACTTCAATTGGAAGGAGCTTGGGAGGACTTGACGTTCACGATTAATGTCTGGCCCGTATTCGTCGGCCGTGTGTTTATGGAGGGTGACAGGATCCGATTTGACCGCGTCTGCGCATGTACGGCGGAGATTTGAGAACGCAAGGCGTACCGTGCCGCGCTGACTGACTGACTACCAGAGTGGGTCACTTTCTGGTCCCTTCGCATGTGAAAGGTCCGTAGCGGCAGTGGGAGTTAGGCTTTTCCCATTTTATTTTATTTCCATGGTACTACACTACACTACTTCTCCATGCTGGGGCAAGGGGGGTCACAGAAGGCTTGATGCGTGGATCTTGGGGGCGCGTTCTCTTTCTGGAATCTGCACGCGCAAGTGTACTGTAGTAAAATCCAGGGGTCCAAGATCTTTCTGTTCGGGCCGACATTGCCCATCTGGCAGTTCTGGAACAAGGGCCTGGGAGTTAGTCCAGCAGCGGTAAAGGCGCAGTAACCTGCCTGTCCCAGGAACTTCCCCTCTGTGGGTCCCCCGTCGGAAGTGGGAGGGAAAAAGCTGGGGCAGGCGGTGGTGATTGGCGCGGGAGAATGAGATCATCGGTCGGGGTTGAAGCTGCCGAGGAGGAAATGCCCCTCGGCAGCTTCTACAGTACTACTAGGTAGACATGGCTCTAACACTCTCACTCTGGCACTACAGTAACGCCCGCGGTAGCAGGACTGACTGACGCCTGCTGGGAAGAGGGCCGCTTTTGTTACCCCACATTGATATAACACAACGGCGCCTGCGGATAATTCGCATACTGGTGGCAGTCCTGCCCCTCGAGTCCCCCATCCCAATCCCCCATGTTCCCGCCCGCCTGCCCAGGAAGCGGACCTTACTCTGTATAGACTGTTACTGACTGGCTGGAAAATGGCTGACTGGGCCCCGCGTTCCTTTTCTCCCCGGGCCTGGACCTGGAACATGGGACCTGGTGACGGCGGTAGCGGCTCGGGGTCACGACCCCAACCGAGTTCCTCTTGCGTGTGCTACTATCGTCGTGGGTTGACGGATAATACTCCGTACGTATACGTAGCTTCTAGCTTCGCTGGACTAATAAGGGTGTCCTGTCCCGTCCGTTTGACTCGGGTGTCTCCTCCTATAAAGAGTCCCACGCCCCCGTGAAAAGATTCTGCGCGACGCAGCTTGACGATCTTTGCTACCGCTACGTTCACGTGTACAGTCCCATCCCGTACCTTCTGAACGAGACGTGTCTTGCGTCGCAAGTTGACTGTCGACCTACCACCCGTGGGCGCCACCTCTTTTACCGGCTACTGCCCCACCTTCGCTCATCGTCATCCAAGTTTGGTGTCCCAGTTCCCTTAGGCCGCTCCTTCGTCGAGTCCGTCTTTCTCGGCATTTTCTCTCGCTCTCTCTGCGTCTTTTCCCTCTCCTGCCTCACCATATATATCCTACCGCACCCGCGAACTGCACAACAATGAGCCCCTCGGCAACAGAGAACGGCGCCAACGGGCACACCAGCGTCATGGCCTCCAAGCCCAACATCGGCGTCTATACCAACCCCGCCCACGACTTGTGGATAAATGAGGCCGAGCCGACGCTGGAGAGCGTGCAGAAGGGCGGGGACGACTTGCGACCGGGACAGGTTACGGTGGCTATCAGGAGCACGGGTATTTGCGGGTACGTCACTTGAAACAAGCAAGAACTCATTCATCATGAGGCGCAAATTGTGATAAATTCGGGCGAGGCATATATGAGGCAGGAGGCCAGGACGTGCCGGGACATGAACATTGAAAGCGAGAGACTTAATGGCGCGCATTGCTGACAATATGCGCTCCCGCATTACAGATCAGATATACACTTCTGGCACCATGGCTGCATCGGCCCCATGATCGTGGGCGGCGACCACATCCTGGGCCACGAGTCGGCGGGCGAGGTCATCGCGGTGGCATCGGACGTGACGAGCCTCAAGGTGGGCGACCGGGTGGCGGTCGAGCCGCAGGTGATCTGCAACGAGTGCGAGCCGTGCCTGACGGGGCGATACAACGGGTGCGACAAGGTGGACTTCCTCTCGACCCCGCCGGTGCCGGGCCTGCTGCGGCGCTACGTCAACCACCCGGCGGCGTGGTGCCACAAGATCGGCAACATGTCGTGGGAGAACGGCGCCATGCTGGAGCCGCTGAGCGTGGCGCTGGCGGGCATCAAGCGGGCGCAGATCACGGTGGGCGACCCGGTGCTGATCTGCGGCGCGGGCCCGATCGGGCTCATCAGCCTGGCGGTGGTCAAGGCCGCGGGGGCGTGCCCGATCGTCATCACGGACATCGACGAGGGCCGGCTGGCGTTCGCCAAGGAGTTCTGCCCGTCGGTGATCACGCACAAGGTGGAGCGGCTGTCGGCCGAGGACTCGGCCAAGGCCATCGTCAAGGCGTTCGGGGGCATCGAGCCCGCGGTGGCCATCGAGTGCACGGGCGTCGAGAGCAGCATCAACGCCGCCATCTGGGCCAGCAAGTTCGGCGGCAAGGTGTTCATTATTGGTGTCGGCCGCAACCAGATCAACATCGAGTTCATGCGCGCCAGCGTGCGCGAGGTCGACATCCAGCTGCAGTACCGCTACTCCAACACCTGGCCGCGGGCCATCCGGCTGATCGAGAATGGTGTCGTCGACCTGTCCAAGCTGGTGACGCACAAGTTCCCCATCGAGGACGCGCTCAAGGCCTTCAACACCTCTGCCGACCCCAAGACTGGTGCCATTAAGGTTATCATCCAGAGTCTGGATTAGTAGAATATTCTAGATTGGTAGCGTGTGTTGTAAAAATGAAACAAATTAGATCTCAATGTGCACTCGTGCATGGTTATTAACAGTACAAGGTGAGCTAGGTTAGCAAGTCATCTTCCCTTGGGCCAAGCCTCTGGTGCACTCGACCCGCGATGGGTGTGACTCGAGTACCAAGAGTCGAGACGCCGAGTTCCCCCCGGTTGCCGAATCGAAACCACTCAACCAGCCGATATGCGCAAACGATGCAAGTGGATAGATATGTAGATAGATGCAGCAGGCGATTGAGACATTGATGAGCTTCAGTAGCTTTATTGGAGTTTTGTGGTGATCAAAACATGTCAGATGAATGCAATAAATTGTGAGCAAATGGACATTGCCATGGACACATACAGTACAGGCCTCGTCGTGATTAGATAATCAATCCAAGCCCCAGCAAACCGCGGTCCCAGCCGCTCGGCAAACCAGGCGACACTGTCAATCAGCCGAGGCATGGCGAAAGGCCGGTCACAGGCCGGCGCAAGTTCTAGTCTAGGTTTTCGACGTAACATCCCTTTCGAAGTCGGCACTCGGGCGCTGCATTCTTTCCCAACACACCAGGCATCACACTTATCCGGGTGACTGCACTGCATCTTGGGAAATGCTCGAGGCCTGAACTTCTCCCCCAGTCTCGCGCCCTCTCGTGGCCCACCGGACAGGACAAAAGAGGTCAAGCACACAACAAGGCAACGAACGGCCCAGCAACAACCGGCAGTAGGAACAGCACACCCTGGTCCACCGTCTCCTCCGCATTCTCCCCTCACTCCAGTCTCCATCCTTGTCTGGCCGGATCCAAGTTTACGCATTCCCGCCGAACAGGCCTGACCGAGCCAACTTTTTTCCCTTTCAATCCAGCAGCAGCGCTCTCTTCCTCCTACATTCCTCGCTCGCCATGGCCTCGCCTCCAAAGCCGTGGGAGCGTCCTGGAGCAACAGCCGCCACACCTGCCACTCCCACATCCGCCGCCACGACCGCCTCCTCGACGACCTCCGCTGCTTCTCCCGCCATCCCGCCGAGGCCCGAGTCCCTGACCGCATCGGTCAACCAGAACGCCGCCGCCTACAGTAGGATGGGGTCCACCGGCTACGGATCATATGGAGCGGGCGGATACCCATCCACGTACTCGTCCTATAGCTCGCCATACGGCGGCATGGGTGGCATGGGCGGCTATGGTGGTTATGGAGGCATGGGAGGCTACGGCGGCATGGGGGGATACGGCGGATACGGTGGCTATCGCTCTATGGGAGGCTACGGTGGCATGGGAGGATATGGCATGGGCGGCATGCAAGACCCCAACAACCCAGAGAGTCTGACGAACAGGGTCAACCAGAGCACGCAGGCTACATTCCAAGTGCTGGAAGGTATCGTTGGCGCGTTTGGTGGGTTCGCACAGATGCTCGAGAGCACATACATGACGACGCATTCCAGTTTCTACGGTAAGTCCATCACCATCATCATCCAGGCCGGTTTCCTCGAGACCCGAAGAAACAAGACACTGACGTCTGAATGCAGCTGTGGTCGCCGTGGCAGAGCAGTTTGGTAACCTTCGCGATACCCTCGGCCACGTACTCGGTATATACACCATAATGCGCTGGATGAGGACGCTAATCGCCAAGATCACGGGCCGCCCACCACCCGCCGACGCCATGTCCCTCACACCAGCCTCCTTCGCCCGATTCGAAGGCCGACACGCGGCAGACGGCGCACCAGGATCACCAGCGAAGCCCTCCCGCAAGCCCTTGATCTTCTTCCTCCTGTTCGCCTTCGGCCTCCCCTACCTGATGACCAAGATGATTAAGTCAATGGCGGCATCCCACGAGGAGGAGGAGCGCAGGCGGCTGCAGCTGGCCGGGCAGGCCCAGCCCATCGACCCGTCCAAGCTCGAGTTCTGCCGCGTGCTGTGGGACTTCTCGCCCGAGGCGGGCGGCGGCGACGCCGTGGTCAAGGGCGTCGACCTCGAGGTCAAGAAGGGCGATCTTGTTGCGGTGCTCAGCAAGACGGACCCGCTCGGCAACCCCAGCGACTGGTGGCGCTGCCGCTCCCGCGACGGCCGCATGGGCTACCTGCCCTCGACGTTCCTCGAGGTCGCGCGGAAGCCCGTCGCCGCCATCAAGGCCACCGCCGCCTCGCTCGACAGCAGCAGGGCCAACTCGCTCACCAGCAGCGTCTCGAGCCCCGCCGCGGTGCCCCAGAAGCAGCCCGCGCCCGAGAAGGTGCCCGTGCCGGCGAGCAAGCCTGGGGATATCACTGCGGAGAGCTTCCAGAAGTCACAGTTCTATAACTAGGAGCGCCGCTGGGCTCCCTATCGCCATCCTGTTTCTAGGATACCTCTTGCCACACAATATAAGCTGGTGAAGGTGGAGCGGGAGAAGCAGCGATTGTAAATCATGCATGTCCTTTTTTTATATCTTGGTTCTTTTCATGACGGTCCTCAAGCGCAGTGCCCTCACTGGCTTCGTGGGCATCAAAAGCTCGGAGTTTCGGGGAGGGGCATACGGGGACTCGGGAGATTACTTTCATTTGTCAATGGGTATTTGTTGGTGGCACTATGAATCAACATTCTTTGATGGCATGATAATACGTCGTGAAGCGTGTGGGATAGTAGAATCAGCGATGGACAGTAAATATACTGGGCCTAACTTCTACATATCTTGGGAACCTCTCTTTGTGATTTTCTGCTGTTGCTTGCGCGCTCCACGTAATCCCCATCCAAAATGCTGTGTGTCCAAAACGTAAACATGAGGGAGCTTACCCAGAATTGAAAAACAGGTGGCCCGTGCATTTCACTGCCACTCTCTCTTCCCAGGCACTTAGCCTAGCTGGGCCCGGCTAGGCGGGCGATGACGTTGCAGGCCCTTCCCGCGAGGTATGACGGATTCACCCAGCCAGCACCAAGCTTGCTCAGCCGGGATTGTCAGAGCCAGCCCAGCCAGTCCGAACTGGCCACCTCTTTCTACCGGAGCTCCCCTCGTCAACCTTTCTTCCCTATATCTTTCCAAGACCTCGGATCTTGGCTAGTTGCTCTCTGCCTCTCTGACTTCCTCGACATTACAACCGGCCAACAGCACCTGTCCTCGCAACTACCCGAAACACAACCAACCAACCCACCCCGCAGTTGAATCGGAGCTCGAGTAGCTTCGCAACAAAGCCGTCACGATGACGCTCTACTACACCCTTGTACGTTTGGCCTAGACGCATGTCTCGCCCTCGAGGAAGAGCTTCAATCCGCCTGGTCAATGGCAATGTGCTGACAAGCTGTGTCCAGGTGTTCATGCTCCTTATGGCGGAGATGGGAATCTTCATGCTCCTCATCGTGCCGATGCCCTTCTCCGTGAAGAGGCGGGTATTTACGTATGTCCCTTCCCCTGTCCCTTGAGGGCTGAAAACCCGCGTGGGAAAAGGAACTGACGGCTATGCCTACAGCTTCATCTCAGAGAACCCCCTCGTCGCCAAGCTGCAATACGGTCTCAAGATCACCTTCATCTTCATCCTGATCCTCTTCATCGACAGCGTCAACCGTGTCTACCGCGTCCAGGTCGAGCTCGCCTCTGTTACGGAGGGAGGTAACAATGCGTATGTTCCCCCAATTCTCCAGCTGTTCCCTTGTTCCCTCTTGTCTTTTTTTCTGCTCTGCTCTCGAAACAAGCCCACTTTGTCTGCCCCGCATGCTCCACCGTACAGCACAGCACAGGGCAGATAACCACACATCCAAGCGTATCGTCCCGCTGCGTAGAGGAACCAGCGCTGACCAGTGACCTCCGTTTTCCCCACCAGCAGAGCCGCCGTGATGGGCCACGAGCGCCTGGAGGTGCAGGCCCGCAAGTTCTACTCGCAGCGCAACATGTACCTGTGCGGCTTCACCCTGTTCCTGTCGCTGATCCTCAACCGCACCTACATCATGATCCTCGACGTCCTGCGGCTCGAGGAGAAGCTCAAGCAGTACGAGGGCACCGACAAGAACGGCAAGCAGGCCAAGAAGCTGTCCGAGGCCGGCGGGGCGGGCGAGATCGCCGAGCTCAAGCGCCAGCTCAAGAAGAAGGACGAGGACATCGAGACCCTCAAGAAGCAGGCCTCCGGGCTCCACCGCGAGTACAACGAGCTGTCTGAGAAGGTTGGCAACTCGGATGCGCTGCCTAAGAAGGATAGGTAGAGGGGGTTGTGTGTGTGTGTGTGTGTGTGTCGGTTTAGACGCCGGATCTTGGTGGTATGGGGCACTGTGATGCCGCGGGGTCATCCACCTTGGGGATGATGACTTCCCAGCGCCAGTGTCCTTTCGTAAGATCCGGCAAGGATACGACTACTGTGGCAAAAGCTCGAAAGAGAGAGAGCTGAGATGTTGGGACCTGTGTGGAGGTCAGCAAGCAGGGTGTGTGTGCGCAACAAGAGCATCAGCATTCTTGGAAGGCGTGACGGGGTTTCACTATGGTTCGGGAGCAAAAGGGAAAAAAGGATGACACGGTTGCTGCAGGCGAACCCTAGCGAACTCGTGCTCAACGTAGATTGGAGTTATATCCAGGTTTTGTTAGTCCCGGAGGGACTGAGGGATGCGGGCTGTATTTCATAATGCATGAGCTTTACCACACTGTCCACTGTCCACGGTCGACCAGACCGAAAAGCTTTGGAATGAATGCACCACGCCGAATGGTTCTGCCTCCGCACGCGTACCACGGCCAGCGACACCTGTCTTCCCGCAGGGCGTAGTTCTACGCACTGGACGCCGTTCCTCACCGGGACCTTGGCTTGCTCATTGTGTTACCCGCTCATGAGCTCTGCTCATATGGGCAGTGCGCGTATGATCTGTGCTTGTAGGCGACGACTCATCCTTTGTTTAACGGGGTTATTTGCGGTTGCTGGGTGGGCAGGACACACACACGTCTATATGCCGGACTTTGGCAACCTGCTATAGTGAACACAGGTATAATTGGGCCGTGGTGGTGGGTCAAGCCCAAGGGCCGTCCGCGTGGGTTCCCGGGGGGGTTTCTAGCGGCCGGCCGATCGGCTGCGGGGGTGCTGGGAGGGTGACGGGCGGATCTGCATGGCCTGGGGAGGGATTGCGCCATCCGTTCTACGGTAGTCGTGACACCCACCATGCGATAGTTGTTAGAGTCAGAGCATTCAAGCCAGTTCATAAACTGTAGAGCTGTGAAGACCTCAATTTATTTTACATCTTCAAACTATCCTGTTGTCAAACTATTGTTGTATCACAGGATCACTGGGACGGAGGGCCCATAAGTTACCAGAAGATGTCATTCAAATCCATCCCAGTACTCGACATGGCCCTGGCCGATGACCCAGCGACCAAGCCGGCCTTTCTGAGAGACCTGCGTGCGGCTCTGATGGAAGTCGGGTTTCTCTACATAAAAAATGTAGGAATTTCAGATGAACTGTTCGAGAAGGTCATCTCACTGGGGAGGGCATTCTTTGACATCCCCATGGAGGAAAAGTAAGTGGGCGCATATGAACTTCACCAAAAAGAGTCCTACACCTTCATTCATCACATGCATTCATATTATGACTCTTGGTACATCCCCAAACTCAAGTCACATCACATCTAACACCACCAGGCTAAAAATCGAAATGAAAAACGCCCCTTCCTTCCTGGGATACAGCCGCCTCTCAGCAGAGATCACAGCAGGCAAGACAGACCACCGCGAGCAGATCGACCTGTCGACAGAGCACCCCGTCCCCGGCCCAGACGCACCCAGGCACCACAACCTCCTCGCGCCGAACCAGTGGCCCGCCGAGGCCGCGCTCCCGGGGTTCCGCGCCACCTACGCCGAGTACATGCGGCTCATGTCGCAGGTGTCGGTGCGCTTTACGAGTCTCGTGGCCGAGGCGGTCGGCTTGGCCCCGGGGGCGTTCGACAGGTACGTCGGGGACCCGGGGCAGCAGCACAAGCTCAAGATCGTGCGGTACCCGGACGCGGGGGAGCTGGGGCTTGGTGGTGATGGCGACAGCGAGGACGCGAGGCAAGGGGTCGGCCCGCACAAGGACTCGATGCTCACGAGCTATTTGTTGCAGGCGAGCCACCACCGCGGCCTGCAGGCGCAGAACACGCGCGGCGGGTGGATCGACTGCCCCCCGCTGCCGGGGACGCTGGTCGTCGCCATCGGGCAGGGGATGGAGGCGCTGACGAGGGGCGTGTGCACGTCGACGACGCACCGGGTGCTGAGCCCGCGCGCCGGGGAGGGCCCGCGCTTCTCGGTGCCCTTCTTCCAGGGCGTGGCGCCCGACACGACGTTTGAGGACCTCGAGGGCGTCGGGGTCGGGGAGGTCCCCCCCGAGGTGCGCCGGCTGCGCGAGGAGGTTCTTGAGAAGAATGGCGGGAGGAGGCTTGACGATGTCGAGTTTACGTTCCGCGGTGGCGGCGTCGCGCGGACGCTGGGGGAGGCGACGCTCAGGAATCGCGTCAAGAGCCACCCTGATGTTGGGGAGCGGTTTTATCCGGACATACTGGCTCAGATCAGGGAGGAGCAGGCGAGGGCGTCGCAGCCGTCGCCGCCGGGGCAGCCAGCGGCGGTGGGTGGCGCTCAGGCAAAGGCTGTGAGGGCGCACTAGTCATGACATGTAGGGCAGGCAAATGCAGAGACAGATGGCCCGGACTTGTGTGCATATGGTTTTGATTATTTGTTTCCCAACCCCAAATTGCCAAAATCAGTCAATGGTATACGCCCCTCGCTCTATGCTCGTAACTCCGTCGTAAGGAAAGGCCTCTCGGCCGCATCCCCATCACGTCCCACAATTTTCCCACCACAACTGTCTCCGTTCGAAGAGGGAGAACTGCCTAGGCCTGGAAGTTGGGGAAGCACTCGGTGAGGGTTTTGGAGTGCTTGTTCGCGGCGTGCTCGGTCAGACTGTTGTTCCACAAGATTACGTTAGCCAGGGTGTTTCTTTGTCCACGGGGGAAAGATTCCGCTTTGGGGGCTTCCGGAGGGAGTGGGTTTGGCGTACGCAGGAGCACGAGAGGTCTTGAGGAAAGTCGAGAAGCAGACTTTGCACTGGATGTCCTTGGCCGACTCGTTGACCTTGAGCTGGGACTTGGCCTCCTTGCCGGCGTTCTTCATGGCACGCTCCCGCTTCTGTGCAGACTTGGCTCCCTGTGTACATGAAGATGGCGGTCAGCATTCAGCGATCAGTGATGGGTATTCGGGGAACAGGCTATTGTTGCAGGGAGGGGCAATGAGGGGTGAGGCTGAAGGGAACTAACGTTGCCGCCACCCATTTTGACGAAGTGCTGTAGAGAGGAGTTGGTGGATGTTATCCTTTTGATGGAGCGTAGCGCAGGATGCTGATGTCGCTGATGATGGCGGTGAGACTGACACTTGTTGCAGAAGAGAAAAACTTAGGTCGAAGGTCGGGAGGGAATAGGCACGGAGACTTTTTGGTCAGGCAGAATTCTAGAAGCCCCGTGCCCCCTCCCCATTTGCAGGAGAGCCTTGCCGTATTGGACCCCTGGCTGATCGCAAAAGAGGTCTCGACCCTGCCAAACTGCCAGGCCTGCCCAGGAGGGAAACCCCCGAGGGGACGCACGGACCACAGCTAATTCCTTTGGGTCGGCTTATTCTGGTCCGCCCTACACTACCAAGGCAACCAAGGGGAGCGGTACCAAGGGTCCACACGCTTTCTGGCTCTCGGAAGGAGCCTCCACAAGGCCCAGGTAGGAAGGGGGCGGTTGTGGTGGGTGGTGACGAACCCGGGAGATCGACCATGCTTCGACCATTTGATTTCTGACCTCAACTTCAACTTCGTCGTCGTTCAGCTGTCAGCCGTGATCACTTTGACGAAGTCTTCATCCTCTTCTTTACACACACACAAGACCAGCCGTACTTGGGGCCAGTCATTCAATTGACCGGGACCAAAACCAGCCATAAACCCTCTCTCTCTCTCTCTCTCCACACTTTCTGCAATCATCCAAATCAAAACAACTAACTGCCTCGCATATTTGTCGCATCGCTCATTACTTTACTGCTTTGTTGGCTAAATCTCACCGTGTGCGGACCGCCGTGCCGTCTCAAACCTCCAACCTGTCGCCATCTTGCAGTCAATTGTTGTTGTTGTCCTGCAGGGCTCCCAATTATTTCGCCGAGGCCCTGCCTATCGCGCATTGCCGTGCAGGGCAGTACGTGCCGTGCAGTGCCGTGCCGTCCTGTGGTACGCAGCGTGGCTGGCGACAAGCAAGCACGACGTGCCCCATCGAGACCACATCGAGACCTCGTTGAGTCCATCAGCTCGTCTCGGCTGCCGACCCCAAGCTCCCCGCCTCATGCTCGCATTTGACGAGCGTGCATGCCAATATGGTCGACAGTGCTTCCCCGAGTCCGGAGGACATTACTCTGCAAGAATTCCGCGATGTACTTGCAAAGTACGACGGGCTCATCGAGGCTGTATCTGCTGCTAAAGGAGGTAAGAATAACTCCAGCGCCTCCTCGGCTCCGACTCGAGACCGACGGCTGATGCTGATAATAATTCCGCAGCCAAACCCGGCCAGAAGTCTCTCCAGGAGCTAGACCAGTACCGTTACGTGGAAGCCCCTGCCCTGTTCGCCCCGACCAGTTCACGCCGGGCGATGCAGCTTCGGGATGTGCAAACCTTGGTCGAATGGAAGCTGTGCGTCTTACCTGCCTAATCCTCGGGTTCGCTTGAGCCTATTCTCTTTTCGTCAACCCACCGTCCAACGTGCCCTTGGCTGCTGAGAGTTGTGGGGAGCGCGACTGATCTGGACAATATTGGGCCCGCCATCTGACCTGTCCGCAGCAAGCATGGGAAATTCCGCCCGACTCTCATGAAGCTCGTGTCCTCAAATGACGAAGCTTTCGTCAGGGACACGGCCGAAACCGCATTGGACATTTACAGCAAGAAATCCGACGCATCCGCAGCCATCGACGCCCTGACGAAACTAAAGGGCATTGGCCCGGCCACCGCGTCACTGCTTCTGGCTGTCCACGATCCTCAGAATGTAATCTTCTTCGCGGACGAGGCCTTCTACTGGCTGTGCAGCCATGGCAAGAGAGACCACATCAAGTACAATGCAAAGGAGTACAAGGTGCTTCACGAGAACTCGCAGGAGCTGGCCCGACGGCTCAGTGTCAAAGCAATCGACATAGAGCGAGTTGCATACGTCCTAATGAATGAGGCCGCATCAAGTCTGCCACCCAAATCGACCAAGCCACCAGCAGATACTCCGAACAACGCAGCGGCGGCCCCCGAGAAGACCGTGTCTGAGACCACCAAGAGAAAGCAGGAGGGTGTCATTGAAGCATCGTCTGCACCTCGTCGATCAAAGCGGAGTAGACGACCCTGATGGCTGCTCCGCATAGTTCAGCAGCTGCTCCATTTATCTCGGTATGGGCCCGCACCGTAGTGTCTGTCGTCCTGGAATGGGGTCGCCGCACATCCGTCACTGAGAGCTGTCGGGGAGTGCTGGATCCTTGGTGTACTGGCCAGCCGTTAGAGTGCTTCCTGCGACGCACCCGATTCGACTGGACTCGGGTCTAGGAAAGGTGTTCTCGCCCTCGGTTAGGGCTTCCGGCTGAGGAGGCGATTCTCGTCCCGAGAGCAAGTCTCTGTCGGAAGCCTGACACCACGAGTGTGTGGACAGCAGTGACGGATGGCATGACTTCACTCTCCAGTTGGGGTCTGCTTCTTGACCTTATCTTATCTGGGCTCCTCGTATGTCATCCACATGCTGTAATTCCTGGCTTGTAAGTCTGGTTCGCTTTGTGGTCCGCAGCCTTGACCGAGTCTGCCAACCCCCCGATCGGCCAAGAGGCTCCTACGCCGGCTTCGTCTAACAGCCCGGGGGCACAACATTGCATCTTCGGTTCTCGTATCTTGGTAACGCATGCAGCAATCACCCAAAGCAAGGCAACATCGTTACTCCAACAAATTACCCAACAATGACAGTTTGCATCCGTCGGGGACATAGTGCTGTATCACAGCTTGGCCTTGGCTACGCTGAATTAGGTCGAGCTTGCATGAGACAAGCATCACAGCCCAAATTTTGGCTTCCCTCCTGGAGCCGGATCTTCGCAACTCATTCCGAACCCATGAAGCTCTCAATACACCGGTGGAAAGGTGGAGGTTGGAACGTGTCCAATGCTGTCTGTTTGCTCGTCTGGCCTGTCTGCCCACAGATCCCCCTAGTCGCCGGAGAAACCAATATCCAGCGAGACCCTGGGTCAGGATCTCTGGCCTTGTTCAGTCTAGGATTGGAGCGCTACGATTCGGATCCGACACCATTTAACCCGAAACCTCACTTGCCGATCAGCTCAAGACCCACTTTGATGCTTTCTCGCCGTCAATAGCCTTCAATGAAGCTCTCATTTGAGTATAGTTATCAGAAGAGGGTTCATCAGTAAGAGCAGGTGGCCCAACGAGGCGTTCCGCCCTTCCCGGTCGACTCTCCGCGGCAGGTTACAACGCTACGGCGAAAGTTCGACCATTTGAGGCTGTTGATTGGCCCGACATGCCAAATCCACTCGTTCGCGGCTCAATGTATTAGTTTATTTCAACATTTGAGGCCAGATGGCCCACTGTCTTGGCAATGTCGGCGCCACACAACATCCCAAACCCATGTATCTGTAACATGGGAGTGGCGCCCTCCAAATACCACGCAGCTACCGTGTACTTCCTGTGCCAGATGTTGGCAGCGGGGTACAGTACACGCATCTCGTCATCCTCTCATCTGTTTTGCTGAAACCCAGAAACCAATTGAAACACGTCTTCTGTACCGACGGGAGTCGCCTGCAACAAGCATTGGTCTGCTGCCGGCCACAATCGTTATATGAGCAATGGTTCGACTGATATAGTCAGATGTGTCCCCTCGTTACGCCTTGTTCCCCTACTAGTGCATTTAAATGGCATTGAAAATCAATATCGCAACGGCTGCTCCCTGGGGTGACCGGTGGTCCCGAATTCTAGAGAGTTGTAGCACAATCGGCCACCGAAAGTGATCGATCCGTTGGCTTCAGGAAGCTAAGGGGACTCGGTTACAACAGGAATGGGGCCGAGAGTTTAAGCATGTTCTGGCTAAAAGCACCTGCACCCATGTGCAACATAAATCTACAGCGGCTCAGGGACCGATGAGACGTCAATAATGCGCCAACGCAGCACGTTTATTGTGCTGAGGATCAGTCTGGTCGAGCCGTACGAGGGATCCAGCCCTACGCTCTGGACCGCCCCGAATTCTCCCATTGGCTGCTTGGAATACTACGTGGAGAGATTTCGCGTTCGGCGTTGCGGCCCGCGTTGGCGGCTATCAAGGTCTGGCTAGAGAAGCTGTGCAACTCCCTCTTCCTTCCAAGATCTGCCTGCTTCACTCAAGTGAGGCTCCAGTTTTATACCGACCGGTGTAGAGTTTATGGGCAAAGTTCACATGCCTGTACGCCGCAGCTTCACAGAATGCATGCAAGAAACTACCTTCCCCTCCAAGGGCACATCGGAGTCTGTACTCCATGCATGCAACAGCCCGACCGGGAGGCATGATGCCAGGGGGCTGCAATTGTATAAAGGTTGCCGGGCTTCTTTAACAAGGGGGCCGTAACAGAAGCTCTCTATGAGTACATGAAGACCAGTCGTTCTCGCAAGTTCCCCAATGTCGCAAAGCATGGCAGTCAAGTCATCTACGCCTGCCCACACTCTGACGAATCTGAGGGAGGTTCCTCACAAGAGGATCAGAGTCGTTTCGATGTCTCCTCCGAATAGCATCCCGTACCTCCCCAAGCGATTCGCGCAGGTAAAAGCGGATCTAGTGTCCAGCAATGAGCCAGCGATTGCAGAGTCTTGGGGCCGTCTCCTGACGCAACTTCGTCAAGAAGTTGCAGCGATTGCGGAAGCAAAGTCACCCGTCATACCTACTATTGACTTTCAAGACCTTGACACTCCTGCTAGAAGAGATGCTTTCTTGGAGGGCCTGAAAGTTCGAGGCTCGGCAGTGATCCGAAACGTTGTCCCTGAAGACGAGGCCCTGGCGATGAAGAGAGATCTCGACACATACATAGCCGACAACCCTCACTCAAGGTCATCGTCGCCGAACGACTCTCAGCTGTACGAACTTTACTGGAGCCTCGCTCAGCTCAAGGCTCGGGCACATCCAAATATGCTCAAGGCGCAGACATTTGTCATGAATGGCTGTTGGCACCATTCAGCCCTCGCTCCGTCTTCGTCGGATGGAGGCAGCCGCGACAGCCTGGTGGACTCACGAACACGCATCACGACCAATTTCCCCGTGGCTTACGCCGACCGAGTACTCCTGTTTCACCGAAGAGATCGCGCTCAAGAGACCCCAAAGGTCGAGCCCTGTCAACCTGTCACGGCTCACGTTGACGGCGGCAGTGTGGAGCGATGGGAACCAGACGGGTATGGAGGTCGATCCCAGAAAGGGACATACCGCGAGATATTCACGGGTCACTGGGAGGACTGGGACCCATGGGATAGCAGCAGCAGGCTGAATGCCACCAGCGACCTGTATAATGGGGCCAACACCTGCAGTGTCTTCCGTATGTTTCAGGGCGTCTTCTCTCTGGGCACAGGCGATCGGCATCAGGACTCATCGTCATCACCACCAATGGCCATCTGCGCGCTGCCCGTGAGGCTTGTGACGGCCTACTGGCTTCTGAGGCCTTTCTTCTCCCCGAGAAAGCCTTGGGTTGGCAAGGGGCAGCGTGCGGCCGACTTCCTTGATCCTTCAAATTGGGATCTGACACCGTCGCAAAGCCCCATTCTGCACGGAGCACAGCCGTGCCACTCTCAGGAGCTCAACGCGCTGCTTCACCCGCACCTTCTACTCGACAGAACGCTCGTCGCAGTACCACCACTACGGCCGGGTGACTATGTTCTGTTCCACCCCGACGTGGCCTATTCCATGAACCCGTCGCTACCGGTGCCAATGTCGACTCCAGCGCAGACACCGCCACCAACCCCTCAGCACTCAACAAGCTCGTCGCCTATCTTCTCGCGGTCACCATCGCCGTCCTCACCTACGTGGTCCTCATCACCTGCGACCCCTTCATCCACCACGCCTTCATCCACGGCAACGACGCTTCTCTACATCCCGGCCTGTCCTTTGACACAAACCAACGCGCTCTTTCTTGCCCGGCAGCGCAAAGCTTTCTTGTTGGGATTTCCGGGCCCAGATTTTGCGGGCGGTGGGGGTGAGAGCTTCCACATGGGCCGGCCCGGCGTGCAGGAGGTCAACGAGGCCGGCGGCGAGGCGGCGCTGCGTGCGACGGGCCTACTCGCGTGGGATGAGGACGACGCCACTGAGGGCGAGGCGGAGCGGCTCGTGCTTGCTACTGCGAATGGGATATTGTTTCCGGATAGCTTCGAGGTGCGGTAGGCAGTCAGGCTTTTGGGTGGCATTATTTGTAACATTAAGACATGACGATAACGACTTACTGTAGGCCATCGCGATGCGCGCGCGCGTGTGTTATAATGTATTTTGAGATTAATGCTTGATGATCGCTGTTTACTAATCAGACTGATTGTGAGGTTGTATTGGGACTCTTCTTGTCATACCATGGGGCGGGTACCTGCACAGTTGGGATATCACGGGTCGAGGAGCCGGCAGGGAATTATTGAGTGAGCTTTTCCTGTAGGAGCTTGCCAAGCAGTAACTAGGTAGGCTGTCTAGTGGGAGGCTGCCCAGTGGCAGGGCCCAGGCGCAGGAGAGAATACACATATAATGCATATCACATGATGACGACTTGATGTATTCAGATTTATGTCCCTTGTTTAAATTCATAAATGTAGCTCTGGCCCATCCATCGGACCTGTGGATGGATCATGGACGATGTCCTTGGGTATTGATGCCCTTTTTCCGAACGTCACCCTCTGCTTCCTTTCCTCGTCCTTCCGACTCTTCCCTCATGCTACGCTGTCTGTTGGTCTCCGGCCTCCCTTTCACTTTACCCAGAGTGAACAGGCCACCTATCTGGCCACTTTAATACTGCTACCCTGACGCGACGGGTCGTGATCCTCCGCTGCCTCACACGTATCTGCATGCGCCCGTTGATCCCGCAGGTAGGCAGCGTACATTTTCCTCCTCAGACCATGGCGGCGCCGCTGCTCCTTCTGTCCGGGGAGAGGGACACGGACGTCTCTCTCTCCCCACCCGTGGACGCTCCACGAAGGGGGCGGCTTTGGTGTATAGCCCTCCCACCCGGTATGGCATTATGCCCCCTTTGACTACCAAGCCCCTTCTCCTAGGTTGCATCGATATGCAATACCGGGGTGAATAATAATCTCATATTCTGCGTCAAGCCTGGAACCCCCTTCATGGAGAGTTGGGCTTCTGCGCGAACAACCCGACGACCCGGTAGAAAGTGTCCTCGATAGGCGGCATCGCAAAGGCGGGGGCGGCGTCGAAAATCTCAGCCAGCCGCTGTGGCGCGACGACTGCGGCGTGGGCGTCGTCGTCGTCGTCCTCATCCTCATCGACGTCCATGGCCTCCTCGCCAACCTCGCTGGCAGCGTCATCTTCTTCGTCCTCCCCGTTCAGGACGACCGCGCCCTGGGCCCCGGCGGGCTGCTGCGCCTCCTCGTCCGCGGGCAGGTCGTCGAGCTTGAGCTCCGACAGCGGGCGCGCGATGTTGCTCGAGTCGGCGCCCTCGGTGACAGGCCAGATCTGCGCGGCCGAGTCGACGGCGATGAAGCCCGAAGGGGCCCCGGCGGGCAGGACGGCGGTGAGCAGGTGGGGCAGCTTCTGCATGAGCAAGGGCTCGCTGTCGTCGAGGCCGAAGACGGCGACCTCGGAGACGGCGCCGCGCGACAGCCGGCCGTTGGCGCCCTTGAGGAAGGGCACGGCGATGGCGAAGGTGCGCGAGGCGGCGTCGACGGCGAGGTGGGTCAGGCGCGCGGCGGCCTCGGGGCGCTCGCCCAGCTTGACGCCGTAGCGCAGCTCGTCGGCGACGAGGTCGTAGACCGCGAGGTCCTGGCTGAGGATGACCAGGCAGGAGCCCAGGAGCTGCAGGGACCGCACGGCGCCCTTGCACATGTCGTGCAGGGTGGTGCGGACCTCACCGGATTCCATGTCGAGGATGTAGATGACGACCTCGTTGTAGTAGCCGTACGCGACGAAGAGGATCGAGCCGTCCGACGAGTACGTCAGGGCGCCGCTCTTGTTGTACGTCGCGCGGCCGCCCAGGGGCAGCAGCTCGTCCTGGGACTTGATGCTCTCGCCGAGGGAGATGGTGCGCACGCAGGACCAGCCGACCAGCGCCTGGCCGTTGGGCGTGGTCGTCGCGACGCCGTTCTGCTCGCGCAGTTGGGGCGCCCATATCCGCACGACGCCGTCCTCGCCGACGGTTGCGAACTTGTTGGATACCTTGTCCGCGGCGATGTCGAAGACGTCTTCTGAGTGCCGGGTCGAGTGGGGGCCGTTGATCCGGCTCGCCAGCTCCACGGACGTGCCGTCCTCCTTCGTCTCCCAGAACTTCAGGTAGATCTCCCGCCGCTCGCGCGAGTAGTCGAGGGCTGCGGCGCTGGAGCCCTCGGTCAGCGCGGTTGCATCGCGCTCTGGTGGCTCCCACTCGTCGATTGTTGCAAGCCACTTCCCGTCATATGAGTAGGCAAGCTGGCAGGCTCGCGGCTCGACTATGGGGTGGCCGTTGGGTGCAGTGTACAGGTCTGTGGTGTTTGTCCGCGTGAGTGGTTGTTTCGATATGCTCTGGAACGAGCCCAGGTCGAATCGCTGCAAGAAAGGTGTGACAGGGAGAGGTCCGGTGCGGCTGGCTTGCTGGCTGCTTCCGACACAGATGAGCAATTGCGATGGGTCCCTGGGGTCGATGGCTGCAGCTAGTGGTGCGTTGATCTCCCGGAGTCCCTCGAAGACTCTGCCGACGAGTTCATCCTTGGGTTTTTGAATATCAAATACCAGCGACTGGAGCCCCGAGACGTATGTGGTCGGCTTCATCTCGGCCGTAGAGAGCACCATCGTTGAGTTGTCATCCATGTGGACAGCATAAGAGGAGCCGCTAGGAGAAACAACGACATTCTCGATGCTCGCTGCCAGGTGAGGGAGGAAATCCAGTTTGTTGGTATCCACTTGCCAGAGCACGAGCACAGACTCTGAGCCTCCAGATATCAGATAGTTACCTGTGTGGCGTTAACGGCGGCATTCCAACAAGAAGGGAGCTTGCTAAACCTACCGTCTGGGGACCAAGCAACACTATGAACGGCCCGCTGGTGCCAGTGCTGCTTCTTCGGTGTCTCAAGTCCCTTTCGCGACTTTGCTGCCCCCCGTAATTGCGATAGCAGATCCGAGTATATGTAGATGGCACCCCGCACGCCTCCAACCGCAACATCGAGGACATGATCATTGAGGTCCTGCGAAACCTTCTTTTTCGAGCTTAATTTTTTGGGTGCAAGCCTTGCGCTCAGGCATGAGACTTCGTCGCTGGTGTTGATAGAGTAGAAATCGTAAGACAGGTCCTCAACGCTGCCAAAACTCTTTGGCTGCAGAGCACCCACCATCAGCGTGTTGCCCGCGGCGGCGGTAAGGACGCTGCCTCCGTTCGTCGTTCGCAAAATGCTCCATTTGCCTGTTTGGTTTTGCAACACCTTGCTTTTGGGCTCGGACAGGTCCGAGGGGTCGTAGGCGACGATTCTGTAGTTGTTCTTGAGACTCTCGGAAACGTATAAGATGTCAGAGGCCTTCTTGTTAATGGTGACAGCACCAAGAGCCATGTCGTGTATGACGCCTGCGCCGGTACGAAGACATTCCTCCGAGCCAGACCCTGTCTTCCAATTTACCCCCCATATCCTGCCGTCGGAAGATGCAAGCCAGACCAGCTCTGGCGTCACCTGGGAGAGGGCAGCAGCCACAAGATATGGCGCGCCATTGTTTGCGCCGATCAGGGGCAGTGCGATTCGGCGGACGAGGAGCGAGTTGGCGACGGAGTAGACTTGGAGGGACGTATGGTAGGCGACCAGAAGGAACCTTTGATTGTCAGTACAATTGAACTGGAAGCATGAGAAAGACGGGGCTGGGCTGGGCTGGGCTGAGCTCACTTTTCATCGGCACTGAAGATGGGATCTATGTCAGACATTCTGCCACCCATTGGCTCCGAGATCCTCCATTTCTGCAGGGCCCTGGACTTGTTGCTCTCGCCGTTGGACTGGGACCGGGGCTTGTGCTTAGAAAACAGGTTGTTGAAGGCCGAGTTCTGTTCTGAGGTGTGCTGCTCCTCCGCAACGGGCGCCGATGCCTTCCTCTTGGGCGTTGCTCGTGGGGTGCCCTCCGGGGTGTCCTCGTGCTGCTTCGACCTCCTCTTCTTCTTGTGTGACGAGTCCTCCTGGTCAATCTTTTCCCTTTTTCGCTTGTCTGCACCTTTGCTGGACTGTGACTTTGAAGAAGCCATGGCGGATTAAGAACAGGACAATTGGTGCTGGGCTGGAACAGCAGCAAGGAGAGCGTGGGCGAGCATGGCTGTCTGCAAAAACTCAGGTACAAGGGTGCTGCTGCTGAAAAATATCACGATAAGGATCCGATAAGAAATTACAGTGGGTCTAGCCTCTCCCGGCTGCCTTTGAAGAATTGCAGTCTTAGGACATTCACATCCACGCCTCACGCAACTGGATTCTTCCCCACGCTGATCAATCAATCGAGGTGCATCGCAGGATCTACCTGCATCAAGACACCGAGTCCTCTTCTTTATTTTCATCAACACCAGTCAAGATGATTATTCCGATCCGCTGCTTCTCCTGCGGGAAGGTTGGCCAGCCCTCCTAAGGCAACAGACCGACCCGATGACAGACTGGCTGACGACAGCACAGGTGACCGGAGACCTCTGGGAGCGCTACCTGGCTCTGATCGACCAGAACGTCCCTGACGGGTGAGAGCATTCCACCATACGATGGGGATTATCTTGCGCGGCCGGCAAGGGCTAACGCGATGCGATGCGACAGAGATGCCATGGACCAGCTTGGTTGCAAGCGATACTGCTGCCGACGTATGATAATGACACACGTCGACCTGATTGAGAAGCTGCTCAAGTACGATACAGCCCATGGCCGACCATGGCCTACGATTGCGCTCCGGGACGACCGACTGACTGATTGCAGGTACACCCCCGACGGTCGCGAGGTCAAGAAGAGCAGCCTGGCTCAGGACAACCCTCAATAAAGACGAAACCCGAGATGGACAGCAAGAGTTTTTACTGCGTGGCGTTCAGGAAGTACGGCGGACCCGAGAGGATTCAATGGCTCTAGGCATACTCCACGCGACAGCGACAAGGAAGAGCAAAGCAAGATCTGCCTGCCCGTGGCAACACGGCGTATCGCATGGACCAGGTGCGAGGGACCAAGGCCGCGACCACGGCGAAACGACCTGGTGGCCATGGCTATGCCCATGTCCTGGGAGAACGGCCGTATAGACGCCAGGCCGGGCTGGATTGGAATCACTACAAGAGACGAGGTTCACGCCCTGGAGGGTTTATGCAACAGCCCAGTCTCGTGCGAGGCTAGGCACCCGGTGAGAGGCGGCGCATCATGGTTTGGCGTTCATCATAGACTACTGGTAACACAAAAAAAAGCCTACTGGGTCTCTTCCGTGGTCTCTCTGCCCTGCCCCTGCATGTGGCCAGCTTCGTGGCCGTCTCTTTGACCATACAATTGGAACAACAGGCGCGCTTCTGCAGGGCTCCCGACTGATTATCCGCCGGTCCAACAGTGGCTGGCGAAGCCAATATATTCCTGAAGGACATGTTTGTTTCTTATATGCCGATCTAACACTCAATTCTCGTGCCTACCGCGACGCAGGATCAACCGCGACGCGACGGCGTCAAATGAAGTAGGCCTGCAGCCCTTCCCAGCGGCTAAGGTGCAGGCCAGATTGGAGGCAAGCAGGCTGCACACTACTGTGGTAAAACATTGGGGGCAGCAACTGAGCTGGCAGGGCTTGATTGACCGCTCAGTCAAGCCTCGGCAAGGGAGTCATCTAGGAGATATTGGCCACATCAGGAAGCCGGATGCAGCGCGTCGGCCCAACGTGCAGGAAAGTTGTTTCACGCGCTTGAAAGGGCATGCTCGTGTGCGGCGCAGGCGTAGATTCAAGTCCGATGCTACACCACACCGGAATGAATTTATGCAGAACGTATGCAGCATGCAGATTTGAATTTTCACAATGTCCCAATGTCCCCCCACCACACACGTCAGGAAAACGCTGTCGGCATGGATCCTCCGACTCGAACAAGTTAATTCTCGTAGGGCGACCAAACAGATTGTCGAATGGGCAGGTGTGACGAGGTGATGGCAGGATGTACATGTCAGACGGCAATGCCAGATTTACCGGTGTGCCTGAGGAAAGACCATCTCTGGAAGCTCACTCGTCCTGCCAGACCTGCCCAAAGTCGCTGGTGTAAAAGGCAGGGGTCAAGCTCTTGCGCTAGAGAGGAAGAAAGGTGACCCACAGGCACCGTTAAGCAAAAGAGCAGGCGGGGATGACTGTCCTTGGCTCCTACTTCCTGGAGGCCTGGCAGGGCTTGGAGCTGTGGCCGTCCAACAAGTCGACAGATCCGTCCTTTGTGATTCCAACCTAAGCCACACGGCCCTCCCCTGCTCATCAACTTGCCTTAAGTGGAAATTTATATTTTATACGTTGTCTTCTTTTCGCCTCTGCGGTCTTGTCGCCCACGTCCCCCACCTGGTCTGGCATCAATTGATCATCGGCATGATCGGGCTCAGACCGTTCGCAACTACACAGTACTTCAACTTTCGCCCAAGTCGCCGTGCTTCTTCGCCAGGCACAGCGCAGTGGAGTGATGATCTGCCCTAATGGCCCCAGGGTAATCAGAGCGAGGCCCAAATATAGGTGTGCGCTAAACTCAGAATGATGCAGTTCCCAGGCCATCGGGTGCGTAGGATGCGTTCTCTGCGGGCTTTGAGACAGGCAATCAATCGAGCACCAGCGACGATCCACAGAGGGGGGAGGGGTCATTGGAACGCAATCAGAAATATCCCCGAGTCCAGCCAGCCCTTTTCTGCAACCTCTGTGTGCCGCAATGCCAGACTGCCGAGGCCTCTCTCATCATGACATGGATGACATGGAGGCCGCGGGGTGTGAGAGCGTCGAAGGAGGCTCAAATATACCGTTGACCTGTCAGACATTACGTATCGCGATTGAGCACGGCCTAGGCATCAGCAGCCACCATCTTCGGGACTTTTGTGCTCAACCAACATCCAGCTCATCCTGTTGCACGATGTGTTGTGCAACTGGTGGCGCCCAACATGCTCCCGCGCGCACCATCGTGTGGTCGGGCCATTCTCGAAGACCGTGGTCCCGGCACGAGCCCCGAATCAACTCGAGCGGTCAGCCGTTGTCTTGTGCCGTGGCCTGCTCTGCTCCGTTCGTGCCATGACACATGGCACACATGGCGCACACAGACATTCTAGCTCTTTGACAAGATCATCCAAGCCCAAGCCTGTGTCCAGCCTGCCAGCCAACCAGCTGGGGCTCGCGGGCGTCTGTAGCCAACATGCAGAGCTCCATTGGCTGACAGGCGAAGATAGGGCCATGTCTCGGTCGGCATGCTCCACCTCCCTGCTTGCTACCCGACCGGCTGGGACCTTCGCACCGAGGCAGAGACGGTGATGGTTCGGCCTGGTGCCTTTTGGGTTCTCCAGGAAGTGTTCCGGTGCCCATCTTAGCCACGAGTGCAGCGTGCTATCGACAGGGGTGGCCCAGGGACAAAAGATGTGACTTGCTGGATGAAGCGAGCCCACCCAAGCAGAACCAAGCTAACCACCACCTCTAAGCGCCGACGCCTGTCGTCTCATGCAGCTCATAAGTGGCAGACAACCTTGGACCTCCACCACATCGGCACATTGCCGGCTTCCTACTGGCTGCGCCGCGGTCCAGAGGAACTCGCGGCATGAGGGCGACGGAGGCCGACGCGCACCTGCAGGCTGGAATGGTCAATTCCCACATTAAACCCATCGTTAGTCTACCACAGCTCTGCACTGCATTGCACCGCACCGCCTTAGGGAACGTCCTCCTCGCCGCTTGGACTGCCAGTGCGGCAGTGTGAGGCCGTAGGCGACTTAAACTTCTCACCCACTCCCACTTCCACCACACCTCGCGACACCGAGGGAGCCTAGTGATTGCAACGAAACTGCTGTAGGAGTCGGCCGCCTGGGGAACATCGCGTTCCTGTCTAACCTCGCCAAGTTGCCAGTGGACTAAGTGCTGAGACATTCTCCCGCGATCCGAGATACCCCTCACATCTCTCACCGTCACAAAGAGCTGAGCTCCGGGAAGCTGTTGACCCTCTCGTGTGCCTCGAGCTCACCTCGGCGAATCACATTGGCAGCACTTCGACGAGGCTCCGAGTGCCTCCCACTGGTCGAGACTCGAGCAGCCGATCCTCTGGCAGGATACCCACGCATACTTACTGCAGATACTCGCGCAAACCTAATCCCAGAACGCCCACGCGCATGCGACGGAGATTATCTATCTTCCCTCGCAGCGCCCCCAACGACCACTTTGACTTACATAGCACTTTCTGTCGCAACTCGAGTGTCTATGTCCACCTTCTGCTCTTTTGCTTGTCCAGCCCTCCGCCACTTCGTGCGGACCTGTCCTCTGAGCCAGTCATATTGAGGCGACACCCGACCAGACGGAGCCAGGCCCCGGTTGTTAAGATACGCCCCTTCCACCTGGCGCAGATCTCTGCGAGTCCGGCCATTCCATCCAGTGCTTCTCTCGAAATCTTCTCGAAGGCCTGTTGCCCGTGCTTTTTTTGACACACCCATCCCTCCTCGAGCTATACTTGCTTGATCTGTCTGTCCCATCGCCTGATCGTCTTGGAGCCTTGTCCCTGTCTAGCTGCACCCTCCTAGTGCTAGCAACCCTACCTTAACATCGAGGGCTTGTAAGCTCATAATATCCACCTGCCACCTGCCTGCCCCTCCCCCAGGTCTCGTCCTTCCCCAGGGAGCTTCCACAGCAGGCGCGCCGTCACCAACTGGGCAAATTTTGGTGGCCAACATCCGGCGACCGTCATCACCACCTTTCAGTCTGCCTCGCTTCGCCCGACGGCCGGTTTCCGGGGCCCTCGTCTTCGCCGCCTTCCAGCGCGGTCGCACCGTGATCGCTCCACCCTGAATGTCGCATTGAGACCCCTTGTCTGTCCCACGACTCGGCTTTGACGACGACACGAGCTTCTCAGCCTCGCCCGGTACCAATTGCTCGGAGCCCTGGCGTTATCCCAGTCATGGCTCTCGAGGCACCACTCAGGTCATCTACGGGAAATTTAGTCTCTCCTTTCTCTCCGTTCAAAAATATGTCAGTGATACCCGCTAAAGACATTTTCCGGCCTCCTGGCTTGCCTCTTTATGCTTTCTGCTTGGCCGTGCCTCTTGTTGCTCACCAGCGCTGACAATGAATCGCCGCCCCAGGTCAACTCCGACTCCAATGGATTCCCAAACTCTTCGGCCCACCTCTTACGTGAGGCCGCACTCCGCACATCTTTTGAGCCCCACCAGCGATATCGTTGGCCCCTCCCCCGTCACCTCGAACGGCACAGAGACAACAGAGATCGATGATGAAGCACTCTCGGAGACCAGCGATCAACCCTCGGTGTCAGAGTCCGAAGGCCCGCCCCAGGTATGGGACTATGTGCGCAAGTCCTCAGAGTCCATGCTAACTCGCGCGCAGCTCAAGATGCTGAGGACAAACCTCCCCGATGCTGTGCGAACGGGTTCGAGTGAAGAGGCGGTCTCGGTCATACACGCTCCGGAAAGCTTTCACCAATGGGTGCGTTGAGACGGAGAGGATCCTGTTGTCCAAAAAGCTAATCAGGGAGACAGGCATCGTCAGACCCAAACAAGCCTGGCGAGAGGCCGAAGGATCTACTCAGTCCTCCTGAGAGCGAAGCATCCATGAAGGTAAAACAAGCCATGGTTTAATCGTCAATTTCGTAAAGCTGACTGGCTGCGTTCAGGACAACAATTTGGGTCACCCGACGCCTCCTCCAATATCGACGAATGTGAAGCCGTCAAGATATTCTTTGGATAACGCCACACCTCAGGCGCAGAAGCTACAGGATGTTTTTGATGCATCTCGGTTACGATCTAGCAGCACAAGCAGTCTTGAATGTAGGCGAATTATGACGCATCCTCACCGGATGAAGGCTGACCTCATGTGCTAGTGATTCCTGAAATTCACGAAGGGGAGACCGACGCCGAACCAGATTCTGCTACCAGCGAACGATTCGTAACGCCGCATATCATAGAGGAGGAGCCCGAAATTAGAGCTCTACGAGCTGCCTTAGAGGAGTGTTGGACGTTGTGCAACACACTGGCAAACCTCAGTTCCATCCACAGAGAGCGTGTCTTCAACAGTTCTGGAACGCCGGACGCACACGAGAAAGCCTGGAAGAGCTGTTGGAAGCTCTGTCAGAAACTGTACAACAGCCGGGACGAAGCCGTCGAACAGCTCAACGGGCGGGCGAATTTGGACCTGTGCCGGGACTTCTGCCAATCGCTTTTTGATGTTCGGCAACGGAAGGACGAAATTGGCGACTCTGTGCTGAGAGTCAGTTTCGAGCTAAACAACCAGTGAGTTTCCCCACCACATTATGCGTTTTAATCATATCAACTAACACGATCCGGTAGTCTCTACAGTGCTCAGGACAGCCGAAACTTGCCAGAAGCATTCCGCGAGAGGACCTTGGACTTCTATATCACCCTTTGCCACCGCCTCATGAAGCAGCGGAGCGAGCTGGCGGAAGAGACTGATTCGTTGCTCAGGGCGTGCTGGTCCTTAGCCGAGATGCTGTTCAGCCTGCGGCAGAATTCCCGTGACGGCAAGGCGCCGGATGAGGAGCTTTTGGGATCAGCAGTGCAAGCCTGCTGGGAACTTTGCGACATCTTCAGAGAGGGGTGGACGCAAGTGAGGCCAGACCGAGGGACCCCACGACCGAGCCAGATCAATTTCTTCCAGGGAGGCCAGGCCTCTGATGTACGATCGACCACGAGCCGCTCCTCCATTCATTCGAAACGCGATAGCATGAAGAGCATGACAGAAGAACAGCCATCACGCCGAACAAAGCCACCACCCGTCCCCGAGACCCCAGTGACCGAATTCGAGGACACAGGTGACACGCCCATCTCGCCGGGCAGCGAAAGCCCGCAGATGCCCAACATCCTGGTCCTGGGCACTAACCCGGACGCCGGCAGCCAGGGCGGGTCGCGGGGCGGCCGGTGGTCGAGCAGCGCGAGCAACCTGTCGAGCTACTCGCAGTCGAGCGCCAGGACGAGCAGCACGGCGACAACGACGGCGACGTCGGCCGAGGACATCAACGTGACGCGGATCAAGATGCTGATCCTCAAGGCGGCCATGAACATCGGCTTCAGCCGCGAGGGCAGCGCGGCAGACACCTCCTCGCTGCAGGCGTTCGTGCAGAAGCTGCCCACGGGCTCGTTCGGGTCCCTCCCGCAGCACGCCACGCTGCTGCAGAACTACAAGAACCTGGTCCTGGCCGACACCACGTTTCGCACGGCGGCGTCGCTGCCGGGGCGCGGCAAGCGGGTCAGCGCCACCGATGTCGCCAAGAGCGTTGGGTGGATGACGCTGCGATCGGGCCAGTATGGGTTCCTGCGGGACCTATTCCGGCTTGTTTATGGGTTCCCTATGGAGGAGGCGGAGAATAGGAAGAATGTCAGCATTGCTGTGTAAGGTGGGCGGGACTGAGGGGCCATCTTCTTTCTACCCGATGCAACATGCAGCGCTCATTAAATGTTCCCGACCACCCACGCGAAAATCGAGGCGACGACGTCCATCCATCTGACAATCCATCCACCATACACTTCACATTATTTACAGCACTCGGCGGCGGATATCTCGCGATATATTTCTAAAAGTTGCACATTGGAGTGGCCGTCTTAACGATAAATGACTTGTTCATCCTCTACAGGCAAGGGGCACACTCAGACAGAGGCATCACACTCGACCTGGTCGTGCTCCCGCAGCCTAACACCCACCACCAACAAACCCTTCTCATCACCACGTTTCCATCTATCTCCAGTCAACTCGTTTCTCGACTCCAAAGCACGATACCCCCTATTATACGGATGGCTCAATTGTCCTTCATGTTGTTTTTTGGCTTTTTTCGCTTACAGGTGTAAAGGGGAGGGGAGGCAAAATATTCTTTGCTGTTGGTCTCCATTCTATATACACATCTATCTATCTACCCCTATAGTCCTACTTGGAGCCTTTTTGTATGGGGTTTGGAGCTTTCATGCAGCACAGCACGTCAATATAAAACATTTATGTCTCTCTTGGACTGGACTAAACCGGACTTCACTGCTTTTTGTTGATTGTGCCCTGTGCGGAGTCACGGGAGGGCAAGTTGTTGCTATGAATTGTGACTGTGTGGGTGATGTTTCCCATGCCCTTGAGCACAAATACATCCTCGGCGCCACTCACATATGGTAGATGAAACCCACAGGCCCTGCACCCTTTCATCCAGCAACACCACAAGCAAAGGGAACATGAGCCTGGCGGACATCTGAATCTATTGTGCTGTTTCTGCAAGGGGCTATGACAGATATCTGGTTCTTCCTTTTCATACGACCATTCTTCCAAGCCATAGCCCAAACAATCTCTTCTGCTCCAGCCTGCCTGGCCACCGAAATTAGGCAACCCGGCTATGATTATGCAGTATGTCCACCAATTTTCTGATTTCTTACGCATCGCTAACTCCCCAGGTCGTTATGTGTCCGAAACAGGGACAATGGGATGAGGAAAAACATCGCTTGTGGGTCTTCCGCCCGGTAAAGCTCTAACAGCTGCATTAGCAAGTATGTCTTGGAACGGATCCGAAGTGGACGCCATACCTTTGCCTCGAGATATTCATATACCCTCTCCCTTATATGCCGTTTCTGTGTCAGGCCAAGTTCTGACGTTACTAGGGCCGGGTTGGGAATCGCAAGTTGTTGTTACAAAGATATTCTGGAGGTAGAGTCTGTTAGTCACACAACTGCCTCAACAACCAGTGGGTAGTGAGAGACCTGCCATATAAAAGAACACTGGAGTCCCCGTTGGATTCTGTCCTCCTCGGTGTCGCAGCTTCGAACTGCACACCTGCATAGATATAGCCCTCCTTCCATCTGACCATGCCAGGTACGTGAGCAGCCCAGGATCGCCTCTGCATCCGTTTGAATAGAGACAATGACGACGAGCAGAGCCATGGCCGATATCTAGGTGTTCGACGGTCCCGGAGCACCATTGCCCTGGCGGGATGGTCCACGGTTCCGAGGAGTAGCTGTCCGTTGACGTCCACGAACCTGAGGAGGAGGAGCAACCGTACCCTGGCGCGACGACCTGCTGGCCCCAGCACCACCGTCTCCCGGCACATCTCGCTGGCGTGAAGGCCCAGGCGCACCGGCTCCCAGCTGACCACCACCGAGATCACCGCCCTGGATCCCCGCGCCGCGGCCAGACATGTCATACTGCACAACCCGGCGATGGAACGGATCAAAGAAGTTACCCGGAGGCAAGCGCCGATTGGTCGTCATCAGCTCCGCGATATCAGCCGGGTCGGGCGCCCGAAAGCTGTTGTCATCCAGCACCTCGGCGGGCACGTGCTGGCGCACGACGCGCGCGGCCTGCTGCATGAGGTCCCTCGGGTCGACGCTGCGGCCCTCAAAGTAGCGCCCGCCCTCCGTATTCAGGATCTGCGACGCGGTGGTCGCGACGCCCAGCATGAAGCCGACCCCTTCGGTGTGCCGCATCGCCATCAGGCTCATGCCGCAGCTCGCCTCCGAGGTGAACCACACGCCGCCGTCAAAGTCGTGCCGGTGGCCCAGCCAGATCTGGCAGGTCTCGTGCGGGTTGAAGTACCACACGCCGAACGGGTCGTCGCGGGCTACGGCGCCGCGGTGGGAGTAGGGCCGGGGGTAGAGGGCGTGGGGTGGGAGGGATGGCCGCTGGGGATGGTGGTGCTGCTGCTGCTGCTGGAGCTGGAGCTGATGGCGCTGCTGGAGCTGAGGCGTTGGTACGCCTGAGTTGGGCGCGTTGATGCCTCCGGCGGCGCCGCCGCCTGGTGCGATGGAGCGGTGGCGCTCGATGGACTGGAGGGGCACGTTGGGGTGGATATCGAGGTAGTTGGGGAGAGCTGGAGCCTCGTCGGCCTCGGCGTCATCGTCATCGGCGTTGGGAAGCAGCATGCCGGGGCTGTTGGGCTCGAGGCCGGCGTTCCTCAGGGCCGGGTCCTCCTGGGGCACGTCGAAGTCATCTCCAATGAGGTCAATCGGGTCGAAAAGCTCCGGCTGGTTTGCCTCGTCTGGGAAGTTGTTGTCCATGTTGTGCTGGACATTCTGGCCCTCACCCGAACCACCACCCTCAACACTGGGCACCGGAGCCTGGGTCCTCGCCCTCTTGCGTGACGGTCCGGCGACAGGACTGCCGGGCTGCTCGGACGCTGGCGTCTGGCTCGCGGGTGTCTGCTGCCAGTAGTTTGAGGTCTGATTCATGGGCCCGTGGTTGCTCGACGAGCGATTCCGGGCCGCAGCGACCGGCTGCCTACGCTTGCGGCCGGCTGCGGAGGAGGAGGAGGTCGGCTGGGGCCTCTCCTCCGGCTCTGGCGACGGGGTGAACTCTGGGATGGGGCCGGTGTACGGTTGGACCATACTTTTTGCTCAAGTCATTAGCAAACGTTGTCCGCGAGTATATCATGAATAGGAGGGGGTATGGGTGTAGGACTCACCCTGGCGGCGGCTTGTAGGTTGTACGAATGTACTGCACCTGCTTCTTGGTGAACTGGCGGTTGGCCCAGTACTCGCCGAAGTGACGCTTGAACGCCTTGGCGATGATGTTGTAGTCCCATCCGGTTTCACAGCGGGTGATGACGAAATCAATCTCCTCTTGGTTGTATTTTCTATTCTCGACCATCCTGTAGTTGCGGCTGGACATGGTGACGGTTGGGTCAGCCCGTCCGGACCGTAATGGATGGTGATTGAGTGGAAATGGTGTGTTGGGGGTGCCAGTGAGGGCGCTCCTGAATGACGTTGTTCAGTCTTGAAAGATGGATGGAAGGGCAGCACCTTGGACTGCGCTGTGGTCTCTCAGGTAGAATTAGTGATTGGCAGGACGATTGCCCATGGCAACAAAGGGTAGATATAGGTGTTTCTTGACAACAGGTTCACCCCGTTGGAGCTGGCTGGCCTCCAAACGCGTGAGTGAATGTATGTATGTCAGTGATTGGCGCGATACAGTGATATGGCCTGTCAAGGGGTGCAGCAACCAAACGGCCCTCTCTTTAGGCGCTATGGCCCCCAAGAGTCCGGACGATATTGTTTTCTGCCAACGGTGAAGGCGGGTTGAGCACGTGATAGGCGACAGTATCCATTTGCCGTGACGGTTTTGCCACGGTTGTAGGTGCAACAGGTTGAAGAACGATATCTGTACCCGTACCTCCGGACTAGCGTTCTGTGCTGTCCAGTTGATTGATGAATTCAAGGCTCCTCTGAGCTGGAGAAGTAGATACCGACTCGTTAGGTAGATGATAGAATCAATAATATCGCGCTCTCACAGTAGTAGCTGAACTGTTGAATTGGATTGACCTGACCCGAGAGAGAGCATCCGGAGGCCTCGAGTCTTGTGGCAGTTCAAGCAATAGTTGCTTGCGTACCAGCGGCCAGGTCGTCTCGCAAATAAAGCAGAAGAGCCCAAAGAGCCCAGACCATGCTTTCAGCCAAGGCAGTGAGTTCCCTGGCCGTCTGACTGGACAATAAGGTCAGCTGCGGCTCTCAGCCGGGTAATGAGAGACAAAATCTGGGCAGTCACTGGTGTGACTGGCCTGAAGACGAGTTCCGGCAGCCTGGGAAGATATACGGCGTAGAAGGCAAGGAAGACTAGCTCATGGAGCAACTAGTGATGACCAGGAAGCTCAGGGTTGCTCTAGTATCAAAATCCTTTCCCGGAAGATGGTTCGAAGGGTTCTTGCAAGAGAAGTGGCAAGCTTCGGCCGAAGATCCCAACTTTGACTTGCAAGAACGATGGCGTGTTCAAAATGGAGACAAGATCGACGCTGCAAAAAAGTAGCCGCCAGATGTATGGCGGAGAGCATTGGAAAGGTGGACTTTTTGTCTGGAAGGTTATGCCGTTCCCATCTTCGAAATTAGCAATCGAGAAGTCTTGAGACTTTTACTGAAGGGACAATTGCCAGGCAGTCTCGAGAATCACCTTGGCAGTCGCCGTCTGCCAAAAGAGAAACCACGTGTGTGGAAAATTGGCACGGAGAAAGAAATCCACGATTGTGACAGGCATTGACATGTTGTCTGAAAAGAGAGCGTTGCCGGTAAGGGGTAGGGGGTTGCAAAGATCTGGTTGATACCAACTTAGTCCCGTATAGAGGGAATGGTGATGACGCCTTCTTCCCATGAGGACATCCAGGGGTTCAGACGATACAAACAAATCGTGTGTATCATTCAGAACCAGCTAAAGATCATGAAGGGAGCTGAGTTCGCAGTACTTACTGCGAAGACAGACAACTGACGGAGCCCAACTTGTGGCTCTCGATTTACACTCGTCTGAATCTGCCCGCAGAGCTTGACACCCGGATATCAGAACAGGTCGAAGTCACCAGGCGCGAATGTACACAATAGAGACGAAAATGTACGTAGCACACCCGGGCATATATAAGCATAAACACACTCTCTTGCAGGTAGAATGATCTGAATAACATTGATGCCCTCTAGGTCTAGTTAGCAATCATCTGCCTTGCGAAGATGCCCAGCCAACACTTGACCTGGCCGGCTTCTTCGTCTTCACTGGCACCCCAGTCGTCTCGCCCCGCTACGATGGTCTCCTCGAGGCAGACTAATGGCCTGGGCTTCGAGGCCATCTCGTCCCGAAGTGCAGCAAGAAGCCTGGCTGTGACGGCGTCCCGCTGTGGGACCATGATCATGGCTCTAGCATTGCTGTCCAGGCCGAGCTGGTCGTCAATCGCACCAGCGAGAAGCCCAGGGTGGTTGTCATCATACAGCGGGTCGGCGACAATTACGGCCTACACGTTGGTCAGCTACGATAATATTTTCCTCGAGGTCAGTAAAAGACGTGCATCGAAACTGTTCTTCGCAGTCAATAAGACAGGGTCAATCTCGTCTTCATCTCCACCCCAAGTCAGAGCCCCGGATGCGAGACTACCACCTCGATCTTGTACCATTGCCAAGTTCTTCTCGACATTGTGGGCGAGATTAGGCACGATTTCAGGCAGGTCCGTGAGTATGACATGAGTCCGCCAGATGGCGGCTGCTGCCAGGCCGAGCAGACCTGTCCCTGATCCCAGCTCGAGCACTGATGGTCTCGGCTGGCCGGCCGCTTCTCCGAAGAGATGTGCCATCGACGTTTCGCCGATGCCATGCAGCATTTGAGCGAGGACATAGGATGAGCCCCAGGTCTTGAGGCCGAGGTTGTCGCCCGTCAACGCTGGCTCGCGCAGGATCAGGTCGAATGAGCTGTAAGCCTCGCTCTCGAAAGGCCACCTTCGAGTGATCTCCCCCATGGCTAAGCCAAGGCATGAGCTCGGTGGTCTTCACGATACCTGGGGAAGGGCGTCGAACGTACCGCTTCGTCCACATCGTTCCGAGAACCGCCTGCTCGCCTCGTCCCATATTGCCTCCCGGTCCTCCTCGTCCACCAGCCAGCTGAGTGGGCTCTTGATGATCGTGGAGAGATAGGCGGCGATCTCCCGTGGGTCCTGCGTCACCGTTTCCTGGTGTTTAAGCATTTCAGTGCGGGAGGCCTTCAGATTCCATACTGGTGGATCGACCCGGAGTCCCTGAAGAGCTGCCAGCAGGACAGGAAAGGCAGGCTTCTGCCAGACCTGAGGAAGGTCTAGTGGGGATTCGATCATTGTATCTGTTGAAGCAAGACTGGACTCCACTGATCAGAGCGATCAGGACGAGAGTGAGAGTGGTTGGAGGGGCAGACAAGACGAGAGACTGTGATGGGTGGACGGGCACTACGAAGGAAGGTAGTGCTATGGCTAAAGAACAGGCATTTTGATACCGGCGTGCTGTGAGAGTTTTGAAAAGTCGTAAAGGTGAACGAGATCGAGTATGGTCCAGAACAAACCGTGCTCAGTAAGGCGGCGACGGCCGAAAAAAACGGGAAAGGGGTCTCGCAGAGATCTAGCGGATCTTATCGACTCGTCGGGAAGTCTAGATCGATTTTCGGTCTTCAGGGTTCTGGAGTACTGTACACCAACCCTTGTAGATACGTAGCTACCTAGGTACCCAGGTACTTGTCCACACGGTGATTGGCTGGGAGACGCTAGCCAGGGCCCCTGCACCCCACACTAGGAGCCGCACGTCACAGTATTTGAGAGCTTGCCAAAATTTCACAGTTGTGACTCTTCTTTCTTCCTTTCCTCTCTTCAAGCCCACCGCCCTCAACGCTACCCTTCTATGCCACAAACAGAGAGATCTGCGCAAGCAGCTTCTCTCGAGCCATCGCGTCTTTCCTTCGGGGGAGTCGCTGGCAACCACGTCGCATGTGAGAAATTCGGAGAAACTCCCGACGGGGCACAGCCCCACCCGCCCGACCGCCTGCGCTTCTTCGGGGGCGCGGGTTGGTGACGGCCTGCCGGTGACGGCACGAGGCGAATCTGCCTCCGCAGTTGGCATCAGAAAAGCAGGGCGCTGGCCGTCCCCCTCCCTGGGGGGGCTCCGGTCCAGCGTTCCTCTGGGAGAGTCACTGCCGGGATTGCTTGGACACAAGCTGAAGTGCGATGGGTGGCGTGTCGCCTGCTCCTTGCTTCGGTGGGGGGCAGGCCTCATCATTCAATTCCGATCACTCTCTGGGCGGTGGGCTTCACTCTTTTTCTTTTTCTAGGTCAGTTGTATACATCGCCTCGCATTACTTTACAAGAAAGGATACTACTAACAATCCCCTCCAAACACATGAACTGAAACCCCACATCACCCTTCATCCACACGGTCAGGTGGACGATTTGCACTGCCAGCCGTCACGGCCTTCAGGCAGTCTTGTCTCGTCTTCCGTCTTGCTACCCGTCGTCTTGGCTGCCACTACCAGCACTACTTGAGCTACTTGAACTACTTGGTGGAGGTGGTACATAGACGCCAGCTTCCGCCATTCCCCTGGCAGCCGAGAGCATGATTTCTTCGATCTCCGGCCTTTCAGCTGGGTTTGCGTTAAGGCAGCGCTCAAAGAGGTCTACGAATCGCTGTTTCGACACCCGCAAGTCTTGCACAACTGGCTGTGCAATGAGGGACTCGGCCACATCAAGATACCCGCGCACTCGAGGCGCGTTGTCTTCGTCACCATTGGCTCCATTGTCTTCGAGGGGCTTTCCACACCTCTTTTCGAGTGGCAGATGTTGCTCCAGATCCCGCCAGAGTTTCTGCTTCTCTCCTGCTGTGAGATTGTCCTGCATGTACCGCTTGTGACCCGTCCTCGCCGCAGTCGTCCCGCCAAGCTTCTCCTTCAATACATCAGCCAGGCCGAAAATATTTGCCTTGTAGGAGAAGTGTCCGATTACGGGATGGTCGATCCGCTGTTGGAGGGGTGTCTTTGGGTCTATTTGCGCTTCCTGCTCAAGGCCAACATTCAGAAAATTACCGTTACAATCAACATCACAAATCGTTACAGCAACCTACCGGCAGGTTTTGGGCCAGTTCTTTCTGCCAGCCCAATTCCAGATGCCCTAGGCGAAATTCGGCCTTCGCCTTGGGACTGCTGGGCACGATCATAGCGAACCCGAAGTCTCCAACCATGAAACAAGTCCCGTGTGCGCACGTATGCGATGGGGAGTCTAGCCGCACGAAGATGTTTCGTTCGCTCCAGTCGAGATGGACAATCTCGTTCCACCCGTACACCCTGTGCGACGGCGCCGGGTCTTCGCTTCCGTGGGCCATCACGGACAAGGCTTTACTCAGGCAGAGAATCGTCTCCCACATCAAGCGGATGGGCACCTCCCGGTTCATTCCCAAGTCGAAATGCTCATCAAATGTACGGGCGCCCGGGATGTAATGCATAGTGCAGAGCGTCCCGTCCTGCGGCGGATCAGCGAGCTTCCACAACTTCGGAAAATGCGGCGAGCCGGTCATGTCCAGCAGCTGGAGGACCCGGTTCTCGATGCGAAACGTATCAAGAGAATCAATGTCGAGGTCATCCTCCTCAGACTTCGGCATTTCGAAGTGCGAATATGCTGAACTGCGGCTGCCATCACTCGACCGGCGTCCTGAGCGCGCTGCGCGCGAGCTGGATCCCGGTGTTGGCATTGACGAGCGTGCCATCTCTCTGTTGAACTTCCTGATTTTCCCTGCGAGCTCTGCCCTCCCTAGTAATCTCCTTACAGCCCGCTTGGCTTCTCTACCTGCTGTTGTCGGTGGTGTTGGCAAGCCTGATGGCGGCGGCGGAGTTGACAAACCTGATGGCCCGGCCTGATCATCACCTTGTTGCTGGGAGCCTTGGTTATCGGAGAGACCGGCAAGAGCCGAAATGTCACCGATCACAGAAGCCAAGATACCCGTCAGGTCACCCTCTTTATAATTAAACTTGGCGACGATCTTGTCGTCGTTGCCAATCTCATCGTCCAGGGTAAACCCGCGCGTGTCGTCCACGTATGTGATGACAACACCGTAGCCACCGTTGGCGAGAATCTGCAGGGGCCGCCAGCGCCTGTACTGCTGTCCTTGCTCATCAGGCTCCACGTCCTCGTCGTACACGAAGAGATACGGCAGCCCGTATTTACCGTTGAAGTCCTGCGAGTCGTCGCTGTCCTGGCTGCGCCGCCTCAGCGCGTCGGTCAGGTTCCCCGCCTCCTGGGTCCAGTCCGGCCTGTAGCTGACGACCTGGTCGTTGCCGTACTTCTGCGTCCATAGGGCTTGCGGGGGAGGCAGGACCTCGCCATCCCTGCGCTCGACGTGGTAGAAGCACTCGAGGTCGCCTCGGCCGCCGATGTTGGCCCGGCCGGGCAGGTTGGATATGAGCCTGCCTTCGTTGTTGCGCTTCCACTTTGGCTGGGGGGACTTTGGCTTCTCGATCTTGTATTTTCCGTTGTGCGTGCCAAAATCCACTTCCACTATGATTTTCTGTTTCTCCGGCCGGGGTTTTGTCTGTTTTGGCGGCATGTTGGGCTGGATTTTGGAGGCTTGGGTTACGGTTTGGTCCTTGTGTTGAGATGTTGGTGGTGAACGGGACAGATGCCTGTCTCAATCGCACATGTGCAGGGGTTCGTCTTTGTATATAAGGTTGAGGCACTACTAAGATCTTCGATCCATGTGATGAGAGCTCCTTCATGAAGGATTCTTCATTGCCTTCCCCTTTTCGCGCATGCCTTGCTTTGTCATTTGTCGTTCTGAGGCTCCATGTCTTTGCCGCATTTGGCCATATGCTAGTAAGCAGAGGGCAGACGCGGAACGGTCCATGCCTCGAGACAAAGATCAAACCCAGCAGCATGGCCAGACACCAAGGCACACGCAATTTCTCAACGATAACGGCGTCTCGCAGAGAAGGGACCCTCCTACAAGCCGACCACAGGCTATCCGGCCTAGTAACCCCCACCACCGCCCTCCTGGCCGTCACCCTCGCCGCCCCCAATCTTGCCGCACAGCACCATCATCTCCCTCATGGTCTCAACCATGCTCTCACACGCGGCGCTGCTCCCCAGCGCCTTGCGGTTGATCTGCGCGACCCAGTTGCACTGCGCCAGGAGCTTGTCCGCCATGAGCGTCAGCCTGTAGTGCTCGTCCCCATCCCCATCCCCGTTCTCCTCCTCACTGGGCCCTGCTCGGCTAGTCACCGCCTGCTGCGCCTGCGCCGTGTACCGCCTGACCCGCGGCACAAGAGTGTGCAGCAGGTCCTTGTGCACGCCGCTCGCCTCGAAGCGCGCCTCGAGCAGCTCCCGCCACAGCCGGTTGCGCGTCGCGTGGCCCGCAAAGGGCGCCGCCGCGGTCACGTCCTTGTGCGTCTTGAGGCACTCCTCGCAGAAGGTTATGGCCTCGGCTAGGAGGTGGGAGAGGCCCTGGACGACGTGGTCGAGCTTCACGGGCGGCGTGGTGCTGGTTGCGGAGGGGGCTGCGGCGGCGGCGTCGCGCTTGGCTACCGCGCTGTTGCTGCTGCCGGCGGGTGGTAGTGGGCTCTGCTCGGCGTCGTCTGCCGCGGTGATGTCTTCGCGTGCGGAGGGGGATGCGGAGTCGCCTCTGCCGCCACCGGCCATGTTTATGTTGGTGGCCGCGCCGGCGGGTGGGAAATGGAAGGGGAAGCGTGGGTCGCCGCTTACTGGGTAAATCTGCACGGGGAGCGGTGCGGGACCTGGGTAGAAGAAGTTACGGTAATCGAAGTTGCCGTTGCGATCCATGGCGGCTCGACTGTGAGGTTGTCTAATTCTTGGCGATCTGTTATGCCCGAAGTGATGGTTGAGGATGATCGTTCGTCGATGTGTTTATGCTTTGTGGTAAAGGCTGCTTTTATCCCGGAGGCACCCACTGGACTCAACCTGGGCAGCTGTTGATGTCACTTTGTTGCGGCCTCCCAGCAACATGGAGGGTTGCATGTCCAGCCAGATCTGAATGCTTGCCTTGAAAGCTCATGTTTCTTCTGCTTGCTAGGGCAAACCACGAGGCAGATGATGGCGTCTCAGACTCATTTGATGCCTGAGTGGCTTCTCCGGAGGCCAGCACATTTCTGTCTGCCAACGCACCCAGGACAACAAAATATCAGTTCATTTCAAGAAAGGGGAAATTGTCCGGTATCTACAAGTATAGCAATATCCGACTCCAAAGTTTGTCCTGACTTTGAGTGATACGTACCAGAGCCCAAAGCGGGCACGGGCCTGTGATGCATGGTTAAACATAACCGCGCGGGAGCAGAAAACGGCCTGGTCTGAGCGAGTCAGCTGGAATAGACCATCGGCACAGGTTATGCTGTTGTTCATTCTCGTTGCGCTCACTTAGAGAAAGTCCATGGACAGCATCAAAGATGTGGGAGACTTCTGGTGCTTGATTTAGCGGATCGTTTCCCGATAGGATCAACATCGAGTGCAGTATGACGTCCAAAGCTGCATTATGCGTGCTGCCGCGCCTGCGGGTCGGAGGCTCGGGTAGCTGACGTTGCCGTTACTACATAATCGCCCCTTTCTGCTTGGTCCGTTGGAGTTGAATTGGAGTTGAATCAGTCCGATTTGAGTGAGCGTGAAACGCACGGAAACGCAGCCTACTTGAATGGGCACAGGTGCACTTGCGGAGTGAAATTTGGCCGTTCCTGTCTAATTCCGCAACGCCTGCACATCAGAACCACTTTTCGCATAATTCCGCATACCTTCTCCACATCACGAACGGACTCCTGGTGGCGCAGAGATCAGTGTTACTATCGCGATGCTCGTCTAGTCCGAATCGGGGTCTAAGACGACATCACTTGCCGTGCCAGACCGGTCTGGCAGCACCACAGCAAAAGCATTCATCCATTTTCCAGTCGGAGTGAGCCGAGGCGCAGTAGCCAACCATTGACTGCCAATTGCAGTACAGTAAGTTGTGTTACCCCAAGTGCTGCATGAGGACATTCTCGGCGAGGTGGTGGAGAACACATGCGATGCACAGAACGACTCTACGGACTGTTCATATATCCCGGTTAGGGTAAATAATTGTAGATATATACTGCCCTTCTGAACTTCTAGTGAATGTTTGCATCTTCAATATCCTCCGTCCAAGAACTTCGAAACGTGCCAAACTACAATATTGAATTCCGCCGCGTCTTTCCAGCGAACAAGACTCAGAAATGTCTCTGCAGGCCTCCATCCACGCAGCTCTGGCTGACATCGAGGCGGCTGATATCACAGCAAAGCCGATACCGTATCTGCTTGCCACCTTCCTATTCGTGGCCTTCGTCTACTCACTTGGCCAAAAGCCCAAGTCTAAAGCGCCCTTCTTGAATCCCCGGCGACCGTTCGAGCTCACGGCTGCACGGGCAAAGGGAAACTATATCCGTGATTGTCGGTCACTGCTCCGAAGCTGGTTCAACAGCCATCCCGATGAGCCGGCGCAGCTTATTACCGACTTTGGCAATATGACGGTCCTCCCGCCGAGCATGGCGAATGAGGTTCGAAACAACCCCAAGCTCAGCTTTACCGACTTCAGCGTCGATGTAAGTGCCTGTTCTCCCTCCGTTTCTGGGCGTCCAATGCTAGGTACGACATTAATACTGACCTCGATCCGAAGTTCTTCCAAACTGCGTATCCTGGCTTCGAGGCATCGTTTCAAGGCACAAAGGAGGCCATAACATTGACTGTGATCAACAAGGATCTGACGAAATACCTGGGTGAGTTCAATTGTCTCAGCCACATGAAGAAGCGCTTGAACGGATGTTGACTCTGTCCCTTCAACAGCCAAAATCACCAAGCCTCTCGCAGATGAGACAGCACTCGCGCTGCCTGCTGCGTTCGGGGAAAGCAAAGGTAAGTTTGACTAGACTGAACGAAATTTGGAGATGCTCAGAGCAGTGAAATTGATACCATCGCGATACAGAGTGGCAATCGCTGCCGTTGAGAAGCACGATCCTGATATTCGTCGCCCGAATCTCATCCCGCGTCTTTCTGGGAGAAGAACTCTGCCGAAACGAGGCGTGGCTCAAGATCACGAGGGAATACGCTGCGACCATGTTCCCGGCGGCCGACGCCCTACGCATGTACCCAGCCGGCATATTCAGGCACATCGCCGCGCGGCTCTTGCCCGTGTGCAGGGCTGCATCGGCGCAGGTGGCCGAGGCACGTTCGATCCTCCGGCCTGTCCTGGAGAAGCGCGCGTCTGCGAAGAAGGCCGCGGCGGCGGAGGGCAAGACTATCGAGTTCAACGATGCGATCGATTGGTTCACAAATGCTGCTTCCAAGACGAAGACCGACTATGACCCGGCTGCGATGCAGATGTTCCTATCGCTTGCCGCCATCCATACCACTTCAGACCTCATGACTCAAATCATGACGGACCTGGCCGCGCACCCAGAGGTCATCGAGAACCTGCGCAAGGAAGTCAAAGAAGTTTTGTCCGATGGAGGTTGGAAGAAGACGAGCTTAACAAACATGAAGCTTATGGACAGTGTCATCAAGGAGAGCCAGCGCCTCAAGCCTATCCAGCTAGGTGAGTCTACTGTTCCAACCATCATGATATTATTTCTGGTGCCAAACGCATTCATCTGGACAAATATTTAAGATCACATGGAATCTATGACACTGACAGAACCACAACACAGCGACTATGCAACGAAAGGCTAGAGCGGATGTCCAACTCTCCAACGGCACTGTCATCCCCAAGGGAAGTTTCATCGCGGTATCAACGCACCGCCACTGGTATGCTCACTGCCCGTTGGTGATGACAAGGAATTGACGGGCACTGACAAAAGATCAAGGGACGATGAAGTGTACCCCAATGCAAACGAATGTGAGCGTCTTCCTGTCATGGGCCCAACACTTTGAGCAGACTACATTTGCAATGTCTCACGGCGTGACTATCTCCATTTCACTCGCCGCTATCCTCACCCGCTATCCATAGTGTTCTTTTCAGCTAACCTTATCACAACGCAGGGGATGGCTACCGTTTCTACAACATGCGCCGCAGCGGAGAGCCTGGCAAGGAAAACACTTCACTGCTCGTTTCGACGACACCAGAGCACATGGGCTTTGGGCACGGTGTCCACGCCTGCCCAGGCAGGTTCTTCGCGGCCAACGAGATCAAGATCGCCCTGGTCTTCATCCTCCTCAACTACGACTGGAAACTCCCCGAGGGCGTGAAGCCCAAGATCCACGAGTTCGGAATCAATTTGAACACTGACGCCGCGGTGGAGATCCTGGTTAGAAAGCGGGAGGATGATTTTGATCTGTCGGGGATCGAGTGAGGAAATACAGCGGGTGACATGACCATGCGCATACGGAGGTGTCAACGCATTTCTGCGCCCCCCTCCCCCAAGCCATAACCCTGAGGTCACTGATAAACGAGCAGCTCGCTGAAAAGACCTCCCACATTTTCTGTCTTAGATTGGACTTTTACATATAGAGCATCTCCACCGTGTCATACAGCAGTAATCGAAAAGGGGCATGATAGTGTGATCAGTGTGATGTATATAAAGAATACCTAGTATAGTTCTGGTACGGAAATTCGTCGCAGCATTTTCGGCTAATGATCCGGCAAGTAAATGGTCCCTAAGTCCTGGCCCCCTTGTCGTAGGTCATGATCATGGCTTTGAAACTATATTGAGATCGTTATCCACTAGAATAGTGGCAGAAACGAATATATTAACGTCGGGAGAACGTGTAAAAGCAGCTCGAGGCAAGGGGTTTGTATGACGGGCGATGCGCATCTGCACATCCTTTCTCAAGACAATATATAAGTGTGGAAAATTATCACCAACCAATCCACGAATTAGCCATTAACACTCCAGTCTCTGAGCGCCCATATTTGAAAAGCTCCCTCCTCCCGTAGCTCACCAATAAGCAGACAGTCCACACGTTCAAGGCGAGAACTTGAAGCACTCTATTGCCCTCGCCCAGCCAGCTCGCACACCCAGTAATGAGTCGATCCTCTCATTCGTGGTGATGACCGCGTTTGCTGTTCTTCTCATCGCGCCCAAGCTCCTCTACCTCCGCAGTTGGCCGCGGGATACTTCACGAGATCAACTTTCGTCTAGCCATCGATTTTCTTGATCGCCTCGTCGATCTCTTCGACCTCCTTGCGCAGCTCTTTGATCTCAGCATCTGCGGCATTGCTTTCCTGCTGTGCAACCTCCAACCGCTTCTTCGCAAAAAGCTGGAGCTTTCTAAGACGATCGATCACTTCCTTGAGCATTTTCACCTTGTTCTCCGGCTCCTCCTTCGCCTTCTTGTACCTGTTGATTTTGTTCTCGCCGTCGTCGACCTTTTTCTGCTCCGCTTTGAGATTCTCCTCCGCCTTTTTCTGATCGTTCTGAGCGCGCTGGAGCTTTTCGGTGACGGCCTTGCGGCTCGCCTCCAGGTCCTTGCGGGTCTTCTGCTTGTCCTCCTTCGGGTCGTCGCCAGGGACTTTAGCAGCCTGAATGTGGCCAGAGGGTTGAGCTGCGATACTGTCTTCAAAGGTAGGGCTGGCAATAGGTACGGAATACTCGGTGCGGGCTTTCGTGGGTTCAGTGGTCTGGGGGACCGGCGCCGGGTGGTGGGTCTCGGTGGCAAAGTCGAACCACCTCGACCTCGTGGTAGTAGCGGTCGTCGAGGCCTGTGGGAGAGACTGTACTGCTGTTGCGTACAGCAGGACAGAGGAAGTGGCAAGTGATAGCTTCATCTTTGATGGATGTAGAATATGGAATTCAGCGTGATATGATGAGGTTGATAGGTGGCTGCCGGAACCTTTGACAAAAGAAGCAAACGAAGGATGCAGGAGCAAAAGCCAAAAATAATCTCTTAGGGCATAGGGCATACATCTATCGATTTGAATACTTATCCATGATCATGACTGGTCCCAACTCGATCGACCTACTTCTCCTAAATCCAATCTCACAGTCCGGCTGAGGCGCCGGGCAGACGTGGACCCATGAGCTAGAGCGTGGTTCGAGACCGTTTTTATCAAGATAAGATGGATTCAACCCACCAGTTTACAACTTTAGGTTTTCCTGAGTGGACCGGGGGATCAAACGGCGCATGAATTCTGGTAGCCTCGCCTGTGCAATGTCGGGGTTAGCCACCCTAGCGGCGGTCCGCTTCATGATCGACTCCTCTTGATGGAGATACGGCGGATTCGCAATCTTTAGCCGAATTTCTGCACTCGTAACAGACTTCATTTTCTGACTAACTAGAGCCATACGAAACAGTCCGCTTACTTGAGATCCAAATAGCGGATGAGACTATCCTCATGATGCTATCCGCTTGAGGCTTTCATGACCACCACACAGTTGAAAAAAGATGTTAGGAATCATATTTCCATTGTGCAATAGGCGCATATGTCTTGACCGAATTCCCCGAAATTTGACTGTATAAATACATGAGATACAGAATCTGCCAACGCAGATAACATAGGTAGGTGCAGCGGTTGCTCATCGATCATCCGAGGTAGCCAGGGAGAACGTATGTCAAGGACATATTGGATGTATCTGCTTGTCTTAGATCAGAAACTAAACCTGCACTAAGACTTTCATATGCTGCAAGAAAAACGAACGCAGGAGTCGATATTGTCGGTCTGTGCCCCAAAATCTCACAACCGAGGACGTGTCCAACAATTATCCACCGGCGTTGATAACCGTCACTGGATACTTTCCGTCTCACGCGGCGAGAACGCCAGGCTCGACCATGACCACTGGCAGGAGATATCGCGCATGCCTCCAAGCTCAAAGGATGACCCCTCATATTTACTTCGCGCCACCAACAATCTCGCACATGCTTGGCCGGGGCACGCCATCGACGCACACGCTGGGGCTGCGGCCATCATCGAGGGAAATCTCGTTCAGTTTGTGTAAAAGCTGCCCATGGCCTGCCTACCCCGCTTTGTCAAGCATAATATTTATCGTCGCTGGCTCCTCGACTGCCAGAAATATTTACGTACTTAGGTATTCATTCGCTTTTGGACGACAACACCACGGGCGCCCTGGCCGAGCGCTGGCTTGCTCATGAACTCGAACAGCGTGAACATTGAAAGCAAGCTGGGTCGACGTCTTTAACTTGAAGTGGAAGAAAATCGAAAACGGAAGGAAATTCCGAGAAAATATCGGGGATTGTCTTCTGGACTGATTCAGCGTCCTGTTCGAAACTGTGGCATGAGCACACGTACAATTTCCCTTCTGCTTTGACTCCCTGAACGGGCAGTATCACTTCCAGTAAACACTGAACATTCCACTATAACATCCATGCGCTTGGACGACTTCATGAACGTCGCTGGTCGGCGCTCAAGGAAGCGCGGGTCGGGTGTCACAGGTCGGTATGTTGAGATGCTTGCATCAGAGATCCCACCGCGTGGATCCTAGCGATCTATAACCTCCCGCTGCCGACATCTGTTACAACCGTAAAGGGCCATTCGAAGGAGGGACATTGCAAGATTCTTGCGGACGCATCGGTGATATGCCGGAGCTAGAGCTAACGACTGCGCTCTGGACCAACTGCAACAGATCGGTTTTCATACTAGCCAAGCTAACACGATGGCCCCCATCGGCACGGCGGCCGTTAATTATTCATAATGACCTCTCCGTTCGTGAAGCCTCGAGAATGTGCGTGGTAGGCCACAAGGTCTCAATTAATGACAAGACTAGTATGGCTCGCATTAGAGGATATGCTCTGTCCCGGGCGCTATTGATTTGCTCACCCACATGGTCTCTTCTTCAGCTCAACCCATGTCGCCATTAATCCATTCGCACCCACTCTCAAGTGCTAGGTCATATATTACCACGCAACAACTTCACGTCAGCCCTAGAAGGGCACAAGTCTCCAGGAAACGCAACTCAGCCAATGGGTGAGGACTATGTTACCAATAAAGAACGCGGGGCCTCAAGTGAGAGCAGAAAATTCGATACATGTATCCACTTAGGTATCTAGATGAGCCGAACGGTCCGTGTCTCCCACTCGAGTCCAATATCTGGAGAGGCCCCATCTTGAGGTGAATAGGTATACCACGCAATACCCAACCTCCGATAACACTGGTGTCCATCCTCATCATCGCATTGTTGAATCAAAAGTCCGCCAGCGAAGCGAACATTGCTACCAAGGAGAAGCACGAAGATGCTTTTCTGGTGGATAGCATCATCCAAAAATGTAATATCGTAGTCCAGATTGATATCCCACCGCATCCCTTCAATAATGGAGTTCGCCCGCCGCGCTATTTTTCCGTGGCTCATCGCAGTCACTATGCCCACGTGCCCGTTGATGTCAATCCATGCCTTTTCCACTGTCGAACATGAATTGGGTGGGTTGCATTGGCAGAAGGTTGACAACACGGACGCTTTTTCGGTGAATTCCTTCCCCTGAGGGCTTATATCATAGTCAATGCCGTCGTTCAGAGATGCCCAGCTCCATGACGGCGCATATTTGTTGACACGCCAGGCGTACTCAAAGTCGTCCGACCCAATGGAACGCATCCACAGCAGTGAGCGCAAGAGACCTTCGCGCCACAGTCCTGCGAGATAGGTAGAGCCAGTAGCCGTGGAGTACTGGATAGCGAGGCCAGCCAAGGCAGGCAGCCTGTCTTTCTCATGCGTAATCTGCCGTGCCGAGTATTCTCTCACAATAAAATCCCATGATATTCTGTTCCCAAGATCTGCTGGATTTCTTGAGAGACATGGTTCTTCAACGTCTCTGCGAAAGAGTTCATTAGCATAGCCATCAAAACAATCCCAGAGCGTTATACTGTCAATGTGTAGCACCCTAGGTGAAAGCATCCACTCCTGGAAAGTCCATCCCCTTTCCAACCATCTATTTTGGCTGTAATTGGAAGAAGAGTCAAATCCCTTCCAACTCTTCTCCAGGAACCACGGTCCGTTAGCGCGGTTGAAAAAATTACGACCGTCAATCCAAGACATGCTTTTTCCTGTTGGGTCATCGTGCGTGATGGTGATGAACTTGTCTCGCTCTCTAAATCCAAGGCGCCGTATGCCCAGGAAGCTTTGTGACGAGTCTTTGCAGACTGGGACCGATATTGTCAAGGCAGACCTGCTATAGATTTCACACATTCTAGAGGCCTGTTCAGACCAATCTTTCTCATCATCTTGCTTTATGCATAGGCGATCAACCCATAGATAGCGAATTCCAAGCTGATGACACAGACGAATAGCATCAACTACCGTGTTTGGAAGGTCGTCGAGAGGTATTCCATCCAGATAGCTTAAGATATTGCTGCTCTTTGCCTGACCAGCCTGAGATTCCCCCCAGCAGTACGAAAGGCATGCATATACCCCTCGTGTCTCATCTTGGTTTTCGACTAGGCGTACACCCTTCTTTATGTTGCTGGGATCCATGATTTCCAGGACCCGACGTGGAAAAGGTTGATTTTGGCTGAATTTGCGGCAGGACTCGTGTTGTCTTTCACACACTTGTCTCCAGCGATCAATAAGGGCAATATGGGGCCCTGACAGAAGGTCCTTGGACGGTCGATGCTCTAGATCGGGGTCAATGGTATCATCTGTCCTTGGTGAGTCAGAAATTGTCAAAGGAATTTTCTGAGAGTGCTTGAACATACAGGGAGTGTAGAAGTGACTGAGGCCATCGATAGGCTCGCCCACGGTACGTTTGTACCTTCCCTTGTGGTCGCTAAGATAGTGTACCTTGGCTTTAATGTGCCCATAAAATCTCCCTTGAGACTCGAAATCGAAATAAATCCGTATCAAAATCCTATCCTTGCCACGATGATACAACTCTTTTATGTCAAGAAGCCTTTCCCGCTTCCCAACTTCGGCGAGTTCCGTGGCAGCCGGGAGATCCACATCGGGCTGCGCAGCCCGGGGCCCGGCGATGAGGCCTGCGGATTTCTGAGCTTGTCTGGCGGCATCGATCTTTTCCCTGTCCTCAGTGGTCCATCGCCAGATAGCTCTACTGATTTTCGTACAAATTCGACAACCTGCTTCCACAGACACGAGGAGACTCCTTAAGTCCGCATGATGTACGTAAGTATACACATAGCGCTTCGACTCATATTCCTCATCGTCTGTTCCAAATCGTTCATGCGGTGCTCTTTCTAAGACGTAAGCACGTCGATGATCCTTATCAAACAAGCCCTGGCACACGCTGCACACAGAGGACCGCACAGTCTCAGAGCCTGGAGCGCCGCCTGTCTCTTGGCTTTGGTGCAGTGAGTCCTCCATGACGATAAAGATGATTCCAACCGGGGTCCGGTGGTAACGTAGCAGAGCCAGAGATTTGAAGATTCGGAGCCAGGGTGAGATTCTCACAAGCCAGCGACTCGATAGCCAGAGCCGACAAAGGTAAGACTAGGCGAGGACAAGATGAGCGGGGAGATGAGCAACTTCACATGCAACAGAGCTGCGCATGTAAAGTCTTGCGAAGCTGAGGGAACCGAGTGATGAACCAACTTTTGAGTAAGGGGCGGTCTGGGCTTTTCATCAGACTGTCTGCTAATATGTGCCTCAGGCATTCATCAGTGGAAGTGGAACCTGTAACCCCTGGCATATAACTAGGCCACTCCCCAGATGGCATCCGCCTCATCGGGCTCAACAAGTTGGCGACTGTCGAAGCCATTTGGAACCTCGCGCATCTAATAAACAGAATATCTTAATACCTATCAAGATACGTATCTAGGTATGCAGCGCCCCGTGGGGATTCTTGGGCACGCGTACAACAAGTGGTCTACTCTATTCTTAATTTCTAAACAAAGTACAACATCCATAAAGTACTAAACATTCTACTATAGTAGTCAGGTGCTTAGGACAACAATTATAATATTATAAACTAAGAATAAGTTTAAGTATATTTTCTAATATTTAAACTAATTAGATAATAAGTTTTTTTAAAAAAATTATGTTACTTATTCCGCATTATTTCTTATTACTTAAGTTTAATAGAATAACGTAACTTATAATAACTTATATAAGGTAGAGAAAAGTAAAAAGAATAGGTGTGATTGAAACAAGAAAGGGATCGAACCCTTGTATTTTACGATATGAGAAGCCTATTTTCTAGGAAGGTTTAAACCTTGAGCTCAGCGCCTTAGACCACTCGGCCATCTTGCCACAAATACCAAAAATTGTTCATCAATCTGAATGATAAAGCGTATTTTTGTGACGTCTCATTCAGCTCTTCTTACTGTATAAGGGCCTTATAGGGGATAATACGACGGTACGGCTCATATAGGACATTACCATTAATAAAAGTTAATCGTTCATTGTAGGTCTTTTGGCCTATTTGGGTGCGCCAGCAGTAATGGGGAATCCATCAGACGGGGAGGCTAGCAACCAACAGGTGCATTTGAATAGAACAGAAATAGCAACCTGATGTGCAAATATAGATCCAGCTTCTTCCGTTGCCTGGTCATCTTCTCCATTTCCCATAGGCGACATGTCTTAGGTTCACAGGACTGTATGCATGTTTCCCACGTTGTGCCTATTCATTTGCTACGCCCGCTCACTCACTGCGCCCATTCACACAGCTTCCAACCGTTCTGCTTTGCCACTGGACTCGTTTGGGGTCCTGCACTCTACGTTTTCCTTTCGCTCAACCCAGTCTGACCATATAACAACAATCCTTCACTGTCAATCTGAACGTGCGTCTGCGGTGACGACGCGAGCACAGTATCAACATGGCCGATGCTCCAGATCCCCTGTGGGACGGAACACCACACTGGGAAAAGGAACCAGAAGTTGCAGAAAAGTACATTCTTTACCTGGACCAGAACGTCGAGAAAGGTCAGTCGATCAGAATCGGTCGTCGACGTTACCGGAAGCTCACACAGAGAACATCCAGCTCTCCCGAATGGATGCGTTTTCCGAGCTATAATCCCGCATGGCGCTTCCTACTGGACACGAACGGCCCAAGTAAAAACATACAACGGTGAGAAACAGGTGTCGTACTTTCTCAAGGTCAGTCGTTTTATTGTGAGAAAGATCAAGGGCTGTCTGGTACTAGCCATCCACAACCACAGGTCTCGATCGGCGACCCTGGCAAGGGAATGATGCATGGCGAATACGTCTCCATGACAAGGCTGCACGACACCATGCCCGAGTTCACCCCAACGCCGATATCATGGGGAACCTATGACTCAGACCAAAACATACATTTCTTCCTGTGCTCCTTTCACAACTTGGACGATGAGCTGTGCTCATTAGAGGCTTTCCCGAAATTACTTGCCGAGCTTCATACGAAGGGCATATCACCCAATGGAAAATTCGGGTTTCCCATGGCCACGTACCAGGGACGTCTCCCGCAGGACCCAACTGAGACAGACACCTGGGAGGAGTGTTTTGCGAATAACGTCAAGATCATGTTCAACCACGAGCTCGCCGCACAAGGCCCAGATGACGAGATCGCTCAGCTCCGAGAGAAGATCATGACCAAAGTCATTCCTCGACTATTACGTCCCATGGAAGTGGCAGGTAGGAAGGTCGTGCCACGGCTCGTCCACGGCGATCTCTGGGAAGGGAATGCGGGGACGGATCTGGAGACGGGACTACCTATGATATTCGACGCTTGCAGCTTTTATGCGCACAACGAGTGTGAGTCGTGCGGTACTCGTCGTATTGGTGTGGTCACTGACATTTCACAAAAGACGAGATGGCCCCATGGCGACCAGTGAGGCAGAAAATGAGCAAGCCCTACGTCCAAGCTTACCAAAAACATTTTCCGGTCTCAGAGCCTACCGAGGACTTTGACGGACGAAATCTCCTTTACGCTATGTGAGTGTGCTCTAGTGCAAAGCCTTCGAAGTGTGCCATCACAGGACTGACCTGTGATAGGAGATTCAATATCTGCTCGTCAGCTTTATATCCCGGGAACCTCAACTACAGAAACGTGTAGGTTTTCCTGAATTGATGGTGTATCGTATCGAACTCTGCTCACCATCGTTGTTAGGCTGAGGCTCGACATGCGCGAGCTTGTGGAGCAGTATAGGGAGGGCTATGAGGCCTGGGCAGGAAGAGCCGGGGCTGAAAACGGTGACCACTGAGGCGCATCACATCCCCTGCCTCTTACCTCTAGCAGCTTTCCATATTCAATTATCTGGACGTTCCCTTTAGTCAACATACCGCCACTTAATGATCCACTGTTGGGTCTGATTTGTTTTTCCATGTCCGAGGTTGCTCGAGCGATCATTGATTCATCAAACTCTAGTCTAGTGCCGATACCTTCGTGCTCCCCATTGGAACCCTTGTACCTCGGAGTCTTACATGAATCCGGGCTTATGTAGAGCTTTGCGGGTTGTGAGACTGCCATGGTCCCTAGCCCTTGCCCTATGGGAGAGCCACAGCCGCCTTGTCACTTACTCGTGCAAGACCAATCACAGCAGCCTCTCATTACGGGTCTTCCTAGCCTCATAACAACTGTTTTGGCAATTCCTCCCGTGAATCCTAGGTGGAATATAAGATCTGGTTTTGATTGATAGCACGCGAGCTGAGTGGAGCTCCTTGATTGGGTGACTTCCCGGCCCCTGTCGCTGGACGTGTGGGCCTGAGTTTTGCTGTGGTTGGCAGCGTCCACGGGTCTCTATATGTACAAGAGACGTTGAACTGGAATAGTGCCGACATCATGTGTTTAGATTCAGAGAGACTATGTAAGTGGTGTCAGTCTCATTATTCATTCAAGAAAACTATTTCTTTGCATTGCACATCTGTAAAATCTGACCATATTCGGTGTTGGCCGGAAGACTTGCTGTGGCTGGCTGCCCACCTGGGCAAGTTTTGATTGCTGTTATCAATGGCCGTATTCTTGCTAGCCGCTCTCGAGTATCCACCTACGCTCTCATACCTGTCAGGGGCAAAGTTTTGAGTTTGGTTAGATTCGTGGGCAATCCAAACCTTTTGGCAAGATCGATGAACTACATTTCTTTTGCGCGCTGGGCAATTTGCAGGAATTCAGCCCCCTTCGAGTCATGAGGACAAGCCAGTACAAGTTGCCAACCCATCTAGATAGCGATATATATAAGACCATTTGTAAACTGAACCACTTTCAAAAGTCTTTGAACTGCGTGCGGTTCTGGATTGATATTCCTGACGATGAGCCTCAGTAGCCTAGGGTCAGGCACGACCAACTATACGCTGGCCATTTCATACAACCATGCTAACTTTTTGAACAAGTTTGGTTTTTTCAAGTAAGTGATCTCATTTCCCGGTGTTCGAACGCCCAATACGGTCTATGATGTCTCCCTGTCATGTGTTGACGGGCGTTACGTTGACTCGTTTTACGATGAACTAGAGTAAGCTTGGCACTGGTTCTATCTACGATGTAGATCCAACAGGAGGGTACGTTCAGTACCAAAACCGCACCACGGCCGAGAAAATGGGACTGGTTTCTGTTCAAAATGAAATTTACATAGGCGTCGAGTGAGTTTGTGCTAAGTCACGATTTCGAATTTGCTACACTCGATTCTCCACTTTTGTGTGCACCGCATCAAACAGTCCCTGACACACCACTTGAAAAGTACGGCAGGCACATACGATCCCGGATCTTACGGACGCAAGTCAGTCAGGTTGCAGAGCTGGGACGCCTTCAACCATGGTCTCTTCGTGGCAAACTTCACGCACCTCCCGAAACCAACATGCGGCGCATGGCCCGCCTTTTGGACATTTGGCTGGCCTTGGCCGGACCTGGGCGAATTCGACATAATGGAGAATTGGAACTCGCGCGACTTCAACCGCAACACCGCCATGATAAACGGCAGCCAGGCGACCTGCGAGATCAAGGCGGCCGACATGTCAGGCGAGATCGAGTCGTATAACTGCGACGCCCACTCGCCGGGACAGTTCTGGTACCAAGGATGCTCGAGCAACAACTTCAATGACACGGCGTTCGGATCGCCGACTGGAGGCGTCTACGTGCTCGAGTGGACGAGCAGCCATGCTAAAGTGTGGAGTTGGTCACATCCTGAGGTCCCGCACGATTTAGTTGGAGGCCAGCCAGATCCGACAACCTGGGGCATGCCGTCCTACGCGATTGTCGGCTGTGACATGGACAAGGGGTGGAGGGACCAGAGAATCGTGCTGAACATCGGCTTCTGCGGCGTGGCTGGCCAGGACGGGACGCAGCCCTACACCAAGAACCACTGGGGGGAGTGTGCGGAGTCGACTGGGTACAACTCCTGCACATCCTACGTCGCGGAGAACCCGAGAGACTTTGTAAACTCGTATTTCTTGGTCAAGGATATTGCTATCTATCGAGACGCCTCGATCGATGCAGAAGTGGTGTTGGAGAATCACTACGGCGGCTCCGCCACGCCTTCAGCCACGGGGAGCTCCGTTGCGCAAACAACACAAGTGGCAGGGAAGAGCTCGGCTGATAACAACTCGCATCTTGGTTGGGCGGCCATGCTCACGCTATGTATATCTAGCATTATTACCATGTAATTTCCATATATTTTGGGTCGGGTCGGGCCAATAGAGAGCTGGGCCTCAAGTAGTATTGATTGACACAATAGACTTGCGTTCAGATGGGCAATATATTCTTACTTGGGCTTGCTCCTTCCAAGTCAAATGCGTTTCTGGGATCAAGGAGTCTTGCGGTCTCGATTGCGCTGAGTAGACCCGAATCGTCTCAGCTTGAGCACACTGCCTTAGCTACAACCGTATTCAGGATGACACAAAAATCAAAGTATTTCATAACATCGTCGGTTAGCCCTTTTTAAGGTCATAGCATAGAACAAGCATACTCGTAGAGCTATAGCTCAACAACCGCAAAGCAGTAGACAGATTGGACTAGAGTGTAGGTGGCATGGGAAATAGGCCACAGCGTTGCAGTGCTAATTAACTACTCTACACCAGCCTGACGCATCGCCTTCCGCTCCTTCTGCAACCTCCTAGCCACCTTGACACCAAAGTCACGCTCGAAGATCTGCCTGACATCCTCCAGCGGGAGCCCCTTGACCTCGGGGTACGCGAACACCACAAAGACCCAGCCGAAGAAACAAATCGCGGCATAGAACCCAAAGGCACCACTAGGCGTCCAAGCCTTCATCATCGTCAGGAACGTCGACGCAATAATGATATTGCAGCCCCAGCAGGTAACAGTGTTCATCATGGTACCCAAGGCGCGCACCTCGAGGGGCAGGAGCTCGGTGCCGACCCAGCCGATGGTGGCCACGCCGCTGGCATAAAATGCGACGTAGATGATAATCGTAACTAGGATCAGGATGCCGGCCCAGTTGACGCTGTCGGATTCCAGGACGAGGTCGCGCGAGATGGGGATCCAGTGGAACGCGACGGCGGCGACGACCATGCTCAGGGCCATGCCCATGACCGTGATGAGGAGGATCTTGCGCCTGCCGAGCCTGTCGATGAACAGCATGTTGACCAGGGTGAAGATGAAGTTGGTGCCGCCGACGACGATGGAGACTGCGGTGGCCTTCTTGAAGCCGACGAGGGAGAATAGGGTTGCGGAGTAGTACATGAGTGTGTTGAAACCGCCGAGTTGAGAGACTAAGAACAGGTTAGGCTGAAACCCAGGACGGGCTGGGAGAAGGTGGTATACTTACTTGCCATCACGGCGCAAGCAGTGATGAGCGCTCTCAGATTCGAGCCAACACAGTGCAGCTGCTTGAACTGCCACCACAGCGACTTGTCCCCGACCGCCTGCGCCTCGACCTGGATAGTCCAGGCCATGTATTCCACCTTGGACCTCACCTGCTCCTCCGTCGCCTCGGGATAGATGCGGGCAATACACTCGGTAGCCTCGGCAACCTTATCGTGTGCAAGCAGCTGCCGGGGCGACTCGGGACACTTGGGAAGCAGGACGGCGAGGATTATGGGTGGTATGCCGCCGGCGGCTACCATGTATCGCCAGCCGTGGGCGACCTCAGTGAACGCTGCGCCCAGTGCGTATGAGATGAGCTGGCCGAAGGTCACGCTCAGGTTGTCGAGGGCAATCATCCGTCCGCGGTGCGGTGCAGGGGCAAGTTCACCGATGTATAAGGGCTGGAAAAACAAAAGACACGCATTAGCTTTGCACAAGAAGTTGTAAGGGGCGAGACACGGGTAGCACCTACGATAATCATAGCCGCAGAGCCAACTCCGAGACCAACAACGAACCGTCCGACGGCCATCTGCGCCACGGTAAAGGAAGCGGCCTGGATCACCGAGCCGATCAGGAACAGCACGCAGCCCGCGTAGATGCCGAACTTGCGCCCGTACCTGTCCGCCGGGAGACCTGCTATCAAGGCGCCGATCAGGGCGCCACCGGACGTCAGGGAGGTGACCATCTCTTGCTCGCTCGACGAGAGTTCGTGGCCGAGGTCGCTCCCAAGTGTGACCAGTACTGCCGAGATGACACCCGTGTCATAGCCTGGTATGGTCTATTGTCAGTTGAGGCTTCTTTTGAGTAGCTTTACTTGAGGACCACCAACCAAAGAGGAACCCGCCCGTCGCTACTGTGAACGTGATGAGCCACACGGCCGTGGAGAGCTTTGTGTTCTCGATGGAGTCGTCGTAGTTTGCGATCCTGTCGTCGAGCTTGTCGAGATTGTCGACGTGCGACACCTGGCCTTCAAACTCTCCGTCTGCCTTGACATCCTCCGGATGCTTGGCATCCACTTGTCGAGACTCCATGATCAAGAATATCCCGATGGATATAGAAAACAGTTTATTTCAACAGCGAAATACAAATACAATTTTCTTTTACCAGGCAATACAGAAGCAGGCTAGCCTTCGCGACGACCATGTTCGCATCGACGGTCATTTTAAGGTTCCACGATCGCCTCTTATAGAATCTTCAACGACCAACAGTATGCGCGCTTTTCTATAGGCCAACGCATGTCTGCGGCGGATATTCTTTACGATTCGACCCAGAACTGTGTGTTCTCGCCGAACTGGACTCAGGGCCTACAGACGCGTGGGCACAATATGGCCAGGGATACTGGTCTGTGGATCTCGCCCAGTATTGCGGGGTAGATAGTCTGGGGAAAGTCTGGGGAAGAGACTCAGATTGCTCGCTTCTTCCCCATACGTGCGGAGAACGCTATCCACCACCGGGTTGGCTTCGCCGCGGGTGTAAACTACCCTCCAAGGATAGTCAGGTAATAACTCCCGTTGCTGACCTTTACTAGGGCTTAGGAAGCAAAGCCGGTCCCTCTCCCTCTCTCCACTGCCGAAGCAACTCTACCCGCGTCCGTAGGAGATGGCCCCGTCACTGACGCAATGCGTAACCACATCGGAAGAATCCGCTCGCTTTGTCTGTCACGATTGGTTCATCACGATGCTATCCCGAGTCAATTGAGCGATATAGGCCAGCTCCCCGCGTTGTATACAGGCGTAGGACAAATTCTTGGGACCATGTTCAGGGAAGACCGGCCTGCGCAGATGAGGGATTTGACGCACGTACAGGTTCTATCATGAGAGCCCGGACGTCATTCGCTGGACTGTACTGAAGCACTTCATCGTGACATATTCCTAGCCACTTTGATGCGTGGAAATGCCGGGGGCCGGTTCCATCCAACTAAAGGTGCTGTATTGTAATACGCCGTATTCGCGTGTTCCCCTGCCTTTTACAACCGAGTCATCGGAAGAGGGGACTGCAGCAATGGACAAGGGCACGCACGCCAAGGCCCCGCATATTCATGCCGATTTGATCTTCCTCAGGTAGTTGATCGCGCCCGAACCGTGAAGCCAAGGCTCTTGAAAAGACCAGAGATCGGCGCCGTAGACATTTTCAGGACCCTCACTCCCATGCCCGAGCCATAGAAGCTAACGACACTTAGGCGCAGTACGAGTCAGGATTCGCGAGGTAGATGGGTATGCTTAGGAGCAAGAGTGGATGTGAGGTTGTCTTGACGCTCGACTACCAGGAAACGAATCCGCCGCGCGAAGAGCAACAGCGTGACGTGACGGGAGTGAGCAAGTCCGGAACGACATGTCAGTATGTGCCTCTCCAATATTGGGTTGCCATGGGTCGTGGCACATGGTATTACAAACAACTCAAATTGACACGCTTCGTACATGATGCCTCAGCTGGCATTGAAAATGGAGTCGTCCTCGCCCCTGGCGCCGCCGTAGAGGATCTCACACACGCCTGCCAGGGGCACGTCCATGACAGCATCGGTGCCCTGGTTCCAGCACTCCCGCCAGTCGACCTCCCTATCTCGAGGAAAGGTGTGTCCATTCCAGCTCGTCTTCCTCTGGTGATGCGCCGTCTTGCCGCGCAGGCCCTCCCTCTCGCGCTCGCGCTCCAGGTTCCTCCGCCTCTCCTCGCTGGTGACGATGCGGCCCCTCCCGTCGACGACGGCGATCTTGCCCGCGTCGTCGACGATGGTCTCGAGGTTGTTGAGCGGCAGGGTCAGGTACTCGGAGTTGTATAGGGCGAGGGCGACAAAGATGTAGACCAGCAGCATGACCAAGAACGAAGGGATGGCCAAGCTCCACCAGCGGTTCGGGTAGTAGTAGATGCCCAGGACGTGCAGGAAGGGTGAGGGCAGGTACGACCACAGCAGGTAGATGAGGAAGAGGAGTGACGAGAACAGGTACAGCACGAAGCCGTAGTACTCGTAGGTCGGCACCCTGGGCGAGGCGCGGGGCACGGGCTCGGCGCTGTTGAGGCCCTCGTCGTCGCTGGCATCGGGCGTGGTCGGGCGCGACGGCCGCAGGAGCGACGTCAGGGACGGTGAGGGGGGCAGCGGCGTTGGGGGGCGGCCGTAGTAGGGCGGGCCGAAGGAGAGCATCTGCGACTGCGTGGGCGGCGGCGGCTGTTGGGATGGGCTGAAAGGGTCGTCCTCGTCTTCGTCATCGTCGAGCAGGTCGTCCTCCACGTCGCTGGGAAGTTCATTTTCGTTGCCGCCCTCCCCATCGGAGAGGAATGGGTCCTCTCCGTCCTCCCCCGAGCTCAGCGACATGCTTTGCGGTCCTGTGGTGCGCTGACCTCGAAGTGGATCCAGGCCTGCAATTGCGCTTGTCGTCGCGGTTTTGTAATTAAGCAGGACGAACGACGCGACACGGTCCTCAGTCTTGCAGTCCTAACCCTTGCAATCCAACTCTGGACATGCCCTCCCTCCCCCTTCACATGCTCAGCCAATCATAACGAATCGGAGTCGCTCCGGCGTCCTTGCCCATACATTTGCCCAGCACGGGTGGCTGGTTTCACGTCGATTGTTATTGGGGTCTCTCGTGTTCCCATTTTTTCTGTCATGGACGATCATGGCACAAGTGCGATGACGGCGACGCTCGTGGGTGTGTATCGAAACATCGAGCTGCGCCTCTCTTGCTCCTCCTACCATACCAATAACTCCAAAGGACTGGGTCTATCTCAGACAAATATCATTCGGTCAGTCGTGGCTAGTTCGAGCGATATATTGACGAATGAGGCCAATGCGGTAGCTGTGATATTCATCGTGTGTGGTGGTCTGCCTGTAAGCTCAACTTGGGGATCCCTCACTTAGACAGACCAAACCACCAATATATTATCACTCTCTACACCCTAAATTAATCATTCGTCTGATCACTTCATTCGATTTCATATTGGGTCAGATTTGATGCGTATACAGTGCAGGCAAGTAACGTTGGGCAAGATCCAAGCCCCAGAAGGGATCGCGATTTTGAATGCATAGAGCGTTGATCGCGTGCAGGTGCTTTCAATCCACTCTTCATATCCACAGTACCATGAATTATGGGGCAGGATGCAAGAATCAGGTGCCAAAAGGGTGTTCGACCTGGAAAATCCTTGCATTTGACCTGGTCACGATGTATTCAGACAGAACATCTCGGTGGACGATCACCAGCATGGGTCAGCTTGGTGTCAAAACAGTTAGCAATCACATAGAGCTCGGAGATGCTTTTACCCAAATGTACCCTACATAATTTCGAATCTCTTTTATTCGTCACAAAATCTGGGAATCCGGGCGCTGTGACAGCTTACGTGATTGAGTGTCCCATCATGATGACCGTATGCCTGTGTCATGTTTTCGCTTGGCCCCAACCGTGAGGGCGAGAACGTGTTCGGGGCTTCCTGAAGACAGGTCGGGCACATTTCCGGCAGATAAGTTCTCAGTGCTCCCTGTCCAGCGGAGAAATGACGGGGCCGGATGGCCAACTTCAGCAATTGAGCAAAAAGGAGGCGAACCTAGTACAACGGGCCATTTGTTTCGGTTTTCGCTGTAGGCGCATATCTATCCTATTGATCCTCATTGTGGGAGTCCCGTCGATTATGAATCTTTGCGAGCCACTGTCTGACGCCCCAGAAGATAATCCTCGTAGGGGCCGTCCGGACTGCAAGGAGGAGTGATCTCGGCGCCCAACTTCGCAAAACACGTCAGCCACGGGAGTCGGACAATGGCGCAGTAGCGACCCATCTGTCATAATGTCGACGGTCTTCAGTTTGTGAGATAATCGCCAATATTTCAGCCTCGCCCCTTTTGTCCATCACCTGCCAGAAGATAATGTCGACGTCAGGCCACCATCATAGTTGATAGCTATATGGACATTGGCCGGAATTACCGCCGGGGACCTGCACGTATTTGTGCAGCAAAAAGGGACCATCCTAGGGCTCTGGTGACAGTGCAGCTGCCAGATGCAATTGCCCCAAGACATCCGGGCTGGATTCTCCGCACTATTGATACCATTCGAAACATAGACTATATCTACATAGCCGATCAGAGAGAGTATTAGTCTCCAATATCACCCATTCCACAGCCTCCGTGCGCAATCAGTCATTTTATTTAGGCAAGCCAGCCCCTTTGCCATGTCCACACCACAGCGACCGATCCTACCGAGGCCAGCGCACATGATTAACGCCCCCGGGGGTGGGGGTGAAGGTTCCGGTGGTGGCCGGCCAGGCGGGAAACAATACCTGCTACCACGGACGAGGAAGAACATCAAGGCAGCATGTGAGACTTGTCGCAAGTCGAAAGTCAAGTATGCAAAGCCCTAAGCAAGCAGCCGACGGCGGAATAGTCGGGCGTCCGTTTGGGGTCGTGGCGTCGCTACTGACGCGAGGTTGTTTTCCTGCAATAGGTGTCCCGGAGAGCGCCCAGCCTGTTCGCGTTGCCAGAATCGAGGCCTGGAATGCGTCTATCTCACCGACGACGCCGAGACACAGGTCCAAGCCCTCAAGCGCAAGCACGAAGAATCACAACAGGAGAACCTCGTCTACAAGGAACTATACCGGCTCCTTGTCACGGTGAGCGAGGCCGAGGCCCTCGACATCCTGCAGCGCCTTCGGTCCGGTACCGACGTCGAGACAGCAGTGCGCCTTGCGCAAGATGGCGATCTGCTCCTGCAGCTCGCCCTGAAGCCAGAGTCGCGGTTCAGGTATCAGTTCCCATACCTACCCTTCATGCCCGCCCCCCTGCAGACATCTGACAATCCGTATTTGGAGTCCCTGCTCTACGAGGGGGCTCTCAAGGGCTTCGCTCCGCCTCCGGCTCAGCAGCAGCAGCAGCAGCAGCAGCAGCAGCAGCAGCGACAGCAGTCAACATCATCAACATCAACAACAGCTGGCGACGCAGCCCAGCTCACCGGCTACAGCTACAGCCACATCTTCTTGAAACCCTACCATGCCGCGGAGCTCGTGGACGGCCGCCTGACCACCGCTAAGGCTTCCCACTGGACCACAGTGACGACCGACGACAACCTGTTCAGGCGGTTGCTGCGTGCGTACCTTGTCCACGAGTATTGCGTAGCCCCCGCGTTCCAGAAGGATTACTTCCTGTACGACCTGGCCCGCGGCAAGGGTCATTTATGCTCGTCGCTGCTCGTGAACTCGGTCATGGCGGTAGGAAGCGTACGTAACAGCCTCATCGCTCACTCCGTAAACGTCTTGTCCCACGGGTCTATTGGACTGATGCGAGGCGACATCGAATATAGCACTGCCACCAAGCCAACGTCCTCCGCTCACAGCTGTGGAACCCGCAAAACATCGGCTACAGGTTTCTGGTGGAGGCCAGGCGGCTCTGGGAGTTGGAGGATCTTGATAACGTGAAGTTGACCACGTTCCAAGCGACGATGCTTCTAAGTCTGGCATACAACAGCCACGGGATGGGTGAGTGCCAAGGCCATCTGCGCAATGTGGACCAGACTACATTCTTCTTGCCGTGGTTCCTCTTCCGCACTACACCACCTACAAACAATTGTTGACGCACGCCTGCTAAGACCTCGTCGTCTACTAGACAAGATTGGAGATATTTTTATCCGGCACGCCGTATCGATGGTCAGTAAAATGAGCCTCTTCAAGCCCTTACCAGCCTCCAGGAGCATTCGGACACAGCGGGCGCGCGAGTTCACGGCGTGGGCCTTTTTCAACTTCCAAACGTGAGTGAAGCCCGGAAGGAGACGGAAACGGAAAACTTTCACAGCCCACCCATATACACCCCCCCACACACATATATATCCCGCGCGGAGGAGGGGGAAACTTTCGGAAAAGCAGGGAGGAAACGGGAAAACCGACGACCTCGCTGACCGTGGATCGGGCGCACCCCGCCCTGCCAAAAGTTCCGCAGGGTATTACTTCATGCGGCGGGCGTGGCTCGGCGACCCGCCCGAGGTTGCGCTGCCGGACCCGGACCAGAACCCGGGCTGGTACGGCGAGTTCGCGCTCGTGTACCCGCCGAGCCCGGCCGCGCCGGCCCCAATGAGCTGGCCGCACACGTTCCGGGCCATGTGCGAGCTGCGCGTCATCATGAACCAGGTCGCGCATGAGGCGTTCCGGGAGCATCACCCGCAAGGGGTCGCCGGCCTTCCGAGGCAGCGGGCGCTCGAGATACAAGCAAGGTTGAGGGAGTGGTATGCCAACTTGCCTAGGCCTTTGCAGCCGAAGATGGCGGTGTTTCCAAGCCACTTGAGACTTCAGTGAGTTGGATCTCCTTCAGAGTGGTCTTTTCTTGTCGAGGATAGGCCGACACTCGTCGATTTCTTCATCCATGACATACCTACTGATACCCTTTCCCAGCCTCGAATACTTCGCAATACACTTCACCCTATCCACGACAGTAATAGAAGAGCGAGCAGAAATCCACTCCTCAATAGAACTAGAGCCCACCACAGCCACCACCAGTGATATCAATAATGACCCCGATGAGGACAATGAAAACGACAGGGAAAACGAAAACGACAACAGCAGTGACAACGACACCACCAGCCTCGCCCTCGTGACCCGCACAGGCCCCGCAGCAATGCGCAACCTCGAGACAGTCGCCCGGCTGTACTACCTGCGGCACGGCTTCGAAGCCTGCGACTCCTCCCTCGCCTACTTCCTCTCCCTACTGGCAAGCATCTCTCTGCGCGCTCTCGAGGGCGGCGGCGACGGCGCGCGGCTCGCTGCCGGGAGGGGGTGGCCCGAGGTCCTGCGGTCGACGCTGGTCCTCGCCATGAAGGGGCTGCACGAGCAGGGCCGCCACATGCACGTCTGTAAAGTCCTGTTCAGGCTGCTGGCGGACCGGATGAAGCCCGCCGAGGCGGAAATTCTGGGCCGGTTTGTCATTTCTTCGGGGGAAGGGGGTGGGTCTGGCGGGGCTGCTGGTGGTGGTGGTGGTGGAGGGAACGAGGAGAGGGCGGGGGCTGAGGCTGATCTGGCGTTGCATACGCGGTCGAGGTTCCCTCTGCCTGTGGTTAAGATGGGCGAGGACTTGAACGGGGCCATATTGGAGAACTTGGTTCAGAAGTACCAGGCTGTGATGCTTGACAGTAGTGATAGCGGCGGGTCTGGCAACAGCGAGAGGGATATCACCCTAGCGTGAGGGAGAGTCCGATTAAAACTGGTCTTATAAGAGAAGGTAAGGTTTGGTGGCATTTTTTTCAAGCTTTTGCAATAGCGAAACTAGATGAGCAGACCGCTCGTCCTTCGCATAGGAAGGTCCAGTGTGTTTCAAAGCATACCCGGCATAACGACAAGCCATAAGAAGAATCTAAACCATTCTCGAACTCCTGAACAGAGCTGTTTCCCCCTATGACTGATTTCCTCTTCCGAAGACTCTCACATCTCCCCACACTGCGCAATAATCACATCCAGATCCGGCACGTCCCGTCCACGGCGGCCCGTCTTAGTAGCCTCCATCTTGCGGACGACGTCCATCCCCTCGACAACCTTGCCAAAGACAACATGCTTCCCGTCCAGGAATGGCGTGGGGACCGTGGTGATGAAGAACTGGGAGCCGTTGGTATTGGGCCCTGCGTTGGCCATGCTCAGCAGGCCCTCGTGCTCGTGCTTGAGGGTGAAGTTCTCGTCGGCGAAACTCTTAGTGCCGTAGATGCAGGTCGAGCCCGTGCCGTCGCCGTGCAGGAAGTCGCCGCCCTGGCACATGAACTTGGGGATCTGGAAGGGTGGTTAGCACTGCTGGTTCAGTGGTTGGACAGGTTATTGAACATTGAGCATGCAACACTGCTCGAGATATTTTCGTAGCAGCATCCCCACCACAGCCATCGGAACCCCCCCACCAGCAGACCAGAGCAAGACACTTACAATCCGGTGGAACCGCGAGCCCTTGTAGCCCTGCGGCTTGTTGTTCACCTTGTACTCGCCCGTGCACAGCTGGCGGAAGTTCTCCGCCGTCTTGGGCACGACGTCCTTGAACAGCTCAAACGTGATCCGGCCCAGTGGCTCTCCTACAAGCCATGCCGTCAGCCATACCGTCAGCAAAAGTTGAGAAAAGCACCACAAGAGACACGGGTGACGCCGCACCCGTGAATACAGTATGCCACAAAGTTTGTGGCAAAAACCACCCAGCCCAGCAAGAGCACCGGCGCCACGGCCATGATGCCAGGCGCCAGGGGGCAGGTGCGTGGGGGCAGGACTTGTAGGCGAGTGAGAGAGAACTTACCACCTAGTGTGATGTCGAAGAAGACCCTGCGGGCATCGCAGTGGTTAGCTTCGTGCTGGACGGATCAATATCACAACGAGCTTTGCTCGGGTGTCCACCCCCTATGGGCCAGACTCCTGGATACCATGGTCTCGTTGGACAGCCTCGTCCTAGCAAGGGAATCCAAGGCAAGGCAAGGCAAACGAAGATGTAGGTGGGGTTAGGGTTTCGTCTCAGCCTTGCACGGCCAGCTAAAGAATAGAGCTGTCGAGATTGGCGGGCATGTGGCTTTGGGATGTGACACTGGGCCGGGGCTAGGGGAACAGGCAAGCCGGGTTGGGATGATGGCGTGATGCGGTGTGTGTGTGTGTGTGTGTCTTTTCCCATGGTATGGGTTGTGTGCATGCGTGACATGGACTCACAAAGGGTTGCCATTCTCAGGCAGCTGCGTGGGAGCCATGGCAACTGCTCTCTCCGTCTGGTCTGGTTGACTGACTACCGATGATGGGTACTGCGGTCGGTAGTTGAGTCGTCTACTAGCCTCGTGACAGCAATTTGCGGTATGTGTCTATGTCGTGGTAGTATGTTTTGGGAATAGCATCACCGAGCATATCGGAAGGGCGGGCGGGCGGGTTTGGATGTGTGTGGATGGGTTGAAGCTGCTGTTTGCTGCTTGGCTTGGCAGCAGATCTCCGTAACCGACCGACCCACTTTCCTCACTCTGCGTTCCCGCCCGTCGCTCCTGTCAGATGTTGGTTGCGTCAAGCCGCAGCCCGAGACCTGGGGCCGGCAACTCGGGATCTACGCGCGGCGGGAAGACCGTGTGAGTGAGTGCAGTGCGCTACAATCAAGCACATACAACGGCCTACAACACTACAACATGCTAGCAGTAGAGAGTAGAGTGAGATGAGTACATACAAGCCCCCCATCCGACGACCCGTGCGCAGGAACAGAAGTCGATCATCAACCAACAACCTTTGTCCGTCCTTCAACCAACGAACAGAAGCCCATCTTCGCTCTAGTTAGTTCAATCAATCTACCACCACTACCACCACTAGCCTCCACCTTACCGTACTGGCCGGCGGCGGTCCAGATGGCAAGGCCGCCAAAAGACAGAAGTTCAGGCCAGACCAGAAGAAGCCAAAGTCAGGAGAACTCCGTCATCCGGGCCACGCACGTCCCTCCGGAACGGGGACGGGGAGACGGCGTCATTCACGGGGTTAATCAAAACGTCGCAGGCCAAAAGTCAAAAAATAAGCATATCAGTGCTAAGAAGTGTAGATAGAAGTGAGGCCCGGCCGGTCCGACCGTGGGACACGGGACGAACAGCAACGATGCGCATCTGGCCTCGTTCTTGTCTTGACTTGCTTTGCTGAACAACCAAATCCTCCGAAAAGCTACCATCCAGACAGCCTGGGTTCATAGTTTGGTCGAGTCGATTCGTGAATATATCTCTCACAGCCAAAACCCCGAGCCAGTCGCAATGCCTGGCCCTGCCACGAGACAACCAGGCAGGCAGTTGCGCGCGAACGACTGGGGAAATTGGACGTTATAGACCTGGCACCAGATATTGACGAAGGACAAAAAGCTTGTTTTTCTGGCCTGGGGTGACTACGAAGCACACTAGAGCAGGACACACGAGCCAAAACGGTGGTGCAGGACCAAGGTCCACGAAAGAGACCAACAAGCAACCAAGACATAGGCTAGATAGGTGATACCCACAATGGGTGACACCGCATCTCGAGATCTCGTGGCGGAAACCCGTTGCCGGTGTCCATGCACCACAAGCATCCCATGATGAATTTTCTCTGTCTCTGTCCCACAAGCCAGCCTGCCAGCGAGCCTGCTTGCCGGGACCCCGAAGAGCGTGGCTGTGCAAGGAGGTGCGGGTACTGGATGGTGGGACAAGAGATCCCCTTTAGACTTAATTTTCATCCTTGCTTGGTTGATGCTTCTGTTCACCATACGTTATTTTTCTATTGCGTCAAAGACAAGTCCGGATGCTCGGCACCGCGCACTCGGCACCCGCTCCAGGGCGACGTGGACAGAGAGGCTCAGATGGGGAAGGGGGTCGGCGTGGATATGGGCGGGAGTGGTGCACGGGTGACGACTGGTCGGGTAGCGCATCAATCATATCATACAGACATAACAACCAGCTCGCGCCCTTCGGCTCTAGCGGATGCCACGGCCAACGGCTCGCGGCTTGCACGGCTAGGCGAAAGTCTTGTTCTCGCCAGAGTTTCGACATCGCCCCGCCCGGTAGTCCCTAGGAAAGCAAGGGGGAAAGAACGTATAGACGTAAAGACGTATAGCGTGTAGTGGCAGTGGATGGGTGGATGGCTGCGGCATGACAATTTATGATCAAGAAAGCCCAAGATGCCAAGAGCTCATCCCGCGCACCTGGTGATAGGGCTGTGTTGTTCTAGCTCTGCTGGGCTTTTTCGTCCCCGCGAACCGTATGGGGCCGTTCTCCAAAAAGCCTAGAAGCCCAGAATGCCCAGCTTTCTGGGGCAACGGCACTGCCAGGCCGCCACGTTGGGCTTGTCGCCGTCATCGCCGTCGTGAACGTGCTGCTTGTGTTGCTTCTTTCGTGGTGCGGGCTGAGTCCTACTGGCTGCTGATGGGTAGGCGTGGATGAATGAATGAATGTGTGGATTTGTGGATGCCGAAACAGGATTCCATGCCATTTGGCCCCTCCAGTGGCGTCCTTTGTGCAGGATGAAGCTAATGGTCTGTGTTAGGCGACCTGGCAGGGGGTCGACGCTACGGCTGGAACGGTATCTCGGCCTGCATCTATGAGTTAGTGTTGACGAATCTCGAAGGTGCGCAACTGTCATAGAATGTTAATTAGAGTGACCTCCATGACTCAACTACATCTCCCTCGTGGGCGAACTATTATTTGGAATGCACTGCGTTATTCCCGATGCACGTGTTGCATGGTGGACCGCCACGTTGTGATGTACGCGCACCATCATTACCCTGAAGGGCAACCCAGCGCGGGGGATACACTGCAGCTCAGCTGCTGGGGGAGGACTCGTGGACGTCAAGTGGGCTTTTGGGGGAGTGCGATCCCTGTGGCAAGATCGACATTGCGCCATGCAGACACAACGGTGACTGCTCAACCAAAGGCCGTGCAGTCGTGATGATTGTGCTGGCGAGATTCGACCTTGAGATGAGATAGATTAAAGCACAGGCCGTGCGAACCAAATCCCTCAATTTCTGCAAATAACTCGGAGGATCTGCCCACCCTGTTGGCCCTCTCAGCCGTTGTCGCCGCACGCACAGTCCCGTAGCCAAGGGGCGGGGACGGCCCATTTCGCATAGGAGGTTGCATTTGCTGGCCGGATGCGGGCCTCGCACGAGATGCGCTATGGTGCCAAACATACGAATGGCTCGCCAGTAATGGTACCTGTCTGCGAATGGTCGACCGACCGCATAGGCCGCGCGCCGTGTCAGCTCGTGGCACCAACCTGATGCCCGGGTGTTATTATTATTGTTGTTTTTGTTATTATTATTATTCTTACAGTCGCAATATCGCCCCAGAAGGAACGTGCAGCGGCAAACGTGGCTGACGAGTTGCACAGCAGCTGTGGCCCTCAGGTGATGCAGTGTTGCGACGACGGTCCACGAAGAGCGGTCTGTATTACTGGGCGCCGGGTTTTGGGTTTTGGGTTTTGAGTCTGATGTTGCGGCACAAGCTGGCGTGGGCTCTGCCTCAGAAGTTTGGGAGACAAGCCTACCCGCCCGTGAAAAAAGGCGGCGTGCGGCGTCCCGTGCAGCCGCCCTGCCGCTTGCTTCCGCGGCTTGGGGTCTGGGGTCGGGAGGTTCGTGTGCCTGGCACGCGGTCAGACCGTGCTTATTCTTCATTGTTAATCAGGCAACTCTCGGTTCCGAGGGCTGGCTGGAATGTCCCGACAAAGAAGCTCCTGTCTTGTTGGATAAGGTTGTTGGTGTTGGTTTTGGAGACTTGGGTTGACTTCTGGAGGGCAGAACAATGTCTGGACGGGTTACTACTCGTTGCCTTGTTGGGTAAAAAGAGTTTTTGTTCCTTCGCCTGGCCCCGTCTTGCTGTGGAATGGAATGGCTCGGCGACAGCGAGACCTGCCTCAGCTGCAGGGCACGGCCGACCTGACTCTTGTCCTAGGTCGTTGGGCGGCGGCAGTTCCATCGCGTGGTCATAAGCTTTGGTGCATACTACTGCACAATTGAATGCAGGCGGGTGAGTCGCTATCGCTGGTCAATTTCGATATTCGCCAGCCATGCAGCAGCAGCAGCAGCCGCCATGGTGGTGTCGCATGGAGCAAAAGAGATGCATTGCACCAAGCACATTACACATTTTATCTACCTAGTAGTAGGTACGGTAGCATTCTACCCGGGCTGCTATCCGCTTGGGCTGCTGGGCTGCTTGGGGAGAGCTCCTTCCCCAGACTCAGAATGCAGGCGGGACCCACCCGAGCCACCCCATCTGCTTGGGTGACGGGCAGGCGGGCAGCTCCTGTCATTTGTCATTTGTCCAAGCAGTGGGAAGGTGGACACCGGGCTGGTGGTCCCCAGGAATTTTTAGAGGAGCCCACAAGTTGAGATGCAGATGCGTGATGTCAGCGGTTGACTGATTTGAACGTAGGATTGACGGCCTGCATCCGAATCGGAGTATTGTGGAGGAAGAGGAAGAGGAAGAGGAGGCTGGGTGAATTGTCTGTCAGGGAAATGGACTCGAAATAATTACTGCATCCGTCGCTAATAAGTCAGTGCAATTCAAGACTGAGACTGCCACTACCAGCTGCAGGGCGAGGGATTTTATTGAATCTGTTCCTGTCGTTGGTTTCCCAGCCCTGACGTGGATTGTGAGACCCGTGCCTCCTGCTCCTTTCCCGACCCCAGGCACAGATCCCCCTTGATGACAAGTTCTGGGCCTGCATCCATGCAAGCCACACTTATGCTCTCTTTCGAGGGTGCCCAGGTGATGATCGATAATATTGGTAGATACATTACCTACCTAGGTTATTTCAACATTTATCTGTCCGTCGGTCAGTCAGATAGGCACCCCCAAACAGCCCAAACAAGCACAACAGGCAAATCGATAGTCCCGTCGCCTTTTCTCTCGGCCTCTCTGCCTGTCAGCAACTACCGTCTGCCGGTGCAGCGGGCCAATTGCCATAGGTGGGCTCATCTTCTGAAACCCGCTGGTCCAGCTGGGTTGAAGCGTATCCGAAGCAGGCTCTCAACCCTTCCAGTATTTCCAGACAGGGACCAAGACGGAGGCCAAGACCAAGCCAGGAAGAGCAAGAGAGAGAGAGCAACAAGCCCAAGCGCCAGACACACAGAACAGACACACAACAAAGATACTGTCAGTAGCCCTGCTACGAGGCTGCGAGGGTCACCCCTGCCGGCCCGACCCAAGGCAGTCCAAGCGCGAGGGAGGGGGGCGTCACAGACGAAAGCCAACCTCCACCCCAAGCACCCGCTGCACATGTCTAGACTCCACCTCCATGACCCCCCCTCCTCCTCCTTCCTCTTCCTCTCCCTCCCGTTCCGGGGTTAGCGCCCGGCTCGCCCACCTTCTCTAGGTAAGGCCTGCCAGCCAGCCAGCCAGCCAGCCCAGAGCCTGTGCAGTGTGGTCCAGCCAGTCCAGGTGGTCTACACTACCAAGGCCTGACTGGACTACCAGCCAGTCGGCAAGCCCACCCGCCTGCTGCTGCACTGGCTGCCGGACTGACTGGGAGACTGGAGACGTGCTGTAACTGCGCCGCCCTCGCCCGCTTTTCATTCCCTGCCTTCCTCCAGAATCCAGCCAACCTCCAACTCTGCCCAGGGTTTCATTTCATCACATTCTCTCTCCCTCCCACCCGCCACTTTACCCTCTTACTTTTAGTTACCTCTCTGCCTCTCCTCCTCCTCGCCTCCTCCTCCTCTTCACGTCAACCCTCCAAAAGCCCACCGCTCCCATCCCCGTCCGATTTGGACCCTCCCCCCGAATAATAATTCGTGGTCGCAGAGGGATTTATTCTGCGCTGGCTTTAATAGATCGCTGATTTCCTCCTCGGATTGTCTCCGTCAATGGACGAGGTTCAATCCGCCGCCTCTTAATTGACTTTGCTGTCGGTTGCCGCGGCTCCTCGGTCGCTTAGGCGTGCCCCGTACGCCCTGAGCCCAACCACCACAACCACAGACAGACAGCCAGCCTTACTTCGACCCACAACCCCGAATTTCTACATTCCGCCATGGCCTTCGACAACCTCGACCTGGCCGGCCTGGCCAACGTCGCCGTGCGCACCCTCCAGCACGAGATCCGCCAGGCCACCACCGGCGCCATTTCCTCGGCAACCTCGTCGCCCGACCCGACCCTGGCATCCACCGGCCTACCCTCTTCCACTACCCCATTCGATGCCCCGACATCAACATCGCCGGCTGATAATGGCGGCAACACAAATACTGGGAATGGTAACGGGAATGGCGGCAGCGGCCAGGGCTCGTCGCCTCTGCTCTTCTTCGTCGCTCTCGGCTTTGGTGTGGTGTTTACGAACCTCTGGTGAGCACTTGGTTCAATTCCACGGCTGTGCAGGGCCGGTGCAGGTGGCACATTGTTCTAATCCGTGATCGCGAACAGGATCATTGTCGGTGTTAAGTACTGCTTCCGCTACAATGCCAGGAATCGTAACATCCGGATGACGGGCGAGGACGGCGAACCGATCAACCTCGAGAATATGCCTCAGCACCCACGGCGCCGCCGCCGCGAGAAGAAGCTGATGACCATGGACGAGGTCAACGAAAAGTTCCCGATGATGAAATACAAAAACTGGGTCGCAAGCCGTGCTCAAGAAGGCCTCCCCACCCGTGGCGGTATTTCACAACCACCAAGTCGGGCAAACAGTATCCGGGACGCAGATGGCATTATTCCCACGATCAAGGAGCGCGAATCTACCGAGGACAGACCGGCAACCAGCGGAACATCTATCGTTCGAGAGACTACCCGCGAGCCAACCACCGAGCATGCTGAGAAGGCCACACCCACCGCCACCGCGGACGGCGAGGCACAGTCAACAAATCCCGGGACTACCAACGCCACAACAGCACCGGCGAGGACAGACAGCCCAGCCTCTGATGATGACCACTACGAAGACGAGGACGACCAAATCCACGATGCACTGCCACCAGAGGCGCTCGAGTCATCCGGCGACACTTGTGCTATCTGCATCGATACCCTGGAGGATGACGACGATGTGCGCGGTCTGACTTGTGGCCACGCATTCCACGCCGTGTGTCTCGACCCATGGTTGACAAGCAGACGTGCCTGCTGCCCACTCTGCAAGGCTGATTACTACACACCTAAGCCGCGTCAGCCTCAGCCCGAGGGTGCCGAGGGTAGTACACAGGTTGGGCCGACCGTTTCGATTGCCCAGGACCCGCGCACAGCAAGAGCAAACATGCCCTCGCGACCTGGTATTGCGTGGATTTTCTCAGGACGACGAGGACGGATGGGTCTGCCAGGCAGGAACAGAGATAACGGCTCAAACCAGCCTCAGTCACAATCGCGCAGCAACACAAACGGGAGACGGCGTCGGCAACAACCGCAGCAACCGCAGCAACAGCGTACTGGATTCTTCTCGCGGTCGAACACGCAGCCATCATCACGCCCGGCCCCAGCGGCCGCTGAAAATACCACAACACCACAGACCACAGAAGCGCGCTCTGGAGGGTTCCTGTCCAATATCCGGTCACAACTGCCCAGCTTTGGACGGTCCAACGCACAAGAGCAGTCGGCCGCAAACGCACAAGTCACACCGTCGGCCTTGGAGGCCGGCACTCGTGCGGATGCGGCAAGATGACACCTGCAGGCATAAGAGAATTAGAATCATGAATTTGACGTTATTATTTTTTGTCACAAAGAGGGATCCATCCAATCGCCCCCTCCCAAGTACATTTGCCGGAATTTGTCGACCAACTCCAAATCGACATTTGTATATCAAACCCATCTATCCAGCAGTCCCTCCCCAAATACTGGATCTCTGTTTTCCGATATGGCCACTTGTTAGGGCGGTCTCCGGTCTACTGCTAATTATGGTGCGAAAGAGATACCGTGCGGCTACTGCTGGACCAACTTTGATTCTACATATATACGTATCGCACGGCTTGCGTGACATTATCAAACTCCGGGTCGTCAGGGATGGGAACGTGCTCGTCTCGATGCTTCGCTTCCATGCCGTGGAATACTCCTCTCGCGGACTGGCTGGGTTACTCGAAACGATGAGGGAAATTAAGGCCACATGGTGGTTTGGGGGCCTAGGTTCGCAAAGCCGGGCCCAGGACGGATGGACGGAAGGAAGGGAGGAAGGAAAAGAGGACTGGAAGCATGGAAGGGTGCCGGAGGTGGGATATCAAGCGCATTGACATTTTTGGTCTCCTTTCCCCCGCCATTGTTGACTGCGTGCTCCTCGATGGATGTTTTTTTGCGGGGAGATAAAGCGGTATCTTGTTGAGTTGTCTGTACTACTGGAGCTTTAACGGCGTTGCATCTGGGACTGGTGGGTTGGTCAGTCAGTCATTCTACGAATGGGATTTAACTTTGCCCGCTGTCGCTAATAGGCGCGGATGGGAAACAAAACACAGAGCTGTTCCGTGCTGGGCCTTTCGGGGCATGGTGATATGTCGAGGTCTTCCCATGCATTTCAGTGCGTCTGTACGTGCGTGCATCTTATATGGGTATCCCGCGTATGAACTTGTATGAAGCAAGCCCACTCAGGCAAGGAAGGGCGCATTGCCAGCCTCCCGAAACCATTACATCTATCTCACAGGTAATTCCCCTTCTGAAACCGCCCGCCAAAGTCCGACGCCCTGTTCAGCAGCTCCTTGCGCTGCGACGCCGTGATCTTCATGCCCAGGCCCATGTCCTTCTCGCGGTCGAACGCCCTCTTGCTCGGGTCGTCGTCCTCCTCGTCGTCCTTGCCGCCGCCGTCCTTCTTACCAGTCCCGCTACCACTCCCTCCGGCCTTCTTGGCAGCCTGGTGCTGCTCGACCAGGCTCTTCCCCCGCGTCTGCTCCGTGAAGGCCCGGATCTTGTCCTGCTGGCCAGCAGCATCCGCGGCACTGCCTCCTCCTCCTCCACCCGCTGCCCCGCTCTTCTTGCCTCTACTACTTGCGCCCCGTTGCTGCGTCGTCTCATCCGCCCCGCCGCGCCCCAACACCGCATCCGCGAGCCTCTTCGCTTTTTGTTCGGGCGTCTCGGTCCAGATACTGCTGATCCCACCGCCGCCGCCGCCGGCGGGCCGTGATGTCGCGCCCGCCCCGCTGGCGAACTTGCGCGCCTTGATCTTTGTCGGGTCCCGCTCCTGGTAGCCTGTCGGCTCGGGCGGGGCGAGCATCCAGTCGTCGCGGGCTGGTTTTTCTGGTGGTGCTGGGATGGATGGGAGGGACGGTCCGATGTTGTGGTTTCTTGAGGATGGGGCGGCGCCGGGGAGGGCGGGGCCGTAGTCGTCTTCTGAGTCTGAGTCTGAGTCTGATGCTGGGCCGGTTGTTGGGCGGGTGGATAGGTCTGCGGGCGGGGGTGCTGGGCCCATTATGCGCCTTGGTTGTTGGGCTTTTGTTGTTGGTGGTGGTGCTGGGCCTGTGTCGTCGTCGTTGGAATCGGAACCGGCGGCGGCGGCAGTGGGCGGTAGCGATGGCCCTATTGATGGTCTTTGTGGACCTGCTGTTGCTGCTGGTGCTGTTTTGGGTGCGCTTGGGCCGTAGCCATCATCTGAGTCGCTGTCCTCGCCGCCTAAGTCTATCTCGTTCTCGTTGTTGGGCCGTGAGGTCTTGGCTGATGGTGAGTCGGGGCTTTCGTCCTCGGGGCTGCGCTTCCGCTTGGTGAAGTGCGGTGGGAGTTGGGGCCCAATTGACGACATCGTGGGTGTTTGGATTCGTCAACGGTGTATTGCGGGTATTTCCAAGGTTGTGGTGGTATCTGGGTGTGAATTGGGGCTTCGAAGAGGGAGACGTGGGAAGAGGAGAAGTGATGTTAATGCAGTGGATTTTTGTATGGGATGTAGGGATGTAAGGGACAATCGCATGGGTTGGCTGGACTGAGCTATCCAGAGTTCCTTATCTTATCGGTGGTCCCTCCAACTTGGTTGAGAGTACGAGCTCGCGTACCCCTGCCTGCTGCGGGCTGTGGTCTAGCTGCAGATAGCTCTCGGTGGGCTGGGAAGGAGTGCGTAATTGGGGCGGGAGACGGCAAAGGAATGAGCACGTTGGACTACAAGACTATTCCACTTACACAAATTCAGTCGCGAAAAGCCAGCGTCTGTCTTAGTCGCCGCACTCCCACGTCCCATGCGACCGTGCTTATAGACTTGATTGTGTGAAACGAGCGCCGTTGTTGGAGCCAGACTCTCTGCCCAGCTTGCCAAGTGACCAACCCACCCACCGTCTGCACCTCCAGGCTACTTATCGTCCCACCGCGCCGCTCTCGAAAGCTCCGGACTTTCCCTGGAGTGCCCACAACCGAGCCCGGAGCCATGCCCAGCACGAGTCCGTCCCGATGAGCGCATCATCAGAGGAGAGGGAAGATGCTGCTGGGGAGGAGATGACAGATATGGCCGACCCTCCTGCGGTCCAAGAAGACATTGGCGACGAGCAGCAGCAGCAGCAGCAGCAGCAGCAGCAGCAGGCGCCAGCAGCAGGCGAGGCCGCCAACGACCACCACATCTCCGATCTGCTAGAGGAGGAGCGACAGCAGGACTCGACGCTGCCCGCGGAAGGGAACGGTCTTGCCCACAGGTACAAGGAGCTTGCTGCTGAGGACCAGCTCGAGGCCGCCTCCGACAATGGCTCCGTGGACGCGCTGCCCAGGAGGGCCGGGAGTCCCGTCGACTCCATGGTCTCCATTCCGGATCGCTCCCCTTCGGTTCAGGTAACACATCCCGCAGCTGCCCCCCGCGCAATGCTCCAATTCGAAAGCTAACACCGCCAGGGCTCCGGTATTTCCTCTCCCAGTAGCAGCGTCCTCCCATCTCTCGCCTCGAGACCACGGATGGGCAGCCCGACCCCGTCCTTCCGACCCTTCGACCGCCGCTTCCAGTCCCGGATCTCTACGCCGAGCAACCTGTCCCCGAGGCCTTCCTCCCCGGCCTTCTTGACAAGCCATAGCAGGCACGCCTCCCTGACTAGCCAGATTCTTTTAGACACCGGCGACACCGAGACTCCGTCTCCGCCGTGGGAGGTCGTCAGGTGGACCAAGCTGAGGAAGCTCAACGGGTCGGCATTCTCAGAGGTTGGGAAAAGGAACTTTGGGTCTCCGACATGCATTGCCGTCTCGACGCACATAGTCCTCGGGACCTCCAAGGGCATAATATTAATGTTTGACTACAACCAGAACCTGAAGATGATCATTGGGCCGGGGACCAAGGCTGTCGAGTGCGGCGCAATCGTCTCCGTCGCGATATCGGCGGATCATACGACCTTGGGCGGCGGTCATGCTGATGGGAGCATCTTCACATGGGACACTACACGCGCATCTCGCCCTTTCCTCCAAATCCCTCCACTGGACGCCGCGCAGACGCAGAACCGCACGGTGGATGGCCACATGCCGGGGGTCGCCATCACTCACCTGGGATTCCTGGGCACGAGGCATACTGCCCTTGTG